>OV651814.1:85989497-86111997 GCA_927349885.1 Psylliodes chrysocephalus
TTATTATTATTATTATTATTATTATTATTATTATTATTATTATTATTATTATTATTATTATTATTATTATTATTATTATTATTATTATTATTATTATTATTATTATTATTATTATTATTATTATTATTATTATTATTATTATTATTATTATTATTATTATTATTATTATTATTATTATTATTATTATTATTATTATTATTATTATTATTATTATTATTATTATTATTATTATTATTATTATTATTATTATTATTATTATTATTATTATTATTATTATTATTATTATTATTATTATTATTATTATTATTATTATTATTATTATTATTATTATTATTATTATTATTATTATTATTATTATTATTATTATTATTATTATTATTATTATTATTATTATTATTATTATTATTATTATTATTATTATTATTATTATTATTATTATTATTATTATTATTATTATTATTATTATTATTATTATTATTATTATTATTATTATTATTATTATTATTATTATTATTATTATTATTATTATTATTATTATTATTATTATTATTATTATTATTATTATTATTATTATTATTATTATTATTATTATTATTATTATTATTATTATTATTATTATTATTATTATTATTATTATTATTATTATTATTATTATTATTATTATTATTATTATTATTATTATTATTATTATTATTATTATTATTATTATTATTATTATTATTATTATTATTATTATTATTATTATTATTATTATTATTATTATTATTATTATTATTATTATTATTATTATTATTATTATTATTATTATTATTATTATTATTATTATTATTATTATTATTATTATTATTATTATTATTATTATTATTATTATTATTATTATTATTATTATTATTATTATTATTATTATTATTATTATTATTATTATTATTATTATTATTATTATTATTATTATTATTATTATTATTATTATTATTATTATTATTATTATTATTATTATTATTATTATTATTATTATTATTATTATTATTATTATTATTATTATTATTATTATTATTATTATTATTATTATTATTATTATTATTATTATTATTATTATTATTATTATTATTATTATTATTATTATTATTATTATTATTATTATTATTATTATTATTATTATTATTATTATTATTATTATTATTATTATTATTATTATTATTATTATTATTATTATTATTATTATTATTATTATTATTATTATTATTATTATTATTATTATTATTATTATTATTATTATTATTATTATTATTATTATTATTATTATTATTATTATTATTATTATTATTATTATTATTATTATTATTATTATTATTATTATTATTATTATTATTATTATTATTATTATTATTATTATTATTATTATTATTATTATTATTATTATTATTATTATTATTATTATTATTATTATTATTATTATTATTATTATTATTATTATTATTATTATTATTATTATTATTATTATTATTATTATTATTATTATTATTATTATTATTATTATTATTATTATTATTATTATTATTATTATTATTATTATTATTATTATTATTATTATTATTATTATTATTATTATTATTATTATTATTATTATTATTATTATTATTATTATTATTATTATTATTATTATTATTATTATTATTATTATTATTATTATTATTATTATTATTATTATTATTATTATTATTATTATTATTATTATTATTATTATTATTATTATTATTATTATTATTATTATTATTATTATTATTATTATTATTATTATTATTATTATTATTATTATTATTATTATTATTATTATTATTATTATTATTATTATTATTATTATTATTATTATTATTATTATTATTATTATTATTATTATTATTATTATTATTATTATTATTATTATTATTATTATTATTATTATTATTATTATTATTATTATTATTATTATTATTATTATTATTATTATTATTATTATTATTATTATTATTATTATTATTATTATTATTATTATTATTATTATTATTATTGAGGATGATACGCGACAAGCCATTTTAAAATTAAAGAATACCGCAGTTCTTGATCATTACGGTCTGAACAGCCGTATGATTAAATCGGCGATTGAACTGCTTACTACTCCACTGACAACAATCTTTAACAAATATGTTGAAGAAGGCATTTGGCCGGATTCAATAAAAATTTCAAAGCTTCTGCCAATCTACAAGAAGGGCGACTTGGAGTGTTCCGATAACTACCGTCCTATAGCAATTGTCCCCATTATCTCAAAAATATTCGAAATCATAATAAAAGAGAAATTAATGCATTACCTTGAAAACAAATCCGTATTTTCTACTTCACAATACGGGTTTAGACAAAAAAAATCCACAATACAAGCAGTAGTGGCTCTAATTGAGAACGTTGTAGAAGGTCTTGAAGAAAGGTATAGCACATACGCAACTATGTGCGACCTAACGAAAGCCTTCGACTGTGTCAACATTGAACTGCTTTTAGCAAAATTAGAGTTTTACGGCATAAGAGGTAATAGCTACGAACTATTCAAATCTTACCTAACGAACAGGAAGCAATATGTGTCCCTCGACAACAACAATTCGGACATATTAAGAGTGAGTAATGGTGTACCGCAAGGATCGGTCCTAGGGCCGATCCTCTTTCTTATATATATTAATGATTTACCTCAAACTCTTGGTACGGATACTTGCATCTTGTACGCGGATGACACAACGTTACTTTCGAGAGAAAGTTCTATCACAAGTAGGGAGCATTTGGAATTAGCGAAAGACTGGTTTACAGCAAACAAACTCAAACTAAATGAAAATAAAACGAACACAATTCTCTTTAGTTCTGACAAATGGACAACGAAATCAGAGCCAGTAAAATTATTAGGGATTACTCTAGACACAGGGTTAAATTGGGTAGCTCATGCTGATACCATATGTGCGAAACTATCATCGCAAATATTTGTAATGCGTAGATTAAGTATGGTTGTAAATAAAGACATTCTAAGAACAGTATACTTTGCTCTGATTCATAGTCACTTATCGCATGGAACATTACTTTGGGGTAGAACCAGTGCAATACAGAAGATCTTTAGTTGTCAGAAAATGGCAATTAGAATAATTGGAAATGTTCCTTATGGGACCAGCTGTAAATCTTTATTTTTTACTTACAAAATTCTCCCTTTACCATGTATATACATACTAGAAACACTGATGTGGTTTCATAAGAAAAACGTTCAAGTTCCCTTACAATTAGACTTACATCAGTACAATACACGGTATAGGGACAACTTCGTAATTCCATATTCCAGAATTAGTATTACACAAAACAACAAGCCAGATGTGAAAATGTACAACTCATTTGCTAATTTTCACCGTAAAAAAAATATTAAAAATCTGACTATAAATGGCTTCCTTAAATTAGCGAAGGACTTCCTGTTAGAGCACTGTTTCTATTCTACAATCGATTTTTTCTTATTTGTTAATAATATGTCACAAGTTTAAACTTTTATTATTATTATTAATCATTAATATTAATTATAGTAATTTTTAATATTATATGTTGTTGTACTGTTTTGTTCGTTTATATTCATCCTGTTGCTGATCTGTAACTATCATACAATTGTATTTTAATTGACTATTTTAACGTGTTTTATTATATTTTATTCCATTTTTATATTGTATCGTGTTGATTTTATTTTATTTCACTATGTATTTTATTGTATTTTACTTGTTTGTCTAATTCTCTAAGACATTTATGATGTCGGCTGTGTGACATAAAATGTACAATTGTATATAAAAGTGTCAATAAACATCTATCTATCTATCTATTATTATTATTATTATTATTATTATTATTATTATTATTATTATTATTATTATTATTATTATTATTATTATTATTATTATTATTATTATTATTATTATTATTATTATTATTATTATTATTATTATTATTATTATTATTATTATTATTATTATTATTATTATTATTATTATTATTATTATTATTATTATTATTATTATTATTATTATTATTATTATTATTATTATTATTATTATTATTATTATTATTATTATTATTATTATTATTATTATTATTATTATTATTATTATTATTATTATTATTATTATTATTATTATTATTATTATTATTATTATTATTATTATTATTATTATTATTATTATTATTATTATTATTATTATTATTATTATTATTATTATTATTATTATTATTATTATTATTATTATTATTATTATTATTATTATTATTATTATTATTATTATTATTATTATTATTATTATTATTATTATTATTATTATTATTATTATTATTATTATTATTATTATTATTATTATTATTATTATTATTATTATTATTATTATTATTATTATTATTATTATTATTATTATTATTATTATTATTATTATTATTATTATTATTATTATTATTATTATTATTATTATTATTATTATTATTATTATTATTATTATTATTATTATTATTATTATTATTATTATTATTATTATTATTATTATTATTATTATTATTATTATTATTATTATTATTATTATTATTATTATTATTATTATTATTATTATTATTATTATTATTATTATTATTATTATTATTATTATTATTATTATTATTATTATTATTATTATTATTATTATTATTATTATTATTATTATTATTATTATTATTATTATTATTATTATTATTATTATTATTATTATTATTATTATTATTATTATTATTATTATTATTATTATTATTATTATTATTATTATTATTATTATTATTATTATTATTATTATTATTATTATTATTATTATTATTATTATTATTATTATTATTATTATTATTATTATTATTATTATTATTATTATTATTATTATTATTATTATTATTATTATTATTATTATTATTATTATTATTATTATTATTATTATTATTATTATTATTATTATTATTATTATTATTATTATTATTATTATTATTATTATTATTATTATTATTATTATTATTATTATTATTATTATTATTATTATTATTATTATTATTATTATTATTATTATTATTATTATTATTATTATTATTATTATTATTATTATTATTATTATTATTATTATTATTATTATTATTATTATTATTATTATTATTATTATTATTATTATTATTATTATTATTATTATTATTATTATTATTATTATTATTATTATTATTATTATTATTATTATTATTATTATTATTATTATTATTATTATTATTATTATTATTATTATTATTATTATTATTATTATTATTATTATTATTATTATTATTATTATTATTATTATTATTATTATTATTATTATTATTATTATTATTATTATTATTATTATTATTATTATTATTATTATTATTATTATTATTATTATTATTATTATTATTATTATTATTATTATTATTATTATTATTATTATTATTATTATTATTATTATTATTATTATTATTATTATTATTATTATTATTATTATTATTATTATTATTATTATTATTATTATTATTATTATTATTATTATTATTATTATTATTATTATTATTATTATTATTATTATTATTATTATTATTATTATTATTATTATTATTATTATTATTATTATTATTATTATTATTATTATTATTATTATTATTATTATTATTATTATTATTATTATTATTATTATTATTATTATTATTATTATTATTATTATTATTATTATTATTATTATTATTATTATTATTATTATTATTATTATTATTATTATTATTATTATTATTATTATTATTATTATTATTATTATTATTATTATTATTATTATTATTATTATTATTATTATTATTATTATTATTATTATTATTATTATTATTATTATTATTATTATTATTATTATTATTATTATTATTATTATTATTATTATTATTATTATTATTATTATTATTATTATTATTATTATTATTATTATTATTATTATTATTATTATTATTATTATTATTATTATTATTATTATTATTATTATTATTATTATTATTATTATTATTATTATTATTATTATTATTATTATTATTATTATTATTATTATTATTATTATTATTATTATTATTATTATTATTATTATTATTATTATTATTATTATTATTATTATTATTATTATTATTATTATTATTATTATTATTATTATTATTATTATTATTATTATTATTATTATTATTATTATTATTATTATTATTATTATTATTATTATTATTATTATTATTATTATTATTATTATTATTATTATTATTATTATTATTATTATTATTATTATTATTATTATTATTATTATTATTATTATTATTATTATTATTATTATTATTATTATTATTATTATTATTATTATTATTATTATTATTATTATTATTATTATTATTATTATTATTATTATTATTA
Organism: Psylliodes chrysocephalus; assembly: GCA_927349885.1. NCBI lineage: Eukaryota > Metazoa > Arthropoda > Insecta > Coleoptera > Chrysomelidae > Psylliodes > Psylliodes chrysocephalus. The sequence continues at coordinate 85,995,985 of OV651814.1, forward strand.
TTATTATTATTATTATTATTATTATTATTATTATTATTATTATTATTATTATTATTATTATTATTATTATTATTATTATTATTATTATTATTATTATTATTATTATTATTATTATTATTATTATTATTATTATTATTATTATTATTATTATTATTATTATTATTATTATTATTATTATTATTATTATTATTATTATTATTATTATTATTATTATTATTATTATTATTATTATTATTATTATTATTATTATTATTATTATTATTATTATTATTATTATTATTATTATTATTATTATTATTATTATTATTATTATTATTATTATTATTATTATTATTATTATTATTATTATTATTATTATTATTATTATTATTATTATTATTATTATTATTATTATTATTATTATTATTATTATTATTATTATTATTATTATTATTATTATTATTATTATTATTATTATTATTATTATTATTATTATTATTATTATTATTATTATTATTATTATTATTATTATTATTATTATTATTATTATTATTATTATTATTATTATTATTATTATTATTATTATTATTATTATTATTATTATTAGTCTTATTTTGTCTATTTTATATATTCAGTGTAATTTTGTCAATTTATATCTTCAGTGTAATTTTTGACTATTAATGTATTTTTATACTTTTATTGTTCTTATATTTTCATGACTCCAAATGTACAAAATGTATGTAACGTGGTCAATAAACGATATTCTATTCTATTCTATTATTATTATTATTATTATTATTATTATTATTATTATTATTATTATTATTATTATTATTATTATTATTATTATTATTATTATTATTATTATTATTATTATTATTATTATTATTATTATTATTATTATTATTATTATTATTATTATTATTATTATTATTATTATTATTATTATTATTATTATTATTATTATTATTATTATTATTATTATTATTATTATTATTATTATTATTATTATTATTATTATTATTATTATTATTATTATTATTATTATTATTATTATTATTATTATTATTATTATTATTATTATTATTATTATTATTATTATTATTATTATTATTATTATTATTATTATTATTATTATTATTATTATTATTATTATTATTATTATTATTATTATTAATTATTATTATTATTATTATTATTATTATTATTATTAATTGTCCATATGACACTTTCTAAGTGTATTTCACAGAACATTCCAAGTATTCTTGCTTTCACTAATGTCCTACCCTCATGGCTGCTTTTGCATGTCCAAGTTTACTAAAAAATAATGTGTTTTAATAAATAATAGAATAATAACAATTTTGTTTAAATAGGTAAATTGGCTTCATCTGTATTTTTAAATTATTGTTTAATTATAGATAGTATATTAATGTTTTGATATGTACTTATAGGATTGATTAGCCAGAGCATGTAGATGTGGGATGTGACTTGTTAAATGCCTAATCAAAATCACAATTTACGTTTGATACTTATTTAGAGACTTTTTTCGAGACATTCTTTAGTACCAACTGTAAACTACTTTACCAATACCCTTATTTTTATTTAATACCTGTAGTGATTCTAATTACCATAACATTTAATATTTTTGAAAATACTAAATTATACAAACAGGGCAATAAAAAAATATCATTAAAATAAAATATTTCTAGTTTGTATGTAACAAACGACCTTGGTTAGAGGGTAACACAATTGATAATTGTAAACATAACTTTATATAGGTAAACTATTTAAATGTACATACCATTTCTTAGGTAAAATTTCTCATCGAGTATATTATATTAATTGGCTGATCATTCTTCTGATTTAAACTTTTAAAGTGAAAACCATTTGTCTCTTTATCTTAATTGTACATTTCCATAATGATGTCAAATAGTTACCTCATCAGAATAATTAAATTTTTCCTTTTAGCAGATTTTGTGGGAAAAAATTTACAGATTTTTTGTTTACTTCTTACTTCATAGTATTTACAATTGTGTATAAAATAGACCATTTTGAAGTTGTCTTTGGATGGTCTAGATACTGAAACAAAATATAAAACAAATTTTAGTCGTAAAACTTTATTACTGCTTTATTATAAAGTAAATAAACAAAATATAACCTTAAAATATTTTATTTATTTACCTTGCCTTAAAAGTTTTTCTTGAACAATAATTACATCAACACACATCCTTCCAATTTATTAAAGTTGCAGTTCTCAATTAAACACATTTTTTAAACAATCACAAATAAAATAATCTTAATTTTATTAAAATAGATGGAATGACAGTATTGACATTGACAGTTTGTACTTTGATTTGGTACATAGTTGCCAGAATGTTTTTGTTATGTACCAGATTTGTCTAAAAAATGTACCAGATTCCTTAAATGTACCAGATTTTTCGAATTATATTTGCAGTGACATCTAAATTCATTGAAGAGGAAAAAAGGGGATCTTTATTGATAACGAACCCAAACAAGGAACACAATATATACATATATTTTACACGTGAACACTGATGCATGCAGAATGTTCTACATCTAGTACAATTGTGAATTGTACTAGACTGGCAACACTGGTTTGGCAAACTTGTTTGTGAGCGGCGCGCCAATTAATTTGTTCTTTGACAGTTTGAAGGATCTGTTGGCGTGTTTTCATCTCTTTTTAGCTATATGTATTCGTCAAATCGTCTCACTCGTGTTAGGCTCACTCATCATAATGCGCCACAGACAAGGTTTACTTAGATATATTGTGACAGAGAGACGCGATCAGCCAGAAAGCAATGATGTACCAAAAAATATAGATTAACACGTATGAAAATAAAAATATTAAAATTAAATTTATATTTTTATGTTATTTATGTAATTTTAAAATAATGTGTCTTTATGAAATTGAACTGGGTGTTCACTGCACAAATGAACCAATGGAGAAACCGCCCCTGCAGTCGATTAAAGGAGTCACTACCTACCACAATATAGAAAAAGGAAGATATTACAAAATGGCTTCATTCTAAAAATATTATCAGTCTTCCTAAATCCTTGAAGGCCGAATTACTCATAATAGCAAGCAATCATAAAAACAAATTAAAAATAGTTATTTATGCAACAAGTGTGTAAAGTTACCCTTTTTTGATGAATTCGTCAAAAAGGGACTTTACACACGAGTGGCATACAATATTTTTTCTACTACCGTACACATAATCCACTAATATTAGAAATATAAAAGTTACTTTTTTTCACTAGTGAAAAAAAGTACTTTACTTTACGCACTAGTGAAAAAAAGTAAAATGTGCCAAAAATTGTACACAGCAATAAAAATAAATTTATTGGAACTTTACAAATTTATAATTCTTACAGAACAAAATGACAAACAAATGAGGAAATATTTAAAAAATAGGTTTTTAACTCTTATGAATATTAATATTGAATGTGCAATTATTGCAATTACCAAAATTTAAGGTTTTGGCCTTTTCCAGCACAGAGTTTGAAAAATGTTGTGATATTACTTCTGTAACCCTATTTTGAGCTTCGAGTGGTATGGATTTGGCCTTTTCAAGTAAAGAGGTTGAAATATTTTGTGTAACTCTAGTTTCACTGTCGAGTGGTTCCACTAATTCTTCATTAGAGTTGTCAACGGTAAAATTGTAGCTTCGTTTGGAAGTAGATGGCATACTGTCATCCATCAAAATTTTATTAGAAATTTTGTTTTTTTGTGTTATTGTGCTGTCTACGTAGCCTTCTGCAACAGCAGATGATTTCCATCCTCCATGTTTTTTGACCGTTAGAAGGTCTCCTCCAGAATTTGCCAGCATAGTGGCTGAAGACCTCCTAAAGCAGTGTCCTGTAAAAGCCGTTGGATTGGGCAAGTTTAGATACGTTGCTATAACACTTGGCATTTTACCAAAAGTATTTATCCCTATTTAGAATATTTTCCATTTGCGAATTTTAAAAAAAAATCTGTTACAATTTATATTTGATGGTCTTAATGAGGTATATTTTTTTATGAAAGATAAATAATCAACTGCAGAATTATTTGGATTTAAAATCGTAAAAATGCGCTCTATTCCATTTTTGGTTTCTGATACTTTGACAATATACACTGTTCGTTTATCTTCCACATCGTTAATTGTCATTTTACATAATTCTTCCCGGCGACAAGCTCCCGCAATTCCAATTATAAAAGCTACCTAAAAAATAACATATTGTAATGTTACAAATAATTTATTAAACATTAGGAAATATCTTGACGTTGCGCATGTAAAACTCCAAATAAATGCTATTGTAAAAAATATAAAAGTTTTAGGTATAATGTGCTGCCTAACAACCCCCGTGGCCTGTTAGGACAGCAACTGATTTTGTTAGGCAACACATGGATTTTTTTGGTTAATAACCTTTATTTTTTTGTTTGGGAAACGCTATTAACTTGTTGAATTTCGAAATATCAACGTTGTTTTTATATTTTAAGGTGCTTTTAAGCATAGAATAAATCGACCATAGGGTAGAAGCTTTGCAATTCTTCAATTCATCAGAGAAATATGCTAAAATAACGTTTTCCGAATATTTTGTCACCTTATTCTTCCCACACCATTCTATAAATGCATTGTATTTTTGCTGATAAATATATGCAGATTTTTCTGGCAATAAATTTTCAGTGGCCTTTTGTGCACTGCATAAGATATCTGGGGGAGTATTATCAAATTCGCCATCGCTAGATAAATTTGAATCCATATCGATTATGACAGATATAATAAACTGCAAATAAAATTTGAATTTAAGTAAACAAACATTAAAAAGTAAAACTTTTTACCTTCTCAAACTTGATTGAGTTTAAAAAAAATGCTAAATTGGCTTTAGAATCTAATCTTGAACTTAAGTATACTTTTGTCGTGTTCTGTTATAAGGTAGGTACTAATTAAAAGTTTAGAGATTGACAGTTCTTCTAATCCACACAGCCACGGCCAACTTACTTTTACCAAAATCGACATCCACTGTATGTTTACTTTTAATTAAATCGATGACATTTAGAGAAAATTATAATTAAAATAAACTGTTGATAATTTGTTGGACACTAAATAGATATAAGCAAAACTAATTTATTTATTTGTCTTAGAAGGAGATAGCAAAAAAATGTTAATATAAAATAAAACGTTATATTTTGTTGTTATGTACAAGTTTTGTCAAATTTTACTTTTTTTAACTAGTGCGTAAAGAGTTTTACTTTACACACTTCGTGGAGTGCGTAAAGTACGTACTTTACGCACGGTAGTAGAAAAAATATATTATAATTATGTGGTGTGTTTTACTAGAATTCTATGTGGATATTACTGTCTCGATAAATAAAGAAAATATCTAGAATTTGTAAATAAAGTATTCAACATAAAACATTTCTTTTCTTAAAATGTGTCACAACTGTTTATGTTACGTATCCCACATTTATCTATAAAATGAAACTGTTACTCCACTTGATCTTTTACATTCCATTCAATTCACTAGAAAATCCTACCAAGTGCGATGTAAATGTAATTTCCGAAATATATATCTGATATCTCTGAACAAATGGCAACCAGAAACTTTATATAGTAAATCGATTTCGATTTATCTAAGTCGTAAATGCGTGTCCAACACATCCTGTTCCAGAAACGGTTTATTTTAATAGGAACCAAACCCGTATACTTCCCTCTATTCCAAACTTCGAGTTTACAAACTAATAATTGATGAATCGCAAATATCGATCAGTTCCAGATAACATGTTACTAATTGATTATACATGTTATCAAGAAAATTAAATTTCGCTGAAACTCAGTATCTGTGAATTTCAATGTAGGAGAAGTAAAATCGAATTTTTCTTTCCAATGTATAAACTGCAGTCAGTGTTGCCAAAATATATTTTTGTAATGTGCCAGATTTATCTAAAAAATGTACCAGATTTCATAAAAATGTACTAGATTCTATAAAATTAAAGATTTTTCTAATTATGAAGTATGGTCATTAAAGAGCAAAAAAAGGTTTATAGAGAACACGAACACAAAAAATTTAAACAATTTTTTATCTCGACAAATTTCTGACACTATTTTATCTCTCGAGCAGTTTTTGAATAAGATTTTATTACCTTTTGATACCGTAATCTGGGGTGAGACCGGACAGGTAGTACGAGTTCGGACAATGGTGCGAGGCGTGGGAAATCACGTGACCACGAGCACGTTTTTCATTGGCGAAGTTTTTTGCATGTGTTTACATGTCCAATATTGTCTCATTTCACTCCAGTTAGGTAGAAATTGCCGCTAGAGAAAGTTTGTGGTAAGTACGGGATATTTTGATATGGGTCGTAATTTGCATATTTTTTATAACGTTAGAAACAAACATCTGGGGGAAGGGATCTGTAAGCAATTGAATCGTAATTTTTCATATAATGTAGGTTTATATGTTTTCTAATGATTCATGAATAATTATCATTTATTTTTTCATTCCCGAATTTTTTTTCTTGTTATAGAAAAAATATAGCTTTTCGTGGGGCGAGTTCGGACACGATGCCCAGAAATTACAGGCGTCCTCTTGGCGTAAAACAAAGATCCAACTATGCCAAAGAGGCTTTAAATAAGGCTGTTGAAGATGTCAGGACTAAAAGGAAGACCCTGAGGGAGGCAGCAGAGTTCTACAACATACCAAAATCGACAATAAATGACAAAATGACAGGTAAGCACGCTAAAAAAAGTGGCGGGCAAACCAAATTAAGCCAAGAACAAGAGAGTGAACTGGCATAAGGAATTTTAACTTCCGCCGAATGGGGCTTTCTCTTAACTAGGCTGGATATTCGCCTAATCGTCAAATCATATTTGGATAGATCCGGAACAAAAATCACAGGATTTAAAGACAACATGCCCGGGGAAGATTGGTTTTATGGATTTATGTTTAGACATAAAAATTTTTTGGAGCGCCTTGCACAAAATATCAAGAGGAGTAGAGCAGAAGTCGATAGGCAAAAAGTTCAAGAATATTTTGATAACCTTCAGGCTGTTATGGGACCTATTCCTCCAGAGAACATAATTAATTATGATGAATCCAATTTAACTGACGATCCTAGAAGATCAACGGTCGTTGGTAAAAAAGGATCCAAACATATAAATAGAATTATTGATTCTTCTAAAAGCAGCACCCAACTTGGATAGAAGGGGCCCAGAAGGCACTGTATACAGTAGATCGAAAAGTGGGTGGTTTGAGACACCAATATTTGAAGACTGGTTTTTAAAAGTGGTTTTGCCATATTTCCGCAAGTTAGAAGGGCGAAAGTTGTTAATTGGCGACAATCTTTCCAGTCACTTGTCATTGTTTGTGATTAAGCAATGTGAAGAAAACGACATTCATTTCATTTTATTACCCCCATATTCCACCCACTTGCTGCAACCTCTGGATATTGCGTTTTTTGGCCCCATGAAGAAACACTGGCGTGCAAACTTGACTGATTGGAAAATGAAAAATAAAGGAGTCCTGCCTAAATCAGAATTTCCTCGTCTTTTAAAGAAAACTTTAGAATCTTTGGGCCCGAATATCGACAAAAATATCAAATCTGGTTTTAGAGCTTGTGGAATTGTTCCATTAAACGCTGAAATAGTTTTGGAAAAGTTGCCCGGAAAGACAACAGAAAAGGATAATGCTAATGATCACTGGAGCCAAAGTTTTTCCGAATATTTAAAAGACTGTAAAATATAATTTTGGAAATTTAAAATGTATGTTCATCGTGGACAGTGAAAATCGACTACGTGGCCATAAATGGAAGCTGAAAAAAGAACAATTTTTTACGAAAACGAGGCAAAATTTTTTATTTAATCGAATATTCCACACTTGGAATTCTCTACCGGAGAATGTTGTAAATGCTCCATCTGTCAATGTTTTCAAGAACGAACTTGATAATTTTCTACTTTTTAATTAACATTTCATTTGTTTCATTGTTTATTCATTGGTTGTACCTTGTTATTGATTTAGTTTTTAGTAATATTGTTTTATATTCAGTTAATATGGGCTTATGGGTCTTATGGCCCCTGCTCTTATCAAATTATAATAATAATAATAATAATAATAATAATAATAAAAACCGAGGAGGGGTAAAAAGCTGAATGTTGCCCCTGGAAAAGGTGTGAGAACAGAAGATCTTCCCCAAGAAGAAAATATCATTTTTGAGGAGAGTGATGTGGAAAACATTTGCGTAGAAGAGGAAGAACACGTTTATGAAGACGAAAATGAAATGTCTGTATTTGAGCAACCTTCTACCAGCACTTATGAGAGAGAACCAGAAGTTGATCAAAATCTCATTGAAGTGGGAGATTTCGTTGTAGTTTCCGTTCCTTGTGAAGACCAAAAAAAATTTCGATATTTTGTTAGTCTTATAGATAAAATTGTTAATATAAAGGAAGAGCTTTTTTTAGTAAAATATCTTAGAATAAAAGGCGAAAAAAATAATTATTTTATATTTCCCGATATTTCCGATGAGGGACTTGCGTTTAAAAAAGATATTTTTAAAAAAATTCTTCTAAAAGAAATAAGAAGAGGAAGGCACTTTTTTAAGCACCTTCCCGACAACATCAAAATAGAATAATGAGTTTATTGCAATGTTCTTTGTTAATAACATAGTTATTACGTGTTTTTTTAAATGTTTTTATGTTTTTTGGAAACTTATTTTAGTTTTATTGTTTATGTTCTTGGTTAATAACATAGTTATTACGTGTTTTTAAATGTTTTTATGTTTTTTTGGAAAAATATTTGAGGTTTATTACTTTAAATAAAATTGTTCGTACCGAAATTGTGTTTGGACCCCCTATCCCCCCTAAGAAATTTTTTTTATGAAATCTGTATATATGTATATTTAATTATATTTGTCCGAACACACTCTTACTATAAATTAAGTTTGGATTTTCCTATAAATTAAAGGTGATCCGAACTTAGACCACCCATAGGCGTGAGTTCGGACACCTTTCAATAATAAAAAAAAAATAGAATTTTTTGAAATATGCAAAAAACAAATACTGTATTCGATAGGTTTAAGATTCTTATATCAATTTTTTCAGATTTTTACAAAAATCTAGCCTCTTGCTATTAAGAAAAAAACCTTTAAAATGTGTCCGATCTCACCCCAGATTACGGTACTCTTTTATCTCTCTAAAAGTTTTTAAATATTTTTTTTATCTCTTGAGCCATTTTGAAGCAATATTTTATCTCTCGATAAATTTCTAACAGTATTCTATATCTCGAGCAATTTTTAACAACTTTTTTTTATTCATCGAACAATGTTTGTACAAAATTTTTAACATTATTCACTCGAGCAATTTTTAACAGTTTTTTTATCTTTCAAGCTACTTTTGAACAATATTTGATCTCTCGTGCAATTTTTGAGCAAAATTTTAACAATTTCTAACACTATTTTATCTCTCAAGCAATTTTTAAAAAAGATTTTAATACCTTTTGATAATATTTAATCTGTCGAACAGTTTTTAAAAACCCTTTTTTTATCTCTTGAGCAATTTTTAAAAAATATTTTATCTCTCGATAAACTTCCAACAGTATTCTCTCGAGAGTTTCGAGCAATTTTTAACAACTTCTTTTATTCCTCGAGCAATGTTTGTACAATTTTTAACACTATTGAAACACTCGAGCAATTTTTAACAGCCTTTTTTTTACCTTTTAAGCTATATTTGATCTCTCGTGCAATTTTTGAGCAAAATTTCAAACACTATTTTATCTCTCGAGCAATTTTTGAAAAAGATTTAACACCTTTTGATAATATTTTATCTCTCGAACAGTTTTTAAACAATTTTAAACAAATTTCTAACAGTATTTTATCTCTCGAGCAATTTTTATCAACTTTTTTATCCCTTGAGAAATGTTTGTACAAATTTTTTGTAAAATTTTTAACACTGACAAGTCTCGACGCGTTGTACTGAATATGGAATATGCAAGTTTTTACAAGTAACACTCGCTGAGTTTCTTAAAGTATTATCTGCCTATATTGATAAGAGAACTCAAGTCAACATTTTAATAACTAAAATGTTGACTGTTTATATTATAAACAGTTGAAGTTTTTTACAAGAATTTCTTCATCACATGGAAAAATGAGTAATCAATTATTTAATAGTATATTGCTTCACTATCAAAACCAAATTAATTTTCATGCACCCCTGCTTACGAATGTAGACCCTATTTTTTATTACACCCAACGTAGACCCTCGTCGAGTCTCCCGTGGACCCCTAAGGGTCCACCTGGACCACTTTTGGAAATACTGATTTAAACCATATTCGGTTTCGATCGATTTTGATCTTGATTCTAGTTGCGCCACCGTGTTATTTACAGATTTTATATAAGTTGCAAAAATAAATATATTTCTATTTTCACACCAACTATCTAGATAATTTAGAGAGGGATATGCGCATAATGCCTCCCATTTTATTGACATATGCAATAGCAGTTGTTTTATTTACTCTCGACGGTATAGAATAATTGAATCGTTTATTTCAGAAACCACCTAAGTGCGCTTTCTTCAACTTTCGGAAAACTGAAAAAAACTGTTTTGTAGCTTAAGTATAGGTCTAGTCTCCTTCAAATATTTTTTTACCAAATCAAGAACATGCTATTGAAATAATCTATTTTGTTAATTTTTTTTTCCTTCAAGTTTATAAGTTATAAATTTTTGAAAATTTTTCACTTAGGTGCTTTCTGCAATAAATTAGTGTAATCCAAAGTGATTTTTTAAAAATTAATATTGAAATTAAGTCAAACGATTAATTTTTATTTGGAGTGAGGGTAGCCATATATGAGTAGTAGGGATTAAGTGTAAGGGTTAAAGAAAAGGTCCTTTTACCTGTTTTGGTATCAAAGGTAAGTAACAGAAACAGTTAAGTATAAACAAGAGTGTTTTTATTAGGCATTAAACGGAAAATACTCATACAAGTAGACTACACGCTACAGTATGTCTATATTATACAAAAGATCTGGTTTATTCAGCTTCTGGCATGTCTTCTGGCAACTCGTGGTCAGTTGTTGGCCATTGGATGATGGTGTCGTAAAAAGGTTTCATATCCAACAGTGTATTCCATCAACTTTTTAATATCATCAATCTTTTTTTGGTTGATTGGGACCTAAAAACAAAAATCTCACTGTGCAAAACCCGATAAATTTTAAAATTTGTTAGGTATGTCCTACAAAAATGTTTAGCTAAAAGTAAAAATATAAACGTTTAAAATGACCTTGGTAAAATAAAAGTAAACATACCTTGCCCAAAGGATAAGCTTTCTCTGTTGGTAGTTCCGGAGGGTTGGCAGTTTTTAAGAATGTGAAGGTAGACGTTGCTATTCCTCCAATGAATTCGCCTGCGACCAATTTTCCCGGAGTATCCTTGTTGTAGAGAAACTGCTTGTACTTGGACACTTTGAATGGCTGCTTATTTTCTTTGGGTACGTTCCTGCCTAAAGTTTCGTCCGAATTTGGCATTTTCTTATATGATTTGGGCCACCACTTTTTAAAACTGAGAACATCGTCTGATGTGAGGTGATATACAGTAAATCGGCCACACTTACTAGCTTTTATCATGAGCTCTGCATATTCATCAGGAGTATAAATCCTGTCCGTCTTTCTCAACAGACGCTTTATGCTTCCAAAATCTCTGTCACATGGGGAAAATGAGTGGCCACGTACAGGGAAGTTGTGAGTTATTGTTTCAAAGCGTCCTGAGTCACAGAGGTTTAATAAAAAACGCACAACTGTATGATTCTTATTTTGGCCTGATGGGCCATCACAAAATAGTATGAGATGCTTCACATTAACTGGAATGTCATTGAAATACTTCAGTAGCATTGAACATACTTCGTCTGGGCCTTTGTTTGCTTCGCCCTCATGATAGACATACAGTTTGGAAGAATTAGTTTTCAAATCGTGTAACGAAAACACATTTACCCAGAGCTGCCTCATATAAAAAACCTCCTGTACAGGTATGTGTGGCAACGGTAAGTTTTGCATATAGTCGAAGGCAAGTGCGACCGTGTCGTCATCTTTGTTTTTGCTTGCCTCATCCATAGCTTTGTAAAACTTCTTTGCTCGCCTTGAGTGTACCATTTTTTCAGCAGCTACATTTCTTTTGGCATTGTCACTTAAACCCTTGTCTTTCAGTTTGGCCGACAGTCTTTCACAAGTTGAACACACATCAACTTGTGGCCTTCCAAAACAGTAGGCAAAGTTCTCTTTGTAGAATTTGTTGTAGAAACTATACTTTACTTTATTTTTTAGATCAGGGTTGTCTAAAATAAACATTGCATGCATTTTTGCGACATCAAGCCTAGCGTCAAGATATTTTTTAGGTTTTCCCCCATAATCGGTTTCTTTGACATCAAATTTCTCAATGTGCTGCTGTATTCTCACACAAACGTTACCTGGAAGTGCGTTTCCACTTCTAGATTTTCCCCTCATATCTAAAGGACTTTTGTGAAGGACAGAACATTTATTTATTCTTTTGACCCTATTGTCAGAAATTTGAAACACTTTCAAGAAAACACCTCTACAAACTTGAATAAGAGCACCATTTACTTTTAAGTTATACTTGTATGAATGGGATTTTTGGTTTGCCAAGTCACCAGTAGGCACGTCAGGGTTTTCTTGAGCTTGCTCATTATTTTCATTAGGGCTGCGGTTTTTGCGTCTACGTTTCACAGGCATAACCTCCATTAAAGCTTGGAGGTACGTGTCTTGGGTGTTTTTACTTTCCAAAGAGTAAAATGTTTCCCATTGTTCTCGTATTATTTCATCCGTAAGTTTCAAATAACATTTCAAAGGGCACTTACAGTTTACATCATTCAGCGGGGCTTTGCTGGGAACTTATTTTCCATTGTACGAGACGTACTGCAATCCTTTGAGCCTAGCATTCCGAATAATGTTCCGTTGGTATTTTTCTTCGTGCACAACTCCACGCCTACGCTTGGGATTAGGTTCTTCAATAAACAGATATGCATTTTTCAAATATATAACAGGACAATGAAAGTCAGACTGTATTCATTATAATGAACAAACCTAGTAAATAAAGAGATTGTTTAAATATATAATAGGGCAATGAAGGCCAGATAACTATATAATGAAAATTAACTAAATTGACTGAGATACGAAAAAGGTATCTCATATAATGTCTGAATGTCTAACCATATATCGGAGACAACCTACATACACTATATTTTTTTATATATGGGTAAAAATAAACTGAAATAAGTAGCTGAAAAGATATATTGTTCAAATATTATATAAGAAGGCGATAAAATCTGTATAAAATAACAAACCAACCCAAAAAATAACTAAAATATGATTATTATCTTGAATTAAATCGACAGCTTTCAATTTCCAATTTCCAATTTCCTTGTTCGTTTCAGTAACGTCACGATGTCGATAAAGTATAGAGAAAGAATAACATTCCGATATAAACACATACACAATCAAAAAGTAAACGGCTATTAATTTAAGGCACTTACGTGAAGAACTAATAGAAATAATATCTTCTAACATTTTTTTTTTAATTTTATGCACTTTTTTCAACATCATTCCTTTTTTCCATTTCAACAAAATGAACTTTCTATAAATTTAATATCGAAGTGTACAATCACAAACTAAAAAGCGTAATGAAGTATGGGTGATGTGATGGGACAAGAAATTGTTTTGTTTTCTTTAAAAATGGTGTACACTTGCATAAGATGAAGCAACTACATGTGTGTTCTATACGGACCGGGCTATGAAGTATAATTATTAATGGTGATTTCAATTTCCGAAATATTTCATGGCTAGTTACTTTCATTCCAAGTGTAAACTATTTCGCGGGGTTGAGTTTAGTGATGCCGCGAGACGAGAGATTCTCGTCTCTCGTCTCGTCTTGTCTCGTCTCGAACGAGACGAGAGAGACATTTTCTCTCGAAAACAGATTCGAGACGAGACGAGAGAGTGTCATCTCTCGACGAGAATTTCTCGTTTCTCTCGGGCTCTCTCGAACAATTTTCTCTTTGCTTATTTGAAATTTTATCGTAACTAAACATTTTAACATGTTAGATTTTGATATATTCAAAAAGTTAACTATAACTCACCTATTCTATATACAGTATGTCTCCCTAAATTGGAATCATATGGAAAACTTTTTTATTATTAATTTTAGGAAAAAAGTTATTGTTCATAAAAAGTTCTGCATTATCTAAAATCTAAAACCTAGAACACAGTCATCAAATATCAAATTTTTTCAGGGGTATACGAGGTTTGTCAAAAAATATGAGTTTTACTCAAGAGTAAAGTACCTTTATTCTTTATACGACTGATAAAATTTGATATTTGATGGTTGTATTCTAGGTTTTAGATAATGCAGAACTTTTTATGACGAATAACTTTTTCCACAAAAATTAATAATAAAAAAGTTTTCCATAGGATTCCAACTTAGGGGGACATACTGTATATATTAAAATGTAACAAATGATACATGTGTTAAGTATTAGGATTTTATAAATAGTGATTATTAAGAAAAAATATTTCTCATTTCATTTATTTAAAGTTTATACAATCATTTCTTATATTTAATCGATTCTGCTTTTCTGAGGTTACTTTTGAAGATAAGTTGAAAATTTTTAAATGTTTTTTCGAAAAACTGTCAAAGAAAAGGTAATACAAACGAATGTATTATATACAGTGAGGACGAAAATTGTACCCTCCTCTATTTTAACTTCTAAATGAAAAAAGATAATGACAAAACAAAAACGAGGTAAAATTCAAGAGATGTTATATTTTTGTTATAAAGAGATGTACTTTACTTGAGACACGTAAGACATAGGGAGTTACTAGCTTTAAATTTTCTAATAGAAAGTAGGGTCATGTGATACCTCATTTGAAAAATATTTTCTATATTCATACGTTTATGTAAACAGATTTAGGTTTTTATGTTTCTATAGAAATTGTATTAAATAAATTCATAAAGTAGGTTATTTTTTTTATTTACCGCTTCAACCTCAAAGGATCATTATCGAAGGTATAATACCTTATAAATGCTGTTTTTTACATGAGTATACAATGGATAACTAACATTTTGGCTAGTTCAGAGTAAATATCAGTATCTTTTATAAATTTAAGTAATTTTTTACTGTTAGAGGGATTTAACACTGCACAAATGGCAATTTTTTGTAGCTGATACTTTGTTCTTATACAGACATGTTCTGGGCCTTAACTCATAAGTTATATTCTTGACAAGTCTCGTATTAACAATTATTGTTTATTACTAAAAAAAACGCTTCTCGTATTTACTAAAGTAAATAAATTAAGAATATCAAAGGTGATTTAAAAACCACTTGACGTATTAAATTTTTCATAACTTCTTAGCAAAAAAAAGCTTATTAAAAAATTCTCTTCTAACATTATCTAATATTTCTAGGATTATTGCGGCACACGAGGATTATCAAGAATGTAATTTTTGTAAAAACCAAAAAATTAAATCTGTTTGCTTAGACGTAAATATAATCAAAATATCTTTCAAATGAGGTATTACATAATTTTACTTTCCATTGGAAAATTTAAAGATAGTAACGCCCTCTATAGTGCATCTTATTATAACAAAAATATCTTAATGTTTCTCTAATTTCACATCGTTTTTGTTTTATGTCTCTATCTTCTGGCATTAGAAGAATTATAACTTCCAATTTAACCTCTTCCTCCCCTTCTACCCAACTGACTTACAAGACAAAGTATTTTCGTTTTTAGTTAACGCCTAATCTGGGCCACTTATTACTTCAAATTTCAATTGTAAAACGACTATGACAGACGGACAGACAAAGAGACATAAGTGTTTCTTATTGCTAAATTTGGGTATTAATGCGCAAATTACTTGAAAAATTCTTTGTTTTTGTATTACAAATTTTACCGTCTTCATGTTTCGTCTTTTTCAAATTTAAATTTGATATTGTTTTATCACGAGAGAAACGAGACGAGACAAGACGAGAGAAAGGCTCTCTCGAGCGAGAAAAGCGCCTTCTCGTTGAGACGAGAGAACAGTTTTCTCTCGCCCTGCGAGACGAGAGAGGCAACTCTCTCGTCTCGTCTTGTCTCGCGGCATCACTAGTTGAGTTTTTAAATAAAGAAAATAAAACACCGATATCCAATTTTAAGTAAGACTTTATCATAAAAAGACCACTAAACGAATGGATACATATCAGTACAAACTGTCATATTTACGGTCAGCGGCCTACATAGCCGTTCATAAAAGTGATGTGGTAAATTCAAAAAATAAATTTTTGAACTTTGTTCTAAACTCTCTTGTTCTAAACTCTCTTCTACAGCAACTCATAACAGAGGCAACTCGATCAAAAGTTCTGGAAAAAGTAATTAAATATCAGATAGAGTATCACATCAACAATTACAATATTTTACCAATCAGCCAATCTGGTTTCAGACGTGGGTACAGCTGTACTTCAGCATTATTAGAGGTCACTGATGATATCTTTAGGGATATAGACAAAGGGTATACAAACGTTTTAATACTTCTAGATTATACAAAAGCCTTTGATACAATTAACCATCAGCTTCTGTTCAGTATTCTTCACTATGTTGGTTTTTCGGTTAAAGCAACTGAATTTATTAAAAACTATCTTTCCGATCGTTTACAGTTTGTTGAAACAAGTGCCGGTAGATCTGATATTAAAAATATTGCCTGCGGTGTGCCACAGGGCTCTATTTTGGGACCAATTTTGTTTTGCATTTACTCTACTAATATTAGTTCGGCTCTTACCAATGGCAGAGTTTATATATATGCTGATGATACGCAAATAAGGTTTTCTTTGTCTGATTTTAATGTTGCTCTTACTAATGAACTGATTAACTCAGAATTAATAAAAATCGTACATTTTTCTAACAGACATCAGCTAACTATCAATCCCGCAAAAACACAAATACTCGTCTTTGGAAAAAATAAAAAAGAACTAGCAGAACATTTATCTGTGAGTATTGATGGTGTCTTGGTGGCTTGTGTAGATGTTGCCAAAAATCTGGGTCTTCATCTTGATACTGACTTAAAATTTAAAAGCCATGTAAATAATTGTATAAAAAGGGCTTACGCTAATTTGAAAATGCTTTACCCGCATCGCCATGTTTTAGATCAAAATATAAAAATACTTCTTTGTGATACTATGGTTCTCAGTCATTTTAATTACTGCGATGTCGTCTACGGGCCTTGTATTGATTATGTGGATATTAATCGTATTCAAAGAGTACAAAATTCTTGTCTTCGCTACATATATGGTATAAAAAAATACGAAAGGATAAGTTACAAACTAATTGAAACTAACTGGTTAAATATGGAAACTAGAAGGAATTTACACATGGTAACATTGTATCATAAGATCATTTCATTAAAGTCGCCTCCTTATCTCTATAATAAAATTACATTTCGAAGTGATGTGCATAATGTGCATACAAGGTTTAGAGGGCATATATCTCCACCTCTCCATCGTACCTCCAAATTTCAAGGTTCATTCTCTTATATGATATTTAAACTATATAACCTGGTTCCTCCTAAACTCAAACATCTTTCGACAAATATGTTTAAGCAAAAGTATAAACATCTCTTGATGTCAGAAAATATCTAGTCAAAACAACCATTAGATATTATAATAAAATGTAATATTACATTTATAAAATGTGTATTTATATTTTTGTCTCGATTGTGCCACACTTTATTCGTTGTATTTTATTATTTTAATATTTTTCTTTTCTTTATTAGGGATAGCAATTAATATCAGCTATGCTGTCTGCTATTCCCTTTTTGTAGTATTATACTATTTTGTTCGATAAAATTTATGTATTTAATGCAAATTTACCTGTAATACTGCAAATAAATTATTATTATTATTATTATTATTATTATTATTATTATTATTATTATTATTATTATTATTATTATTATTATTATTATTATTATTATTATTATTATTCAAAGTCAACAATTTTCCTTCTACGCTAGTTTTGTTATTTGTAAATGATAAACAATTATTAACAGACTTCTCTGTTATGAATATACAATCATACAATCATCAGAAGTCGTATACAGTTCACCATAAAGAACCCATCTCACAATGATCATACTACATCATATGAAAAATATAAGCGGGGGACCTTTTTTTGGATCTCCACAAAGAAAGGACCGGATTTGATAAAAAATTCCTGTTTTTTAACCTGATCCCCTGTCGTCACCATTGTCCTGCTTTTCCCTTTCGTAAATCTGCCAATCCTAGGTATATATTTAGTTAATATGGACTTATGGGTCTCATGGTCCCTACTCTAATTAAATTATAATAATAACCCTAATAAAAATAGACAGTGCACTTAAATAAAAGTGTGTTTAACATAAAAACATTTTATTAATATTTAACACATCATCAATGAAGTAGAATAATTAAAATTTAAACCCTTTCTTACTATCTGAGTAGCGTAAAGTTACACGTAGAATTAATTGGCAAATTAAACAATTATACAGGGTGTCCCAATGAAAAGTAGCCCATTTCTAGAGCTTATAACTTTTAAACAAATCGTAGAAACGGGCGGTTTTTGCTGATATGTGTTATGTTGCTATAAGTTTTGCTTCAGTGACACATAAATTATTTATTACCTACACAAGGTGTTTTTTAAAAATCTCCTCCTTTAAATTCACCGTAACTAAATTTTATCAAATGGAAATGGGCTACTTTTCATTGGGACACCCTATATATTATTACTTAATTAACGTTTTAACTTTACTCAGAAGTGACAAGATTGGCCCTAAATCAAATTGTTGTTACTTCTTGTTCTAATTAGATGAGCATTGTTTGTTTACTTGGAATATTTGTTTGTTTCAGAACCAAAAACATACACCCTTGGTTCTGGGTTTGCTGCTTCTTGTTCTACCTTTCTTACCTGCGACGAATTTATTAGTAACAGTGGGATTTGTTGTGGCAGAGCGAGTATTGTATATCCCAAGGTAAGTTTATTTTCTTTCTGAAAACATATTTTGGACCTTTTTAAATTATTGAATGTTTAACAAACTTTTTTTGATAATTTTGTTGTTTAATATGTTTTATTTAATTGTACATAGTGCGTTGATAAAGTGTTTTAAGCTCGCTTCTATAATTCCTTGTGAATGTTATGGATTAAATTGTTTGTGTACTAGAAATTTGATATTAAACGTCAGGTTTTAAATTGTATAAGTTGTTTAAAAATCATTTTTTGGGTAAGTGGGATACCAAATTAGTAAAATTAATAAATTATTTATTTTTTCTTAATAACCTAAAATGGATCTACGTCAATTAATTGCCCGATAATTCATCGCGCGAAAATTCAGAGCCTACATTTCATCGTAAGACGATTCACCGCTACGACAATTCACCGCCATGACAATTTGTCGCCAGCCATTTTTTAGAATTAATTTTATGGTTTATTTTTTTTTTTTTTATTATAATCAAAATTTTATTTTATATATTTTTTAGTATAGGTAATAAAAAACAAGTAGGTATATTAAAAAAAAATTGTAGTTGCTAGTTATTACATTTTAAATTGAATTAATATAATATTAAATAATTTAGACTTGCATTCGAAAATTATGCGCAATTCCTCGAAGATATTCCATGGTATTACGAGCGTCGTAGGATTCTGTAAGTAGTTTTAAACGACGTGCAGAATCATTGTAAATTTTTTTTTGAGTAATTTCATTACCTGCCACAATTTGCTCTATTTTAAATTTGTTAAGGCTTTCCTCCTTTTGTAAAGCCTTAATTAGCCTCCAAATGTTGGGATGTGCAATGGAAACAATTGAACTGAAACTGTTATGCCATCCTTCAACGGCATTATTGGTTCTAGCAATTCCCTCTCTGGCTACATTGTAACAATTCCAAGAAAATATAGGAAATTTTGGTAACCGTCTTCTTCCTCTTCTGTCTAATCTACCAATCCACGTGTCTTCAAAATAGTTTATTAAATCTGCTCCCCGTTTTCTGCATATAATTCACTTTCCAATAATAAATCAAAAGCACTCTCTACATCGTCTTCAGGAACATAAGCAAGTGCAGCCAGAAGTCGCAAATTTGATGAAAACACTTCTTCATCCACATATCGCCTCTGAAATCCGGTATTCTGGATTTGTCTCCATATACACTGAGGAAAATGAAAAAAGCATCCACGAATTTGAGTATTAGGGAATTCACTTCGTACCGCATTCATCGCTGCTTTTTCGAAATCCATTAAAAAAGATGTAGGGCAAAGTTCAGGTTTCAAATTTTTTAATGCTGCATATAAACGTCTATAGCTTTCTTCTCTTTTATTCGGCAGAATTGCATATACTGTCGGAATGGTATTTGAATATTTGACGCCATGGATTGTGTATATTTGGGAAAACATATTAGGGGCTGTTGAAAAAGTTCAATCTCCGTACCAGTGTTCATACTCCAACACGTAGTCAAGATTTCTTGCTGTTGTAAACACTAATATTCGATCTTCTGATGGGCCGCTGTCATACATTAAAAATAACTGACCACTGCTTGTCAGTGTATATTCCTGTGGAATAACTAATTGAAGCAGAGAATTTGTAATCTGGAATTTGGAGTCTTTTCCTTTTTTCGTTGAATAGTTCTTTTCATTGCACTCACTTGTGGTAATCTGGCTGCAGCCGATGATGATAAACCCTCGGAAACCTTTGCAATGATTTGTTGAGTAGTGGAACCACTTTGTTCAGCTAAAACTTTCATTTTTTTAACAGCTCTTCTGCTCATCTGCGACCGGTACATCTCCATTTATGATATAGAGAACATTTCCAAATACCTTTTTTTCC
Source organism: Psylliodes chrysocephalus (assembly GCA_927349885.1). Classification (NCBI taxonomy): domain Eukaryota; kingdom Metazoa; phylum Arthropoda; class Insecta; order Coleoptera; family Chrysomelidae; genus Psylliodes; species Psylliodes chrysocephalus. Next base: position 86,016,837 of record OV651814.1, read on the forward strand.
ATAAATTTTTTCTCTAGAATGTGTATGGCCATTGTATAAAAGCATTTTGTGACCTCTTTCGCTGTCAACAAATTATTATCAATAATACATTATTGATATTTATTATATTTTTCTTAGTAAAAACTACTTGATTAGCAGAAAAAAAGTAAATCATATTTTTGTGTAATTTAGAGTAAGATATTTTGTAATTTTTTCGAAAAAATAATTTTATTTGTTACTTATAAGAACAAGTGATATTGGTTTTACTTACCGTGTTTTAGCTCAATTTAATTAGGGCCGTGAGTAGCACTTAATAACCTTGACAAAACTTAACTATAGGAAAGATATGGAGGGCGCCACCAAACTTACATAAACATATCATTTAAGGTGAATTATAAGTTTGGCAAATATAATTAATATGAGTGATGTTTAAACAGAACGTATATGTTTATGCAGGCAAGTAACAATTACAATCTACACAAGCCATGATTCGTTTAAATTACTTCTTTATTGAATGTTTCAAAGATAAAAGTGAAACTTATCTCAAGGTAGGACTGGTGTAGGTCTTCAATCTGTTCAAATAAGGACGGTCTCCTACAGCGATGCGTCTTCTTCTATATATGAATTAACATGTTTGTAATCATAACTGCAACTATCTTCTAATCATAACTCAACATATGTGGGACCATAACTTCAACTGTATTCTAACCATTTGTTTAAAAAATATATTTTAAACTATGTTCTCAGCGGTGTTGTAATAAAAAAAACCATCCAAAGGTTGACTTATCTAAAAGATTGAGACCTTTTTGAAGGTTACGTAATAAGGAAAAATAAGGAACAAGGAGGTAAGATGTTTCTGAACACATAATGAATAAAAAATTATCTTTACAGAAATTAATGACACGTTCTAAAACATCTAACCTCACATTTTTAACAACTAAATAAATCTCGATCCATTTCGTTAATCTTTGCAGAAATCTTGTAAATATTAATCTTGTACTCACCATAAAATACTGATGGTTCTCACCACTAATAAAAATATCACATAATGTTTAAGATTGCTTAAATATTAGCAGATTTAATAATCTCGACTGCCTCGTTCTGAGGTATTATTGTAAAAGACTTTTTCAAGTAATACCTGTCGAAATTCACTTTCGATCCGAACATACAACTTTTTAAAAAAACAAAAAATAACTATATAAAATATTTGTAGCGAAAGAATGAAACTATCGGTCCTAATAGAGATGGGACAATCATTCTAAAAATATAGTTATAAAATATTAAGAAATAACGGTACTAGAAGAGTAACCGTTACAATTTAGCACAAAAAAAATTGGTTGTTTTTCAGACATACTGTATAAATCATAGATACAATACGATATTTTTGTGGCGATGAACTGTCGTAGCGATGAAAAGTCGTGGCGATGAATTGTCGGCTCTGAAAGGTCGCGCGATAAATTGTCGCGCGACGAATTGACTGGATACCACCTAAAATAATTTTTAACATTTTTAGATTTTCCTTAGTGGGCCGTAGAAAAAATATACTGTACAACTCAAGTGGATTGTCCATATCCACTCTTGTTGCACAAACTACTATTTTTGTTTTTTCTGCAAATAAAATTGTTCGTAACTACCTTTCAATAGGAGATAATATTGTGGATAAAGTTAGTAAATTCCTTAGATCGCACTTAAATAATCATTAATTATCACACAATTTTCATCAGCTTCTCTAACCATTGAGAGGGCTTAAGGAATAGCAAAAAGTTCTGTGGTGTATATGCTACAGCAGTCTGGTAGCATGTAGTTGATGAGGTTACTGTTACGTGTGGACATGGTTGTTTCTTGCGGCCGCAGCCGGTGAGGCAAGTCACAAAACTCTCAAGATTTTTGTTTTCTTCTTATTTGGAGTGAGGGTAGCCATATGTGAGTAGTAGGGATTAAGTGTAAAGGTTAAAGAAAAGGTCCTTTATTTCTCACAAGTCAATTTATTGGCGACCGGTTTCGAAGTTGTCACTTCATCATCAGGCACACCTAAATGGAATGTCAAGGAGTCAGTTGTAATAAAAACAATTATAAAAGCATGAACGGACTTTAACATATACAAAATAACAGAAAAAACACAAAAGAAAGTTAAACAATAACCTTGACTCACCTTGACTAATTCCATAAAGGAAGCGCTACAAAAAGTTTAACAGAACGAGTTAAAAAAGTCATGTGTAATAAGTATTTTTTAAAAAAAAAATTTATTTTTTAATGTAGGTTAGGTTAAACCACCAGATGTCTTTTTGAATAAAATAATTAATTAAAACACATTTAAGACAATTATTAACTAAACAACACAAAATAGTTTTACAAGCACAAACAGTTTAAAAATTTTTTAGGAAATAATGTTAATTACTGAAAGTAAAAAGTAAAAAAGTAAAAATTATCAGACTGTCAAGACATCTATCTAGATTTTTAACGAATCAATGCAGTAAACTGTAAATTTTAAATTAGCGGATAAATAGTGTACTAACGGAGGTGTTATTTACTGAAAGTGAGTATAGGTGGCGATGACAAAATTTATTGAAAATAAAATATATTAAACTGAGAATGAGAAAGCAAAAAAATTTTATACTAACAAGAAAATTAGAACACTAAACAAGAAAATATGAAAATTCATATGTAAAAAGGGAAATTTGAAGCAGATAATCAAAAAGAAAATTACTGTTACAGGAAACGGAAAATAGGTTGACAGTACGAATGTCAAAAAAGAAAAGTCAAATTTTGGCGTATGACAACCACGTGGGAGAATTTGAATAAGCTAAAAAAATTTTTAATAAGATGCGAATGGGCAAAAATTAATGGAAAGAAAATCTAAATTGGGAGAGTTAATTGTGGTAAGTAACTGACTGAAGATCAAATGAGTGGGGGTAAAAGTCTGAAAATAATTTAAATAAGCGCAGAGAACGTTGGGGTACTAATAAATTGAATTTGTGCATTCAGAGAGCAGGAGGGGCCAGATTTAATATTTTTTAAAATTTCCAGGTTCTCAAAGTTATTCAGAAGGAATTTATTAGAAGTCATATGCAAAATGTCGAAGCCAATGCTAGAATCAAAATCGTGACCAGTGTCTAACAAATGAGCAGCAAAGTGAGAAAAACCAGTAGTGTTAGTGTTAAGACATCGTGTGTGCTCTTTCAGGCGTATTTTAAAATTATGAAAGGTCCTTCCCACATATGAGCATGGACAGTTCAAACAAGTTAGTTTGTAAACACCAGACTGATCCATAGGATCAATCTTATCCTTATTCCTAACAAACAGGCTACTGATCGAGTTGGACGTTCTAAAGCTAGTTCTGAAGGAATCTTTGAACAAGTTGGCTATACGATATGAGAATTTTCCAATAAAAGTAAGTGAAACATACTTACGATTATCTGCTTCAATATTGGGAAGGGGGTCAATTATGTAACTATTGTTCTGATTACGTTTATTCTGTTTTCTATGAAGCATTTTATCTATTAAGTTCTGATCATAATTGTGACTATTAGCAATTTGTTTGATAACATTGAGTTCTTTATTAAAGTTATCTACTGATAGTGGTACTTTCAGAAGACGTTCCAAGTAACAATTAAAAGCTGCTAACTTATGTGTAACTGGGTGATTGGATAAATTATCAATAACAACCCCTGTGTGAGTAGGTTTTCTAAATATGTTAAATTCCAACTTAAGATCTGTACAATGGGATATAGTTAAATCAAGGAAGTTGATAGATTTGTTGTTTTCTATCTCTAATGTAAATTTGATTTAACTATATCCCATTGTACAGATCTTAAGTTGGAATTTAACATATTTAGAAAACCTACTCACACAGGGGTTGTTATTGATAATTTATCCAATCACCCAGTTACACATAAGTTAGCAGCTTTTAATTGTTACTTGGAACGTCTTCTGAAAGTACCACTATCAGTAGATAACTTTAATAAAGAACTCAATGTTATCAAACAAATTGCTAATAGTCACAATTATGATCAGAACTTAATAGATAAAATGCTTCATAGAAAACAGAATAAACGTAATCAGAACAATAGTTACATAATTGACCCCTTCCCAATATTGAAGCAGATAATCGTAAGTATATTTCAATTACTTTTATTGGAAAATTCTCATATCGTATAGCCAACTTGTTCAAAGATTCCTTCAGAATTAGCTTTAGAACGTCCAACTCGATCAGTAGCCTGTTTGTTAGGAATAAGGATAAGATTGATCCTATGGATCAGTCTGGTGTTTACAAACTAACTTGTTTGAACTGTCCATGCTCATATGTGGGAAGGACCTTTCGTAATTTTAAAATACGCCTGAAAGAGCACACACGATGTCTTAACACTAACACTACTGGTTTTTCTCACTTTGCTGCTCATTTGTTAGACACTGGTCACGATTTTGAATCTAGCATTGGCTTCGACATTTTGCATATGACTTCTAATAAATTCCTTCTGAATAACTTTGAGAACCTGGAAATTTTAAAAAATATTAAATCTGGCCCCTCCTGCTCTCTGAATGCACAAATTCAATTTATTAGTACCCCAACGTTCTCTGCGCTTATTTAAATTATTTTCAGACTTTTACCCCCACTCATTTGATCTTCAGTCAGTTACTTACCACAATTAACTCTCCCAATTTAGATTTTCTTTCCATTAATTTTTGCCCATTCGCATCTTATTAAAAAATTTTTTAGCTTATTCAAATTCTCCCACGTGGTTGTCATACGCCAAAATTTGACTTTTCTTTTTTGACATTCGTACTGTCAACCTATTTTCCGTTTCCTGTAACAGTAATTTTCTTTTTGATTATCTGCTTCAAATTTCCCTTTTTACATATGAATTTTCATATTTTCTTGTTTAGTGTTCTAATTTTCTTGTTAGTATAAAATTTTTTTGCTTTCTCATTCTCAGTTTAATATATTTTATTTTCAATAAATTTTGTCATCGCCACCTATACTCACTTTCAGTAAATAACACCTCCGTTAGTACACTATTTATCCGCTAATTTAAAATTTACAGTTTACTGCATTGATTCGTTAAAAATCTAGATAGATGTCTTGACAGTCTGATAATTTTTACTTTTTTACTTTTTACTTTCAGTAATTAACATTATTTCCTTAAAAATTTTTAAACTGTTTGTGCTTGTAAAACTATTTTGTGTTGTTTAGTTAATAATTGTCTTAAATGTGTTTTAATTAATTATTTTATTCAAAAAGACATCTGGTGGTTTAACCTAACCTACATTAAAAAATAAAAATTTTTTTTAAAAAATACTTATTACACATGACTTTTTTAACTCGTTCTGTTAAACTTTTTGTAGCGCTTTCTTTATGGAATTAGTCAAGGTGAGTCAAGGTTATTGTTTAACTTTCTTTTGTGTTTTTTCTGTTATTTTGTATATGTTAAAGTCCGTTCATGCTTCTATAATTGTTTTTATTACAACTGACTCCTTGACATTCCATTTAGGTGTGCCTGATGATAAAGTGACAACTTCGAAACCGGTCGCCAATAAATTGACTTGTGAGAAATAAAGGACCTTTTCTTTAACCTTTACACTTAATTTCTTCTTATTGTTTCTGTTCTTTCGCAGGTTTGTTAAGTACTTTACGGACAACATTGCATGTGTCCAAGATCGTCGCTTTCTGTAGTTCGGTATGTATTCCGAACGGCTGGTCTAGGACTGGCAAGTACCTTTTCAGATTTTTGGTAATTTCACCGGTTGCGCCAATTACTATAGGGATTATTACTCTCACACATGTAGCTTGCCACGTCTCTTTCATGTCCTCGGATAGAAGTAAGTACTTCTCATTTTTTTCTTTTACTTTTTTATTCATATTTGAAGGAGCCGGTACAGATATGTCAAGTAATGTTATTTCCTTAGTATGTTTGTCAAAAATTAGAATATTTGGCCTGTTGTGTGTTACCTATCGATCTGTATGAATTTACCTGTCCCAATAGACTGTGCTAGTTCTCTGGTACATTTTTTAATTGTATAGGTAGTAGGATGTTTAACAATTAATTAGTTTGAGTTTGTAGCATATCTCTATGTAAAGTGTCTTTGCGACGTTGTTGTGCCGATTTGTGTATTCTGGTGATGCTAGGACTTTGCATGAGTTTATGAGGTGTTCGATATTTTCATATCCTTTATTACACATCCGACATCATCTTTATGTTTCCATCCTTCACAAAATATTTCAGATATGATCTAGTTGGTATTATTTGGTCCTGTATGGCGCAAAGAAGCCCTTTTGTCTCGGGAAATATTCCTCCTCTTGTCAACACATTTAGAATTTGTGTCATATTTGAAAAAACAATTAATCTTTAAAAATATTATAAAACTTAAGGAAAAGAAAATATCAATTGTGAACGATTTGTGTCCGGATAATCGAGAAATAAACAAGGAGTTAGTATTTCATTTAAAAGAAGCTAAAAAAGATAATAAGATCTGCAGAATAAAGGGACAAAAATTGGAAATTGAAGGTCAAACTTATACCCTAAACGATCTTGAAAAACATCCACATCAAAAGATCGAGATTGGCTCAGAGGAATCAAGCTACACCGATTTATCAGAAAGTTTAGAAGAAAGTTCAAGTGAGGAAGCAATACACACCAATCAAGAAATAAAAACAAAAAAACGTAAAGGAAATGGTAAATCACCAAAAGCCGATAAAAGAAGATCCACGAAGAAATTGAAAGAAAATAAGAACACAAAAAGCGCATATACTATGTCACTTCGTAGGCAACCAACAACGTCAAAATAAATATAATTATTTTATCTCCCCTATATATTTCTATGGAATATTACCATTGTAAATCAAATTAATTAATTTTTATGAATTTATTGTGTATCTAGAAATAGGATTAGTTTTAAAGTGTTATTTCTTTTAATATGCAATTACCATTTATTTTTTAAAATGAACAAATTCAAAGTATGTCATATAAATGCACGATCCATTACAAGTAATTTTGCTGAATTCAAACACACTGTATGTGACAAATACGATATTATAACAGTTTCTGAAACTTGGCTAAATGCGAATATTATTAGTGATATTATTGATTTTCCAGGATATAAGTTATTTCGTAGTGATAGAAATGATGATCGTAGAGGTGGGGGTGTGGCTTTGTATATAAAAGTTATTTTTAATGCTAAGCAAATTAGAAACTTATCAACTAATGAAACAGAACAGATTTGGATTTGTTTTTATATAAATAAAGTATCTTATGCTGTCGGAACCCTATACAAACCACCTAATTATTCATCTTCTGTTTTCTTGACTGTTTTTGAGGATGTTCTTAATACAATTGCCCCAAAATATGACAACCTAATTTTTGCTGGCGATTTAAATATACATTGCCTTGATACAGAAAGTACTTCATTTGTAACATTACAAAATATACTTAATATTGAAACAAGTCGTAGATCAACCAACTCACATAACCTCTAGTTCGTGTACTTTGATTTGATATTTTGTTCTCATGAGATTAATTGTGATAATACTTCCGTTACCGATTGTCCAAGTTTTACTAATCATCATCTTGTATCGTGTTCCTTTGATATAAAAACGATTAAAGCTGTACCTAAAATGTACACCTACAGGGATTTCTCTCAATTTTCTAATGAAAATTTTACTCTAGACCTGTCTAATGCAAACATTGAATATATCTACCAATTAAATACTGTCGATGACAAGGTTAATTATTTTACAAACACAATAGTGCAACTGTTTAATAAGCATGCTCCTTTAAAAACTATTTAAGTCACTAAAAATAAAGCTCCGTGGCTTACTGCGAACTTAAAACTAATGATGTCCCTACGTGACAAAGCACTAAATAAATTTAAAAGAACTCAACAAGTAGCTCACTATAATTACTACAAAGACCTACGAAATTTAACCAACAAAACTATTAGATTAGAGATAAAAGCTTATCTTGAATTTCAACTTCGAAATCAAAAGCGTAACAACATTTGGAAGGAATTAAAAAACTTGATGTACACAGTAAACCAGTAAGAGATATACCTGAGAATTTATGCAATGTTCAAGAAATTAATAAATACTTCATTAATATTACTAATTCTAATAAAGTACCTGATGATGATCAACTACAATTTTATCAAAACACTACAATTCTAAATGAAGGAAATTTTTCATTTAGTCATATATCCGATGAGGAATGTTACAAACAAATGTTATCAATAAAAACACAAGCCGTGGGTGTGGACAAAATTAATATCAAGATATTATTATATTGTTGTCCTTTAATTATCCCTTACATAACTCATATATTTAATTTTATTCTAATAAATGCTTGTTTTCCTGACCTTTGGAAGAAATCATATGTCATTCCTCTTCCCAAGAAATCATCTCCTGAGTCATATTCTGATCTACGACCCATAAACATTTTATGTTGCATATCCAAAGTATTTGAAAAAATTCTAGACAAACAAATTAGAAAATATTTATGCACTTATGATCTACTTCCTTTAAGTCAGTCTGGTTTTCGCAGTGGCTTTAGCTGTACCACAGCATTACTTAAAGTTACTGATGACATTCACAGAGCATGTGATAATAATCTGTTGACCATTTTAATTCTTCTTGATTACTCGAAAGCTTTTGACCTCATTAATCATTCACTTCTTTGGCTCTCTTGCACTTTTTTGGATTTACGTATAATTCTATTAATTTCTTCAAAAGTTATCTAAACAATCGATGCCAGGCAACTGTCATAAAACAAAACTCGTCTGATTTTTCTTTTATTAATTCTGGTGTTCCCCAGGGGTCAATAGTAGGTCCACTTTTATTTGTCATGTATGCTTCTCAATTACCTTCTGCTCTTCAAAACTGTCAGATTCACACTTATGCAGATGATACGCAGCTCTATTACTCTTTTGAAGAGAAAAATATTCAGGATGTTTGTAATAAGATTAATGATGACATTTTGTCACTCGTTCATTTATCTGATAAGCACTGTCTAAGCATAAATCCCTCTAAATCAATAGTTCAACTTTTTGGCCGACCCGTTGCAAGAAAACGTAACCTTAATAATGTAAATATTAGCTTAAATGGAGATCTCTTAATGCTGCATTCCTCTGCAAAAAACCTAGGTATACATATAGACAACTCACTACGATTTTCATCCCATATATCAATCATTACAAAAAGGTCTTATTGCAGTTTAAAATTATTATACTCTAATAAGAGTTTACTTAATAAAAAAACTAAAATAATGCTGTGCGACTCACTGGTTTTATCACATGCAAACTACGGAGACGTAATTTACGGACCATCCTTATTAAACAGTGATAAAAAGAGGTTACAAAAAATTCAAAATTCATGTGTACATTTTGTTTGTGGCTTGAACAGAAGAGATCGTGTTTCCGCTCATTTAAAAGAATTAGGCTGGCTCAATATGGCTGAGAGACGAGCATTACACGCATGCTCGCTCTTTCAAAATATTTTAAATTCTGCAACACCTCCTTACTTATATAATAAAATATCTTTTCGATGTAATGTACATAATATAAATATACGGTTTAAATCCAAACTCACACCACCACTTCACAAAACTCATCTATTTCAGGGATCTTTCACTTATTACGTATCTTGGCTTCTTAATAGGTTACCCATGCATTATCTCAGTTTAAACAATATTAGGTTAAAAAATTATGTAAAACGAGATTTAATGAATGGTACACTCTTCGTTGTTAAATAATTAAAAAAATTTAAGTATTGGGTTTTGGATGTTGGCTGTTTCTGGTATATAATAGAATATTCATTTTAAGGTTAATTAATATTATTATAATAGGTTACCCTTCTTACGGTTTATTAATATTATTTACTTTTTGGTATTTTTACTTTTTTGAAATATTCTAGTTAGTTTTAGTTTTAACGGTTGAGTGGAAGAACAGGTTCTAGTATTGCTCCGGCATAATAGAAACTGAACTCTGCCTTTTGGCTATAATTTTATTTTGTAAAAAATTATAAACAAAAATGTATAATTTGAGCCAATAAAAACATTATTATTATTATTATTATTATAACTAACTCAGAGTTGATGTTTTGTCAATGTTTTCATCGTTGTTAATTATATTATGGTATCTTCCATGAAGTTATTTTTCTTTCCATGCCTTTTCAACTAACATAATGGTGTAATTTTTGTCTAGGTTGAATTCGTGGTCAGACACGTTCAGTGGGGTACATTTCGGTTATACGGCTTTGTGGACTGCCAAATGTTCAGTTTTAGAATAGAAGTATTATCTCAATAGCTCAATTTGCTTGTTATATCTCAGGCGAAGATCTGTAATCCCTCTTCCCCGGCTTTCCGTAGCAAATGGAATCGTCCTTTGCACTCTCTGGGATTATGCTTTCGGTGTTTTGTAAAGGTAACTCGAGCGATTCTATTGAGTTACTCTAGTTCTGTGATCGTCCATAAAATCACTTATTACGGGTCAATTCTATTATAGTGTATAATCTTTTTAAACAAAATATTTAAGTCATACCTGCTTTTCCACTATTTTCAAGTAATAAATAAAAACTCACCTAAATTCGTTTCCATTTATTAAAACTAACCTATACATAGTATTGATATTGTTTATTTATATATAGTCAACTCTTGACCATGACCTTGAGGTAGTTTTTCTTCTTCTTCATTTTTTCTATTATTTTTTATTTGATTTTAATTTGTGTAATTAGGTTAATTAGGATTAGTATTGGCAGTTTAGCCATCCCAAACCAAAGACATTTATCTTCTTAGGTCCTGAGGTTTTATCTGTCTCTCTTGGCTCTTCATCTTTCTTTTTGAGGTTGGTTTATGGACCATGTGGTCTTTGAAAATTTTATGAAATAATTTCGGATTTTATACCACCTAAAATAGATAAGTTCCATCAAGCAATTGAATTATACCAATTATTTTACCAGAAAAATCAAAAGTTGATTTTAGTACGCATACCGTTAAATAATTTTACCTGCTCTTCATTTCCACGATCCTATCTCCGGACAATAATAACAAAATTGAGCTAGTCGATATAAACTATTTCCCCTTTCACTCAAGGGAATAAAAAGGGGTAGCACACTCCGAAACTGTAGGCAACTACTGGTGCAATATATGCATTGAAGATAGTTGCTAGGTTTTGGCCCAATAGCTTTGATTTCAGCTCTTGTTCGGGTGAAGTGTATAGTTTGATGCCATCCACGTACATTAAGTGCTTGGTAGTCTCGTTACTTTTAGTTTGTTGAGAGCTGTGGATTGAGGATTGAAGGATTGATTGCAATACAAAACGAGAGTGCACTTAAAGCATCGCCTTGGAAGATGCCCCTTTTGATGTTAATTTGAATTCGATTTTAATCATTTCCTATAGCCAGTTCTATCTTCCACATATTTATTATTATCTTCAGCAGGTCAATGATGGTTGGACATATCTTGTACAGACTTAAGCTTTGTAACAGCCAAGAATGGTACACACTGTCGAATGCTTTATGATAGTCAATAAAAGCAATGTGAAAGTCCTTCTTGTTCTTGATCGCATGTTGTGTTACAGTAGTATCTATGGCTAGTTATTTTCTGCAACCTTGCGCTTTTCTCTTGAGCCCCCTTTGTTCTTCGGAGAGAAGGTTATGATTTGTGAGATGTTCATATATTTTGTTGCATATATGCCGCCTAATGTTTTATATGTGGGGAAACATGTTATAGGTTTGTACTTCGGCGGGTCTTTTGTTAGTTGATCAGATTTTGGTAATAACGTTGAAATGGTGTCAGGACTTTTCAGAAACGTATCAAAGATACTCGCCACTTTTGGCCAGACCGATTTAAATAATTTTAGCCAGAAGTTTTGAACCTACTCCGATCCGGATGCTTTCCAGTTAAAGGCTCTTGTGAGTACTGCTTCGATTTCTTTTTCTGAAATTTCCGGTGGTAGCATTCCGGGTTTTTTTTTTTTTCTTGTCTTGTTTCTTTTATCCAGTCAGATGTTTCTCCAGAACTGTTGTATCTCGTGTTGATCGGGATATTTTGCGTTTTTATTCGCCGTTCTGTTGTTAGACATGTTTTGGTAGAATTCGCATTGATTTTGGTTAAACATTCTGTTCTCGACTCTGCGTTGGTATGCCTCCCTGTATTTTCTCAATCTGCTGGAGAGAACTTTTAATATTTGTTTCAAAAGTTCCAAAATTTCCGCAGTCGATTATTTTCGTTTGTGTATCTCTTAATTGTTGTTGTAGCGCGTTATTCTAACCGCTGGCTATGATTTTGATTTTTGGTGTATTTTGTGAGGTAACCAATTTTTTTCATTAGGATGTTTATCTTCCTTTCTAGTCTGGACTCCCATTGTGGTTTTCGAGCGATAGCAATTTTGTTCTGTTTTCTTCCTGCGGCCAATATATAGCTGCGTAGTATATAAGAGTGTGCACATCGGTGATCTTTTGACAGTCTTGAATTTTGGAGTTTAGCAAACTGTTCATTATTTTTGTCTTGGATTTTGCTTTACGGACATTCCTGATTTTTAAAATATTTTGCTTTAATGTAGGATCCATTTCAGAGCTTCGCTTATGGCGTCTAGTGCTTCTTGGTCTTCCGCTGATGGTTCTGCATATTGTGGTGGGTATCTATTTCTACCGTCCGGCTGTACCACCTGAGTTAAAGAGATTCCTAGTTCTAGCTCTACTTTGGCTCTGATGTTCTCTATTACTTGAGGATCTAATCTGTTTTTATAAAGAACTGTCTTCTTTGGTCCAGGATGTTCTGAACGGCTTTCACTCTCAATTCTGGGAATATTATTGTCTGAATACGTATGGTGTCGTATTCGTTTGCATTACTGTGATTTTCAGGTAAGTACAATAAATATGCTAATTCATGGATTGTGTCCACTTAAATCGCCTTTTCCTGTTTCCATCTGCAGCTAATGGTGCATCTTGCTACACAGCGCAATTTGAAAGTGAAATTGAAACTCTCTGTTCGTGGGCCGATATCTTAGCGTGGTGGTTTTTGTCCGCAGGTCAATGACACCAGTTTCACTCCATCCTGCGTCAGTCTATTCCTGACTATTTCGAATAAGGCCAGTCTGCAACCTTACGCCGCCCGACTAACGGTTATTTCTAATATTTACAGCGTACATAGATATGATGCCCAGTGGAGTGCTAGCTCGCGGAGCAGTTTTCTCTTTTAGGGGGCTTTTATTCCAGACCGAGGGTACCATGGGGATATTATATTGCTCGTCCACCACACGGAGTTTATTATTACTATTATTATTTTCTAAAATATTTTTTCTACAATCCTTATAAGTAACTCTACATTCATATATTCACCTTTAATTACTCTTTAACTCTTTTAAAATGTACACTTATTAGTTAGGGTAGTCATTAGTGAGTTTAAGGACTGAAAACCACAAAAAATATCTTTTCAATCCAACAAAGTTATCCTTTTCACAAGGATAGTTTTTTCTCGTCCTCTTCTTCGCTCTTTTAATATAAAAGCGTATACTAGTTATTTAAAGTTAATTTATATCAAAGAGTATTTTTTTTGTTTGTTTCGATACCATCATTACCATTCTTTTCATCAGAGAGATTTAGGTTAGCTGCGAAACTGGTGTAATGAGAAGAAAACGTAATAAGCTATAACTAAAAGGGATTTTGTTATATTTAGTATATGATCTTTGTAACTTCACTCTGACATACATTTTTAATTATGTGGGTAAAACTTCAGAAATACTCGCAAGGCTTTATTATGAACATGAAAAAATAATATCGATTGCCTACGACAAATAAGTATAGGCTTCATTAAAAATGGATTTTTTCCTAATTGTTTTTTTTTTCAATATTTATTAGAAAAATTTTATAAAACATTAAATAAATTTGAAAATGTACCTTTTATAATATACTTATAGTCCATACAAACAATAAGTCAACTACAAAGAAATACCGATAATGGAAAAAAAAGTTCGGCTTCCGTTTGAAGATGCTTCAAAAAAAATTTTACTAAATATTATGCATGAATACATCTAAAAAGGAGTCTCTACCAGGAATATGTCATTATTATGCCCCTGGACTTATTTTAATTCTAAAAATTATTAACTCAACTCCGTATTGGAATATAGTAGTCCAGTTTATTATTGTTCTCTACGTCGCTGAAATGAACCGATAACCTTTGTAGACAGACTGGATTATCGTGTCGTGCGGAATTGTAGTCAAAAGTATCGGCAAAGTAAGAAGAAGCCAGTGTCGTCGCATCGTTAAGTCAGTTTATTAATTAATTTAATTGGTTGGAGTATTTTAAACATTAATTATTACCACCATATTTCAATTTCTACGATTCATTATATAAAATAAATGTAATAAATAATTTTACAAAGCGAAAAATAGATTAATAATCAATCAATTTGAGGATTCGATTATGAGTAGAAATATAGGTACTGCGTTCCAAATATATGATACAAAATTAAAAACTGATATAAATATATACCAAATGCAAATTGTCTTTTGAAATTATCGACTGTCGGTATATAATTTTTTTCAGAAAAATAAAATGCCGTTTCTGGAATAAATATTTTAATTAGTGCATTTCCAATTCTTTCGAAATAAAGGCTTCTTATTTTATATCAATTCTGCATGACATACCTACCTTCTTATAGATATAAATAGGAAGGAAATAATTGATTTAATTGGTTATAGTGCAAACATATCTCTACTGGTTGGGTTACTTCCCAAGTGACTTATCGATTGGTAAACGAATACGAACGTCAACATTTTATTAATTTAGTTATAAAAAATATTTTAAAATTAAAATTACAAAGTTAATGTAGAAATAACCTTAACATAGATCGACTTATAAAATTAAAATGTGACTTACATATTGCTGATTTAACTCAGATTTTCTCATTGTTTCCAAATTCCTGCTTCTCGTCTTCCTTCTCCTTGTTATCACTAATTATATCATCGTCGTCGTCATCCTCATTGAGATTTATGATAAATCGTTCTCCATTATTTACGTGTATACCGCTAGTCTGGTTCACAAGTGCCATTTCCCTCTAAACCTGTTCTCCAGCACCGAAAATTATGATTTTGAGCTCATTCGATTCGGAATGGCATCTAGAACATTCTATCAAAATTCCAAGAGGGGCTGAAAAAAAAAATGCAAAAGTTATAAACAATAAAGTAAAATAAAAAATAAGCGTTTGGATTTTTTGAAATATTTCAAAAACTATTTGAGATAATCGAAATTTGAAAAAAGATCCTTATAGAGCAGGAAATTTCCTAAAAAAAGTCCTACCTCCCGGAACTGTACCAACAATCCTTATAATTTTAATTATACGGCGAAAATAACGGTAAAAACGCGTGGTTCGGCTGCCGCGCGCATCGCCCCAATCTGACACATGAACTAAAAAAATTATTTTAACTGATTAAATATTAATATTATGGAATAAAAAAATTTTAGTACTAAGTAGACATATGAATAAACAATAATCCGTAAACAAAAAAATTTTATCACTATTTTTTTATTAATTATGCTTTTGTTAATTAGTTAATTTTCACCATTTTAATGTTAACATAAAAACGCTGATTATTTCAAAACAACACATCTAGAATTTTTTTTTATTTTTTTTGAGCTATTGTTAAAAGAGTTTAGAAGAGATCCCCGTTGGAAAAATTTAAAAATTTTGATTTTTCACTTTTTTATTAACAATCAAAGGCATTAAAAAATTATTTATGTAAATAAAGCCATTAGGAATTTGTTTTTTCCAATTATTATTAATATTTTGTTTTCTTATTGATAAAAGCCATATAACAATAATTTGTTTTATTTTTAACTAACATTATTTAAATAATTGTTATAAACAAATGCATTGTTTATTATATTTTTGAAAACTTTTTCTTTGGAATTTTATCCTTGATGAAAACAATGATTTTAAAAAAAAATCGTTCCTTAAAAAAATTTTTTTATTAACAAAAAACGCACTTGTTAATTAACAATTTTTTTTGTTACTAAATATTAATATTAAGGAACCATTTTTTTTTAAATCATTATTTATTATGTTCTTTCGTATTATAAAAAAAAAATTTATTAATTTTTCATTTGTTTATTAAACAAACACTTTGTTATAAACAAATGCAATTTTACGCAATATTTTTTTTAAATACTAAAAAATATTACAAAAACAACCATATATATTTTTTTATTGAAAAAAATTTTTTGGAAAAAAAAAATTTCCTAATGGCTTTATTTACATAAATAATTTTTTAATGCCTTTGATTGTTAATAAAAAAGTGAAAAATCAAAATTTTTAAATTTTTCCAACGGGGATCTCTTCTAAACTCTTTTAACAATAGCTCAAAAAAATAAAAAAAAATTCTAGATGTGTTGTTTTGAAATAATCAGCGTTTTTATGTTAACATTAAAATGGTGAAAATTAACTAATTAACAAAAGCATAATTAATAAAAAAATAGTGATAAAATTTTTTTGTTTACGGATTATTGTTTATTCATATGTCTACTTAGTACTAAAATTTTTTTATTCCATAATATTAATATTTAATCAGTTAAAATAATTTTTTTAGTTCATGTGTCAGATTGGGGCGATGCGCGCGGCAGCCGAACCACGCGTTTTTACCGTTATTTTCGCCGCTTAATTAAAATTATAAGAGTTGTTGGTACAGTTCCGGGAGGTAGGACTTTTTTTTTAGAAAATTTCCTGCTCTTTAAGGATCTTTTTTCAAATTTCGATTATCTCAAATAGTTTTTGAAATATTTCAAAAAAGCCAAACCCTTATTTTTTATTTTACTTTATTGTTTATAACTTTTGCATTTTCAGCCCCTCCTGGAATTTTGATAGAATGTTCTAGATGCCATTCCGAATCGAATGAGCCCAAAATCATAATTTTCGGTGCTGGAGGACAAGTTTCGAGGGAAATGGCACTTGTGAACCAGACTAGTTGTTCCTGTATTCCTCTTCTATTTCATACACATGTTTTATAACTGCTTCCCACTGCGATTTTCCGATCGCATCCATTTGTTCTTTGATCAAATTGACGACCTGATAATCAAATTTGGGAAATATATTTTTTCTCCGAATATTTTGTTTTAATTGGCTCCAGAGTAACTCTATAGGATTGAAAATACAAAAATATGGTGGTAACCTTAAAACTGTATGGCCTCTTTCAGCTGCCAATTTCATCAAATATATCCTTTTTTTCAAAATTTTTAGTTTTTAGGACTTCCAAAAGTTCATCTTTTTTATATTTTTCATCAAAATACAAATCGTGATTCATTAAAAATTCCTGAATTTCATCTTTCCTAGAGTTTTTATTAGGTATATTTTTTCCTTAAGCCTGGAGTGATATGAAGCATTGTCCATAACTATTACACTTTTTGGCTTTAAATTAGGCAACAGTGAATTCGTAAACCATTCTTCAAAAATATCGGATATCATATTTGAATGGTAATCAATCTGGCAGCAGAGCTGGGCAAAATACTTTTTAAAAGTATTTAAATACTAAATAATAAATACTTTTTCATAAATAGGAATATTTAAATCTTAAATACTTGTTTAAAGCAAAGGGTATTTAAATAATAAATACCCACAGTATTTAAATACTTTTTTGGGATAAATACTTACACAAAAATATTTAAATACTGAAAAGGTATTTAAATACATAAAAAGTATTTAAATACATAAAAAGGATTTAAATACATAAAAAGTATTTAAATACATAAAAAGTATTTAAATACTTAAGGAGTATTTAAATGCTTAAAAGTATTTAAATACCATCATAATAATAAAATAATTATGTAATTTTCTTAAAGGCTTAACCAAGATTTAAGTATATAGCTAATAATTAAAACAACAAATTAGAGTTTCATTAATTGGAATTGGAATTATACCACTCTCATTCCACACCATAGTTACGACAATTTAAAAATAAAGAATGGATACCTAAAACAACATTCGGAGTATTGATACAAATTCTTTATTACATAAAAAATACAGCAATCCAAAGAGATATTTTTAGCAGTAAGCACCTACTATTTTGCAAAAGTTAAAGGGTAATATAAAGTTTTATAGCAGGGGCTCTCACAAATCAAAGTATGCTTTTTTTAATGGAACACCCAGAAGAAAATTATAATCAACGTAAATTTACTGGGTGTTCCATTAAAAATACCATACTTTGAAGATTTTTCTTGAAACCTTCTGTTTACTTAAAAACAGCATTATAAAAAACTTTATATTAACTTTGGTATACAATATTTTGTAAAACTCCAAACAAAAATGCAAAGGTGTTCATTTATAACAAATCGCCTTGTATCTTGTATATAAAAATAAAATAAATCTACAGGCTTAAAACTTAAGTATAACGCTCTAAGCTGAGGTGAACTATATTTTCCTCTTCAACCAAAATAAGTATTTTGGAAACAACTTAACATATAATTAACAACAATATAAACCAAGAACTAACTAAAAAATAGAACACATAGCTTTGTTGTATGCTATTAGTTTTATTATTTCATTTATTATGTTACATCTTTACAGTGTTATAAATTTAGGATCTCTATCAAATATAGTCGAGCATAACACAAACACAATTCAATTTAAAATAGTTCATTATTTGCCTTCATTAAGGACGGGGTATCCCTGTGTATTAAAAGTGTATGTGTAGACAAAAAGTTAAATCGACAGTTTTCCGAATATGTAGTGTTTAAAAATCTAATTTTTGGCCAAGTTAAAAATAAAGGTCTAACTTAGGTCACCTTACTATTGAAAATTAATAAATTTATTATTTTCAATAAAAACCAATCATGTAAAATAACCCCCTTTTATTTCATCTCAAAGGTGCCGTGTAGAATTATTTTAACCTCGATGTCAAACAAATAATAAAAAAAAAAATGTAATACGACCTAAGTTCAACCTTTACTTGGAATTTGGTACACTCAGAATATTTAAATATTGTATATTTTTCAAAACGTGTAGATTTGTAATTTATAAGTCACTTTCTTTGAAAAAACATGCAAAACGAATTTGGACCAAAAATGGCGTCTAATTTAACTCTAAATCAACCCCGAAAAATCAATAATTTCTTCATGTAATGTAATAAAGATGGTGCTCCGATCGATAATATTTTGACTAGTATTTGATTATTTCCGTTTATATTATGTGTGTTTACGGGGGATATACGAGATGATAATACTGCCTCTGATACTGTTTATATGATACAATTGGAAACGACCTTTTTTCATCGGCACTCTTTTTTCACCGGTGACCTTTTGACACGCGCCTATTTGTTATATGATGTATGATTATCGGTTATTTATCAACTAAAAGTATAGGAAATTAGTACATTGTGAATGATAATATCATTTTAATGCTATTTTTGAAACTAGTTCAGAAGTTGCATTTAACTATACTCAATGTTTCATTTTACCGTCAGTTTTAGTTTGACATATCCGTCATTTTATGTTTACAAAGCTCAGTTTCTATTCGAAAGTAAGAGAAACAGTCAAAATAAAATGCGAATAACACTTTTTATCAATTTCGTTTATCTCAACTGAAAGCGACAATTGCTGAAGACGTAACAAATAAATTAGGTCGAGAAATAAAAAAATCTATACTATAAGTAACATACCATATATTATAATTGTTAAAATAAATCAAAAATAAGAGAACATATCGTTGACGTATATACTTTTCCATCTGTGATTAGTGATTACCAATTGCAAATTACGTATGAACATGCTTCTGCGCAAAAAAAACCATTATTTCAAGTACTTGTATCATTAAAGTCCATTAAATTATTATTTTTATAAATTTGCTAATCTTTGCACTTTAAGTTTCATTATATGGGGTATCCAGACATTTTAATCCTCGTCCTCTTCTATTTAAAATTATCTCAGGTGCCATATATTCCGAGTAAAATTTTTCTAATTTTTCAACCATATTTTAAAAAAAAATGGGTTGAAAATGAATTTTTTCAACAAATAGTGGATTTTCATCTCCAGTATATACTACAAAGTAGCACAATTTTTTTGAGCTATACCTAGCTGTCCTTGAATCTAAAAGTATATAAAATCATTATTAGAAAATCAAACATAAAAAGAATATTAATATTGTAGTATCATTTCTAGCACATTTCTTAAAAATCATGAATTATTTTAACATATTGAAATTTTTCACTTGGTAAAAGTAGTTATGGTTTTCTTTTAAATGAATGTCACCATCTTCTATTTTTAAGCATGGAAATGGGTTTGAATATTAAGTAATGTGCGCCAATAATGTCAAATTATGACAAATCGCAGGAAACGTCAACTTTTTATTTAGATTTTAATGTGCAAAAGCCTACCTACTTTGGATATTGATCGTAGAAAAAATATATTCAGAATAATGAAACATTATTATTAAATAACAAGTTTTTTTATTGTCAAATTTAATTGCAAATATTTGAATGTTAAAATTATAGCGTTTAATTTTTTTATTCAATGACGAACTCGAGAGCGAGAAAAAAAAAACTACCTACCTTTAATGCAGGAAGTTGATGTCAATTTATCCAAAAATAAAACTGATTAAAATGTACAATGAAACTCACTAGGACACTTGGCACAAATATATCAATTTTCTATTAAAGAAAATAACACTTATTAAAAACAAACAGCACAATAAAAATCTTCAGACACGTGTGATGTAATTTTGAATACCCGTAAGCTTGTTTGTAAATTTATAGACTCTTAACTCCTTCCCCCAGCCTTCATTAAGTATATTAAAAGTCGTGACGTCATATTGGCACAGATATACGGTAATGTGTTATTGACAATCAGGGAAATGTTTCTAGGAAATAACTACCTAAGATAAGATAAATGAATGTTAAATACCTACTCATAATATCTATTGTAGGGTTTTTGTACTTTAATAGGATAAATATTTGTGCGGGCCTGGAAATTCCAGGAAATGACAGTCAAAATTACCCAAAAACATTAGGTTAGTACCAACATCAGATAACAGATAACTTCGGTATTTAACCAATTAATCACAATTAATATTCTTGAACATTCAAATGACAAAAACTTCCATCTTTAACCAATGAGAATATAGTTTTCATTCGATACTTCAAAATCACAATTTATTAATTAGGTAAAATAGTTTTAAAATATATTGCGAATTGCGACACGTCAAGCGTCCCACTCCGACTCAATGTGACGCAATTATTGTGGCAATATATTTTGAAACGACTCTATATTCGTGACTTGAAATGATAAACATCCCTCGTATTACTACCCGTATATAAAACAAATTATTTGTTTTAGGAAATATTTATATTTAATGTGAGACAAGATATCGTTTTTGTTGTTATCATCTGCATACCTACCTACATTCTTTACTTTGGTCCAGGAAACGAAGTCAATTTTCGATAAAAATAAAATGTAATAGGTAGGTAATACTTTATGAAACAGTACAATAAAAGTATTGAAATAAAGTATGCTCATACTCCAAAATGAGTCCTAGAGTTAACATTTTTATAATATTATAAATGGCATATAAAACGATTGGACCGTTTTCACAATCGCGAAATATTTTTTTTGTATTTGGTAAAATCCCGGCAATTATTGAAAAATAGATTTTATGTTCAGGACTATTATTATGATCCTTCGAACTCAGTCTACTAAAAACCGGTTTATAATACAATATAATACAATATCCCCTAATAGCTAGTCGGTCGATATTTATAGTTACTTAAAGATTTCTGTAATAATTTGCACTAATTCAATCTCTAATCGGTAGGTAACAGCACCTCCTTGATTGAATCTAAATTGACATAATTTTGTTCAGAAATTCCTAGGAGACGCTGTCCTTAATACTAGATTTTCAAAATTAGAATCCGACAGAGCATGTCTTCGTAGAGTATTAATAAATGTAGCATACGAGAACATTCTCTCGACTGGGGCTGATGAGGGTAGGGTAATATTTGGATACTTTTCGAACATTTTTATATCTGTTTGTGGGTCTCGCAAATACTGCAAAGCTTCCATTTCACCTTGTCCACATGATGCAGATGACTGAAGCAACACACTAGAATTTTCATCGAATTCAAAAAATAATTTGCTGATTTATTTTGGGTATCTTGAGGCAGAATGTATTCACCAACAGTCACATCGTTGGCAGTATTGATAAGCATTCTCTTTAGTTTCTCAGTTTGCTGTTCAAGATCTCCCTTTTCCTTAAAAACTGTTATCCATCTTAATTTAAAATTGGGATGAGAGACTGCTGCAAGAACTGCATTCTTGTTACTAAATGAAAGGTAATCCTGAAAACGAGTGGATACTGATTTGATTATTTCATCCAGCGCGCAAGGAAAGTATTTAAAATTTTCTGTTTTAAGCCTTTCTAACTTAATTTTCATACTAGCAATTGTTGGTATTACAAATCCATAATAAACATTTGTTTCTCCTTGCAGATTTAGATTCAAAGTAAAGACATATTTGTCGTAACCGTTTAAATTCAATTGAAACATTTGGAATTATAATATCCTTTCTTCCTTTCTTGTATAGACTTACTTTCGACTGACCATCTGTACCTCTAACATTTTTTAATTACTTTTACTATGTAAAATCACAAATCATATTAATAAATACTTACCTTGATTTATTTCTTTTTTTTTGTAACACAAATCACAACAGTCACAACTTAACAACTAGCACAATGATGTATCTTCCCTAACGCCTAAATACAAACTGATACTTCAGCACTTCATCCAGACTATTTCGCACGTTCGGTTTAATAACAAGTTGAAACTTGTTAAAACATATGTTTTTATTTTGAAGTAAAAGGGTATTTAAATATCGGAAAATGTATTTAAATATCGGAAATGTTTTGGAGTGAGGGTAGCCATATGTGAGTAGTAGGGATTAAGTGTAAGGGGTTAAAGAAAAGGTCCTTTATTTCTCACAAGTCAATTTAATTGGCGACCGGTTTCGAAGCTGTCACTTCATCATCAGGCACACCTAAATGGAATGTCAAGGAGTCAGTTGTAATAAAAAACAATTATAAAAGCATGAACGGACTTTAACATAAACAAAATAACAGAAAAAACACAAAAGAAGTTAAACAATAACCTTGACTCACCTTGACTATTTCCATAAAGGAAGCGCTACATAAAGTTTAACAAAACGAGTTAAAAAAGTCATATGTAATACAATAGTATTTTTTTTAAAAGAATATTGTAGGTTAGGTTAAACCGCGAGATGTCTGTTTGAATAAATGTGTTTTAATTAATTTATTCAAACAGACATCTCGCGGTTTAACCTAACCTACAATATTTTTTTTTAAAAAATACTATTGTATAACATATGACGTTTTTAACTCGTTTTGTTAAACTTTATGTAGCGCTTCCTTTATGGAAATAGTCAAGGTGAGTCAAGGTTATTGTTTAACTTCTTTTGTGTTTTTTCTGTTATTTTGTATATGTTAAAGTCCGTTCATGCTTTTATAACTGCTTTTTATTACAACTGACTTCTTGACATTCCATTTAGGTGTGCCTGATGATGAAGTGACAGCTTCGAAACCGGTCGCCAATTAAATTTACTTGTGAGAAATAAAGGACCTTTTCTTTAACCCCTTACACTTAATACTTGAAATGTATTTAAATACCGAAAAAGTATTTAAATATTTGAAATGTATTTAAATACTAAAAAAAGTATTTAAATACCAGAAAATTATTTAAATTCTTAAAAATTATTTAGAATATTTTTAAAAAGTAATTAAATACTAAATACTTACGAAAGTATCTTCAACTGCAAATACAAATACCGCTTATCCAAAAATATTTAAATACTAAAAAGTATTTACAAATACAAATACTGCCCAGCTCTGTCTGGCAGCTATCAATTTTTTTTTCCAATGAACAGTAAGGCATTGTCAACCCAATTGTCCTCTGAGCCACAGTTTAATATTATCAGTCGAGTGCCTTTATTTGGATGAATACCTAAGGCGTGGCAATATTTATTATCGTTTGTCCAGCCCTTTTTTGCAGTATCATGCGAATCATACCACGTTTCATCCAGAAAATAAATTGGCATGCTTTCATTTTTATATTCACGAATTTTCTGTAAATAAGAATTTCTCCAGTTTACTATTCGTCTTGTTTCCATCACTGCGCTTCTTTTATCTATCGTTTGTATCGAAATAAGTTTCACTTAAGCGACTATTTATAATATCAAGAGTGGGAATGGTGTTTTGTTTATAAAGTTCATACACTGTATTCACAATGGATTTGGTCATGGCTGGATCTAATTTTTTTTGCACACCTTTGTCTTCATTTTCTGCTAGAAATTAAATTTTTTTATAATTTGGTTCATTTTATAAACCGATATACCAGTAAGAAACGCTGCTTCTTGAACGGTAGAAGTGTTTTCGATATATCCACGTTTTAACAAATTTTTATAAACATTTAAACAAATTTGCTGGGACTGTTCATTTAAAAAGAGTTTATTTTTTATTTGCATTAGTTTCTCCATCACTGTTTGATGTACTGGTGCTCGGAATACTATCCCACGGTCTCCACATAGTTAAACACAAACTGATTATTGATAAAACGAAACTAAACAATAATAAATTAGAAACTAATATTCTATAAAATTTTAAAAAGTACGATGCAGGAGCTGTTAACCGTACAAAACTCAACAGTTCACTAAGATGAACAAAACTCCACTGAAAGTAAAAATAATTATTTTTATTTAAATACGTTCAATTTTCCTTTTCGGCATTGGTTAAAAATTCGACTCTTTAAATGGACGACAAAGACAATATGCCGACAAAGGCAATAGCCGTCAAAGGCGATACACCGCCAAAAATAATATACTTACAGAGGCAGTATACCGACAAAGCTATTCACGCTTCTTGGAGAAAAAATGCAAAATTTTATCTAAACACTGAAATCGTTGAAGGAAAACATCAGTTATAAATCCTACTTATTTTATTCTAATAAGGTATATATGTATATAAAAAATTACTATTTTAAATCTTCAAATCGAAAGAAACATATATCTTATATGAATATGTACATATCATTAAATTATTAAATAAAATTTAAAGTAAAAACATATATCTCTGTCTATGGGCAGTCTATCAAAGAGTTAGTTTAGCTGACTTCCGATAAGCAACCCGTTCCCTACACCAATTTTTTTTCGAATTATTCAAACAGGTGCCGAACTTTTTTTGCGTTTGCGGTATTCCTTTATAGTTGACTTATTGTTTGGATGGACTATAACTCTTTTATTATAGAATTTAACGCAGAATTTTCTGGGACACTGTATTCTATTAAAAGTTTGTATATTGCTATTACATTTAGCCGATTTTGTGTGAAAAAACATTGTAATTTATCAAAAATATAGTTATTTTTTCTTAGAAATTTAAAAAAATACCCAAAAGAGCATTCAAGTATTCAAGTATTTTCTTAAATTCTAGCCCAACTTCATAATGCATGACATCCAGAACGACTTTGTGATGATTCATTTGACCTAAAAAGGAGAAGCTTTTATACAGCAGAAATTAGTTTAAAAGGCCCCATCAGACAGAAATAACTCGGAAATGATTAATGTCTGTTCCACAATCGAAATTCATCTAGATACGTTGCATTTGATATATTGCTCCGCAATTTCTTAAAAGTTCTTGGAGATAGAGCTCAACATTCGAAAAAATAAATAAAGTAGGTTAAAATATTCCCTATTAAATAATAATTCTTCCAGACTTGATATATTTTCCTTTTCAAAAAAATGTAGCTTTTTCTTTTTATCGTTGCATTAAATAGCATTATTTATATGTAAATATATTTTTTATATAAAAAAATCTTTATGAAATATAGATTATTTCCTCTCAATATTTAAATAAAATCTAAAAAACATTTCTGTAAACATAAATATATTATGCCTACTAATTAGTTATTTTATTATTACTAGTCAAATGATTATTTATTTTATTTGAGTGTTTTATTATACATATATTTTAATTTTTCTTAATTAATTCGTAATTAACAAAATAGTTACTTTTCATGAAAAATTTTATCAAAATGACTATTTAATAATATACAATTTGAAATTATTTTTAATTTACAATATTATCAGTATGACACTCATGGTTTAAATTCTAACTTTATATTAAAAATTCACCCATGAAGTGAAAGATAAAAATTTAGATAATCCAATTTTCTACAAGCTTGGTATAGCTTGACTATAATTCTCCAAAAATATAATTTTATAACTAAATTAAACATTTTAAAAGCAAATATAACATTAAAAAAACTTAAACGTAATTTAAACGTCAACGTAAAACTAAAATACTACATTAATATGTTAACAATTTGAATTACCATAAATATTACGCTTTTATTTTTTTAAATGAGAGTAAATTTTGAAAATTGCTTAATCAATATTGTTACTATTTTTTGGTATATCAATTTATTTCGACTCAACTTTTACAATAACCATAAAACATTAAGCACGGGGTATCCCTGTGTATTAAAATTGTATGTGTAGACCAAAAGTTAAATCGACAGTTTTCCGAATATGTAGTGTTTAAAAATCTAATTTTTGGCCAAATTAAAAATAAAGGTCTAACTTAGGTCACCTTACTATTGAAAATTAATAAATTTATTATTTTCAATAAAAACCAATCATGTAAAATAACTCCCTTTTATTTCATCTCAAAGGTGCCGTCTAGAATTATTTTAACCTCGATGTCAAACAAATAATAAAAAAAAATGTAATACGACCTAAGTTCAACCTTTACTTGGAATTTGGTACACTCAGAATATTTAAATATTGTATATTTTTCAAAACGTGTAGATTTGAAATTTATAAGTCACTTTCTTTGAACAAACATGTCAAAACGAATTTGGACCAAAAATGGCGTCTAATTTAACTCTAAATAAACCCCGAAAAATCAATAATTACTTCATGTAATGTAATAAAGATGGTGCTCCGATCGATAATATTTTGACTAGTATTTGATTATTTCCGTTTATATTAAGTGTGTTTACGGGGGATATACGAGATGATAATACTGCCTCTGATACTGTTTATATGATACAATTGGAAATGACCTTTTTTCATCGGCACTCTTTTTTCTGACCTTTTGACATGCGCCTATTTGTTATATGATGTATGATTATCGGTTATTTATCAACTGAAAGTATAGGAAATTAGTACATTGTGAATGATAATATAATTTTAATGCTATTTTTGAAACTAGTTCAAAAGTTGCATTTAACGATACTCAATGTTTCATTTTACCGTCAGTTTTAGTTTGACATATCCGTCATTTTATGTTTACAAAGCTCAGTTTCTATTCAAAAGTAAGAGAAACAGTCAAAATAAAATGCGAAAAACACTTTTTATCAATTTCGTTTATGTCAACTGAAAGCGACAATTGCTGAAGACGTAACAAATAAATTAGGTCGAGAAATAAAAAAATCTATACTATAAGTAACATACCATATATTATACCTGTTAAAATAAATCAAAAATAACATATCGTTGACGTATATACTTTTCCATCTGTGTTTAATGATTACCAATTGCAAAAACGTATGAACATGCTTCTGCGCAAAAAAAAAAACATTATTTCAAGTACTTGTATCATTAAAGTCCATTAAATTATAATTTTTATAAATTTGCTAATCTTTGCTCTTTAAGTTTCATTATATGGGGTATCCAGACATTTTAATCCTCGTCCTCTTCTATTTAAAATTATCTCAGGTGCCATATATTCCGAGTAAAATTTTTCTAATTTTTCAACCGTATTTTAAAAAAAAATGGGTTGAAAATGAATTTTTTCAACAAATAGTGGATTTTCATCTCCAGTATATACTACAAAGTAGCACAATTTTCTTTGAGCTATACCTAGCTGTCCTTGAATCTAAAAGTATATAAAATCATTATTAGAAAATCAAACATAAAAAGAATATTAATATTGTAGTATCATTTCTAGCACATTTCTTAAAAATCATGAATTATTTTAACATATTGAAATTTTTCACCTGGTAAAAGTAGTTATGGTTTTCTTTTAAATGAATGTCACCATCTTCTATTTTTAAGCATGGACATGGGTTTGAAAATTAGGTAATGTGCGCCAATAATATCAAATTATGACAATTCGCAGATAACGTCAACTTTTTATTTAGATTTTAATGTGCAAAAGCCTGGATATTGATCGTAGAAAAAATATATTCAGAATAATGAAACATTATTATTAAATAACAAGTTTTTTTATTGTCAAATTTAATACGTAATATTATTTTTTAATTGCAAATATTTGAATGTTAAAATTATAGCGTTTAATTTTTTTATTCAATGACGAACTCGAGAGTGATAGAAAAAAAATACTACCTACCTTTAATGCAGGAAGTCGATGTCAATTTATCCAAAAATAAAACTGATTAAAATGTACAATGAAACTCACTAGGACACTTGGCAGAAATAAATCAATTTTCTATTAAAGAAAATAACACTTATTAAAAACAAACAGCACAATAAAACACTTCAGAAACGTGTGATGTAATTTTGAAAACTAAATACCCGTAGGCTTGTTTGTAAATTTATAGACTCTTAACTCCTTCCCCCAGCCTTCATTAAGTATATTAAAAGTCGTGACGTCATATTGGCACAGATATACGGTAATGTGTTATTGACAATCAGGGAAATGTTTCTAGGTAATAACTACCTAAGATAAGATAAGATAAATGAATGTTAAATACCTACTCATCATATCTATTGTAGGGTTTTTGTACTTTAATAGGATAAATATTTATGCGGGCCTGGAAATTCCAGGAAATGACCGTCAAAATTACCCAAAAACATTAGGTTAGTACCAACATCAGATAACAGATAACTTCGGTATTTAACCAATTAATCACAATTAATATTCCTGAACATTCAAATGACAAAAACTTCCATCTTTAACCAATGAGAATATAGTTTTCATTCGATACTTCAAAATCACAATTTTTTAAATAGGTAGAATAGTTTTAAAATATATTGCGAATTGCGACACGTCAAGCGTCCCACTCCGACTCAATGTGACGCAATTATTGTGGCAATATATTTTGAAACGACTCTATATTCGTGACTTGAAATTATAAACATCCCTCGTATTGCTACCTGTATATAAACCAAATTATTTGTTTTAGGAAATATTTATATTTAATGTGAGGCAAGATATCGTTTTTGTTGTTGCCATCTGCATAATACCTACCTACATTCTTTACTTTGGTCCAGGAAACAAAGTCGATTTTCGTTAAAAATAAAATGTAATAGGTAGGTAATACTTTTCACAATCGCGAAATATTTTTTTTTATTTGGTAAAATCCCGGCAATTATTGAAAAATAGATTTTATGTTCAGGACTATTATTATGATCCTTCGAACTCAGTCTACTAAAAACCGGTTTATAATACAATATAATAGCTAGTCGGTCGATATTTATAGTTACTTAAAGATTTCTGTAATAGTTTGCACTAATTCAATCTCTAATCGGTAGGTAACAGCACCTCCTTGATTGAATCTAAATTGACATAATTTTGTTCAGAAATTCCTAGGAGACGCTGTCCTTAACGTATAACTTCTATCATCAAACTGAAACTGACATTTTTTAGTTTAATATTGACTTTTTCATAAGTTTTACATTTTCTAGGACATTTTATGTTCCTTATACCCTGCTATAGGAGTTATTTTTCTTTTTACAATAAGTAATTTAGCTAGATTTGGAGGAGAGACCAATTTTCATAAGCTTTTTGACTAGTCCGGCATTCCAGACTTGGTCGAAGGCTTCTTGAACATCTAAGAGAACGGCTGTAGAAACTTATTGGACATTTACTGCAGTGAAGGGAAGAGATTGCGTCCTGTGTAGAGTGGTGAGGTCTGAAATCACATTGAGATTGAGGGATGATATTTCTTTCTTCACAAAATTCTCAGATTCATTCCTTGAGCAGGTGCTCGAGGAGTTTCCCTAGGACTGATATGAGAGAAATGGGTTTGTATGAATTTATGGATTTTCCTGGTTTGGGGATCAAAATGGTGTTGGCGGATTTCCAGGCATATGGAAAACAGGATAGGAAGAGGCAGGAGTGTAGGATAAGGATGAGGATGGGAAAGATGGTTTCTGGAATATGCTTCAGCGTTCTTCTGTGAATGGAATTAGGCCCGGAGGCCGTGTTTTAGCCTGCTTAGCATGCATATTGGATGTCTTGGAGGGTGACTGGGGAAGTGAGGGGGCTTTCGACATGCAGAGGTGGGACTGGGGCAGCAAGTGTCTGAAAGACGTTTTGTTTGGTCTCGTGTTTGAATTGTTCGTCAAAGTGGGGGTTGTGGGGGGTTCTGAAGGTGACTTCAAGTTGAGTTTTGTGGGATAGGGCTTTTTCGTTGGGGGTTGAGTGGATAACTCGATTTGGAGGTAGTAGTGTATTATGGATTTTTGACCCGTGCCGAGTCGGAATTTGTCCCAAAATTTTGAACCGTCACTATGATCCAAATTAGAAGTTGTATTGATCTATAGGTTTGTGTAAATTGGTTTGGAGCCTGATCAGGACGTTAAGGTGGTTTTATTCAGTTTTGGGTACGGACATATTGTCTATCCAATCGTCGTTTTTGGGAGATGAGATTTCACGATGAATTGGGGAGGGCTTTTTGTGATGTATTTATGGAGGTGTTTGGGGCGGATATTTAGACGGCGTGGGAGATGGCGGTTTGGACTTCGTTAACCATTGTGTCGATATCTTGTATGGAGTTGAGCAGGCGTTGGTCAGAAATGTTTGCAAAGATGGTTCTCTGAAATAGTAGCCAATCTGCTTTTTTGAGATTTTGGAAGGTGTAAATAGTAGCTCTAAGTGGAGAGGGTGTAAGGAGAGATGTGTGTAACATCAAAAGAAGATGATTGGAGGTGATTGTTTCTCCAATGAAGCATCCATCAGCAACTAGTCCTGTACAGGAATCTGTCAAGAGGATGTGGTCAATGAGAGATACAAAGATCGGAAGTCGGTTTGAAACTCTATGGGAAAGTCTATGAGTAAATTAGTTAGGCGGATACCATTTGGATTTGAGGCGTTATCTCCGAACATAGTATGTCTGGAGTTTAAGTCTCCAAGCACAACGGCGCGAGGAAGTTATGATATGTATTCTATCAGAGGGGAGGAGGTAATTTGGCCTGGGCTGTTGTAGTATGAGATGATGGTTAATGGATTGTCTACCGGGAGGTCTATTATATCTAAATCTGCTAGATGCGCACGGAATATATGTAAGTTAAAAGGAATTGCATTTTTAATTAGTAGAGCATTCCCAAAGCAGTTTTGGTATTTATTATTATAAACTGGCTTGTTTGGCAGGGGATTGGAAAGGGAATTGTTGCCATTGAATTGAGGCCTTGGCCGTATTGCTGCAAGGAAGATGCAGCGGATCCGGCGTAGGAGTGATGGTGATGACAAAGGTTTGTGGAAGGAGCTTGTTATTTTTGGTTACTAATTTGAGAGTCTCTAATCCATTTATTATGTGGTAGTCTCACCACCCAAGGGCTGCTAACCCCGGCAATTGATGACTTGATTCCAGTCGGATGACATTTGTTAGTATCTTACACTTTTATTTGATCTTGTAGGTCTGTTGTCGTCTATGGTTGGCACTTACTGAAAGGAAATGGGATTAATTTGTCATTATTTGTAAAACTGAATCTATCAATTCGAAAAATTCGCAGTGCGAATAATAACCTATCTTAAGGAGAATTTCTAGAAAGAAATTTTTCCAAAATAGGGTTATACTCCTGAAAATAAATGGGTTAGTGTCGGATTTAAAGTCAAATCTTATTCGAAAAACTTAGCCTTTTTTAAAGAAAAACTCTAAAAAGAATTTTTCAAAAATAAAGCCATTTGGTTTATAATTTACTTTTGGTTCTTCTTATTAGGAAGGTAATATTTTTCTAATTAAAATTTCTGAAAATATATTTTAAAAATACTTAATATTAATCACTAGATGCTTCCACACAGGCACCGTCTCGTACTGTTGCAGGATCTCGAATGAAACTGACGTCAGGATCATCGACTTATATAGCTTGCTTGACCCTTCTCGAACTGTCCAGATTTTTCTTGACGTAGAATATTTTTAGAATATTCCTTCTTTTTTCTTTTACTTATGATGACCGCAGTACGCTGCAGGGTGCTGCGTAACAACAATATCAATAATTGTCATCTTAAATATTGATTTAATGAAGAAAAACAGTTTTTATGTCAACATTATTTGAGAACATGCTGTTTTATTTCATCTTAGATTGTGACTTACTGTTGGAGCCAGGCAATTATGTAAACAGCTCTTATATATCTATAAAACGGATATTATTTCATATTAGTCATTGTAAATATATGAAATGTATATTTACAAAGAGACCATAAATTTTAATAAATTTTAATTATATTTTACAAATGCCAATTGAATTATAAATATTAAGCATTTTTTTTATATATTGAGCGTAACAATTTGAACTCTTATTTGAAAAAGAGCAAATTTCTTTTTTTTTATTATTTTATATTAAAGTACATAAAAATTATAAATTCAAATTTTTTCAGAAGAATTACTTTATCTTAATAACCTATATTACCTTTTTTTAAATGATAATTTTATTTATTGGGTCGTAGAAAAATCGTGTTTTACAACTCGAGTGGATATTCCTCAATAAATTAAACCAATAAAAAGATTGTATAGTACTAATTTGCTTTATTTATAGCTATGCTTTATAATTTATTATTAATTTTCACTACTAACAGTAAGAAGAAAATATATTTTTATTAATATTTTTTGTTTCAGCCTTGGCAGCATTCTTCTCATCGTTTACGGGGTCCAGCTGTTATGGTATAGGTGCTATTTGCATCGGCAAACAATCGTTTGTTGGGTTATGCTTTTGCTGGTAACAGGGTGTTTGAGGACCGTCATCAGAAATAGGGATTGGCGATCTCGGGAATCTCTTCTCAGGTAAATCCATTTTGTTAAACATATATGCATAGTGCGTCCGCGGTTGACATAGGAATGTATACCTGCAAACTATTATATTTTTAATTTTTTCAGGACATAAACATTTTTATTTGTTCTAAAATGTTCCTAGAGAAAATCAAAATATCAGTATAATCCAAATGGACATAAATGAGAAAGAATGAAAGTATAACAAAAGTAAAATACCATATTTTTTTTAGTAAAACTTAAAATAGAAGAAAACGTTACCAATATATTTAACAGCTTATAATTTTTTAAAAAAATGAAATCTGCCAATCGCTCTCAAATTATGCGAACTACCACCCCTACAAATTTGGACACCAAGTTCGGAAACACCCTGTAATGCTTAAAAAATTGTAAGAAGAAAAATAAATCTACTATGCATTCGTAAGGTCAAAACTTGAGTATGCTTGTTTAATGTTTAATGTTTAACAAACATTTGCCTAAAACAAAATTATTTTTAATTTTAAAAATTTTTATCTACTCAGCAAATAAAAGTCTTATTATAGGGAACCCATTAAGCCCGTTGCTTGCAGAAATATTTATAAATAATATAGAACATAAAATTCAAAGCAATAATTTAAGTAAACATTGTCTTTATTGGCATAGATATGTTGACGATATACTGACGGCTTTTACTGGTACTATAGTCTATTTTTATGTATGAGAGAGTATTAAAATAATAAAGCGTTCGTAATCCATAAGTGTACCACTTCTTTTAGTAGACAGTTAAAATATTTTTTGAAGTTATTCCTCGAGTATACACTTATATTTTCACCTAATTAACCTGCTTATAACTTCTAAACAGCTGTAGGTAAAAAAGTGCAATTTTTTCTAAAATATTTTATTTTTCCACAAGGTATGTTAAGAACATTGTGCCAAACGAATTATGTAGGTATAAGGGTTTAAACTTTGACTTTTAAACAACATTTCGTTCATAAATAATAATTTTAATATAAAAACTACTTCTTACCTACAAATCCAAATCAGAATCGAAATCAGAAGATGAACTGTCGCAACCAATATTTACAATGAGTGGCTCGATCATTTCATCAGTAATATTGTCCAACTTCCACATTTTCTCTTCTTCTTTAATCGTATGATTTACTGCCTTTGCCCAGTTTTCAGGCTTCACATTATTTACAGCCTCCAAAAACAACTGTTTAACATCACTCATTTTAAAAGAATTATTTTTTCTTGAAACTTCTCCCTTTATCTGTGCCTATATTAGTTCAATCGGGTTTACTTCACAATGATATGGTGGTGATCTAACCACCGTCATCCCACGATTTTTTGCAATTTCATCAATTTCATTTTTTTTTTAATTTCTCTTTATGAAGGGGACACAAATGATACAGTTCTTTTCTCACAGAACCGGGATGGAACTTAATATTCTTTGAATTTAGCCAATTCTGTAAATCTTTTTTTAACCACTTGGTTGTGGGCATTTTTTCTATAAGTCTCGAGTAATAACTTGCATTATCCATTACTATTATACAGTTCTAACCCTTCTTTAAAGACATCAGCATTCATGTCCTCATGGTAGTCACCGGTACGAGTAGATTCAAAAGTCAATAAACCACCTTTAACAAAATCGTTTGAACTACCGATGTGTACTATTATTAGTCTGCGCCCTTTCCTGATGGTGGATTTAAACCAGTAGATAAATTATTTAAAAAAGCCTGTCTTCGACTTGTAACAGTTTCATCTTGCCAAAATTTATTTGGTTTATGTCCCTCGTTGATCCATGTTTCATCTAAATAAAATATATTTCTTCTTTGGTTTCTCATTTCTTTTATAGTCCTTAGGTAATTTCTTCTCCATACTACAATATCGCTTCTTTCTATTAAAATAGACTTTCTGGAATGCTTTTTTATAGAAAACCTATTTCTTTTAAAAGTTTCCATAGTGTGCTTCGACTCATTTCAGGATAATCCTTATCATCTCAAACCGTGGCAAGAACTTTGTCTACTGTCGGAAATTCTTTTCTAAAGAAGAACGTATGCACTTTCATTCGAAGTCTTTCTTTCAAAAGATTTTCTAATTGAAATTTTGGTTTTCCTGGAGCTTTACGTGCTATTTGAAACTCGCCACATTTCTCTTCTTTAACAACTCTGTAAATCGTAGATTTCCCAACACCAAGCGTACTACTAATTCCACTATGTCATCAACACTTTTACATAAATGTTTGTCTGTAAATGATTTAAAACAATTAAATATTAATGTTTTTTCATTAACTGTTAAAGGACCGATTTTTTGTCGTTCACGCGGCCCTTCCAAATTTTCCATGATCACACTAGAATTCACACTGCACCTTGCAAGTTGCAACTAAACGACATTTAGTAAACTGTCAAGAATACACAACTTGGACCTCCTTACTAAATGGAAAACCTATACCGCATTTTCGGTGAAATTTGTTGGGAAGGTATTTATCTACTTATAATTCGATTACTGTAAGAAATTCTTGGAATTAAAATAAAACAAATTTGGCAAATAGATACTTATTGAAAATAATCTTAAGATACGGCTATGTAATCTTTAATACACAGGGCTTTTGGCCTGTCCAAACCTTTTTCTATTGTTCTGTACAGCTTATGTTTATAAAGGACCAATAAAAGACCCAAAACTTGTAATAGCTCAGGTACATTTATTACAATTTTAGGAAATATTTAGATTATTCTGTAAAGATATTTAAAATGACCGTACTAAGTTTCGCATTAGAAATGCTGTTTTATTACTCTCTCATACATAAAAATAGACTATAGTAGACAGTTAAATTCTTTATTAGTTTTTATCAATACTGTTCACCTTAATATTAAATTTACTATGGAAACAGAGAAGGATAATTCAGTTAATTTAGACTTAAATATTATTAAAATTAATAAAAGCCATAGTTTTGGGATATTTCATAAGCCATCACATACTGATATTACAATAAATAATAGTTCATCTCATCCATACAAACAAAAGCTGGCAGCATACAACAGTATGATCCATAGATTAGTTAATATCCCCCTTACCAAAGAGAACTTCACAAAAGAATTAAATATCATTAAACAAATCGCAGTAAACAATAATTTTAATTCAAAGTTAGTAGACAACATTTTAGAGAAAAAACTTTTTAAACATGTCATTCAACAAGTTTATCCCATAATTAAAGATCAAAATTGCAGATATAAGACTCTTACATATATAGGAGCTCCTAGTGAAAAGGTATCATCATATTTAAAAAACCAAATATTAACGTAGCTCTTAAAACTAATAATACGCTTGGGAAGTATATTAAAAACAATAAGGGTAAAATTAATCCTAATAATAAATCGGGGGTATATAAATTAAATTGTGGTAGTTGTCCAAAATTGCATATTGGTCAAACAGGCCGTACGTTCAAAAAACAAAAATAATTGTACTTACTCAAATCATATTTTAGCTGAAAATCATTCTTTTACAGACAACTTTGAAATTTTACATATAGAAAATAAGGGCATTAAACTAAACCATTTAGAAACACTTGAAATAAATAGATTTAAAAATTCAGATAACCTACTCAATGAATCAATTAGATATTAATAACTCACCTTTATTAAATCTCTTTCCTAGTTTTTTGTGAGATAATCCCGGTAATGTTACTATCTTATTGTTAACTGATTGTTATCATAATTACTTAAGTACCTTTATTTACTTTAAATAGTCAGTTTATTTTGTTATGTTATTGATTTATTTTCTTAATTACATTGTTTGGTTAAATTGTAAATTAGTCACATTTGAAAAAGAAGTTGTACTTCGAAACATGTCATGTGTAGTGTTTTTAATTTTTTAATTTTTATTTTTTTTTTTAAATAAAATTTTTGTGAAAATTTACCATATTTGGTTTTACTCATTTAAAATAAATATTGTTTTAATATTAGAAATATTAGATAAATAAAAAGTTCAATGGTTTCTTCTGTCGTTTTTATTGTTTTTATAAAATTTAAGTACAGACATTACATATATTTTGGAAACAAAGTTCCATCTTCAGGTGCCAGTCAATATTTAAATTTTATGAGAAACAGACACACTTTATGTAAACTAAAAAATAAAGTTAAAATGGATTTTTCTCCAATGTAACATTGGTGTGATAATAAACTTTTAAGTATAAATTTTAAAAAAATACTTTTCTTAAAATCATATTTATACCTTCCTTACAACTCCATCAGTAAAATATTTATTAGAAATAAAGATAAAATAGACAAGATATACATCCTGGACCAATCTGGTCTATATAAATTAAGAGGAACATAGTAACTTATTGTCGAAAAAATCAGAATAGCTTAAAATAAGATGAAATAAATGTTTTAATTTAAATTGATTGAGCGTATACATTTAGTCAAAAGAGTCTTACCAAATTTCAACATTGGCCCAAGGGTGTCTGTAAAAGGTCTTTACAAAAACATACCACATATTCCTTAGACCAAAATAAGTCGATTTAAGTAAAATTACCTTTGTACAAAGTTGCTTCGTTTGGGCTCCAGAGGGCCTTGAAGTTACAATTTTTAAATCGTTTTTCCCATGTAAATTTAAAACGGCATATGCGATTTTACTGAAATTTGGTATATTGGTAGAGTTTTATGTGGCAAAAAAAATGGTATTAAAATTTTGTCCGATAATAATACATAGGCGTAGAACTTGATTTTTTAAATAATTGTACCTTTAACAATTCTACGCCAATGGAAGAAAAGGAGTTTGAGTATGAAATTTAGATTGCGCAACTCATTTACTTTAAAAAAGGTATTCTTGATAAGACTCGATTACTCTCATGGTTTTCGCTAAATTTCTGTTTTAACAATTTAGAGTGTATAGGTTTCACAAAAATATTTATTTACAACATAATCAAAATAGAGATTTTACAAAAATTGTTCAAAATGTTCACCATTTTCACGCATACAAAGATTTATGCGTCTAAGAAAATTAAAATGTATCCTTTCCATAACTTCTTCATCACCTCTAAGATTGTTTATTGCATCTTGAATACGTTGCCAGAGTTGTTCCTCATTTTCTACAGGTTCCCTGTAAACTGTGGATTTCAGATGTCCCCATAAAAAATTATTCCATCGGTGTTAGGTCTGGGGAACGTGGTGGCCAGTTTACATGTGCGTCATTACCTCTGCCTATCCATTTGTGTGGATATTGTTCATTCAAGTGGTTTCTAACGTTTATGGAAAAATGTGGTGGACCTCCATCTTGCATAAACCACATATCTCTCCGAAGTTGGAGAGGTAAATCTTCTAACAATTCTGGCAACGTATTTTGTAGAAAATCCAAATAATTTTCTCCAGTTAATCTTCGTGGAAGTATGACAGGACCAACAATGAAATTATCAATTATTCCAGCCCACACATTAATTTTGAATTTGTGCTGAAAATGGTTTACCTTTATTGCATGCGGAGTTTCAACGGCATAAACATGTTCATTATGGGTATTAGTTAATTTTAAATTTTTTTACCGAATATTCAAACTATAATAAAACATCCTAAATAAATTTTCAAAATTTTGTTTGTTGTTATGTTTTTTTACGTTAAACAATATGCTTCCTACGCGCGTGTACTTTTAGAGAGAAGTACTTCTATCTCACTTCCAACTCAATGTATAAGATGGGTAAGAGAAAGCCCGATGACGCGCTCAATCAATTTTTTGCTGTTTTTCAGAGATAATAAGTTTAAAAAACTTATTAACATTTTTCATAACACTTTGTTATATTTGCCGATTAATTTTTGTATCATGTGATTTTTTTTTACTTTTTTAGATACTTTTGATAATTTTTTTATTTAATAAAGTTAACAGAAAGATTTATTTTTAACATTTATTTTTATTCATGAAAAAATTATTGTTAGATACTGCCTGAGAAGTAAAATCTTCTTTAACCTTTTTTTTGCAATACGATAAAAAGCCCAAATGTCGTGATCTTTAGATTTCTCTGGTTTTGGTTATGTTTTTTTGTGATAACCAAACAAAGCCACTGTATTTAACAAAACCGCAATTACCTGAAGACTTAGCAAAACCGTGCAACTGTAAAAAAAATTGTGCAACGAAAGCTTGTTCGTGTCAAAAACTAAACATGACGTGTGTGGCATTATGCGGATGTTTAATTGAATGTTGCCAAAATCAATTTCATGTAAAAATTAGTTAGATGTACAAACTATAATTTTTTGTAAAAATTTTCTTAATAAATGAATATTACTATTAAATAATTATAGTGGAAAAGAATTAACAACCATAGAAAAAATTGAATACATATACAGGGTGGCTCACGCTCAACGGGACGGAGCTTTATGGGAAAACGACCAAAGATATAACAAATTCGTTTGGGAGGAATACGTAGGTTACAGACGGCTACAATTTAAAATTTGTTAGATGTATACAGGATGTCCCACATAAGAGAAAATATACAAAGTTATATTATTTTTAATGGAACACCCTGTTTTTTATTTTAGAATTAAAAACTACATCAAAAATAATGTCAGTTAACTAAAGGTTCCCTATTACTATTATTATTAGTTTTCGATTTATTTGAATTTTTAAGGAAAAAAAGTCTCCCAGAAATTAATTTTTACTCTTGTTTGAATAATTTTTAATGAACTAATTTTTTTTTTCTTATGTGGGACATCCTGTATACATCTAACAAATTTTAAATTGTAGCCGTCTGTAACCTACGTATTCTTCCCAAACGAATTTTTTATATCTTTGGTCGTTTTCCCATAAAGCTCCGTCCCGTTGAGCGTGAGCCACCCTGTATATTGCGTACTCTGTTTTAAAATAAATACCAGGTGAGTCAACTATGCTCATCGTAACACGTAGAAATTTCCCTTGAATTACGGCAGGTATGTTTGTCTTCTTTTATATTATTGGAAAAAAAGTGAGAAAAATTTATTTCTTAGACAGCTCTTGGCCATGATTTTTTTTTGTGGATGGAACATTTCTATTAACTTCAATGAATAAAAAAGTTATCGAAAGTATCTAAAAAAGTAAAAAAAAATCACATGATACAAAACTATTAATCGGCAAATATAACAAAGTGTTATGAAAAATGTTAATAATAATTTTTTTAAACTTATTACCGCTGAAAAATGGCAAAAAATTGATTTAGCGCGTCATCGGGCTTTCTCTTACCCATCTTATACATTGAGTTGGAAGTGAGATAGAAGTATAGTTCTTCCATTATCAATTTCAGAACATAAAAACTCGTTCGGAACCTTTACCGACAATTTTGTTTGATCTGCCATAGGCGTAGATACCTACCTCATTTTATAAATTTATATAAATCATTATAAATTGGACGTTATTATACGCCTTGATTTAGACAGATGCACTTAATTGTAGTCTTACTTGGACTTAAAAAAAAATCATTATAGCTCGTTAACTTGCTACAACTGAATATTAAATTATAAAACGTAAAAAAGCGAGTAAAGTGTACCTACCTGTAAGGGCGTTTGGTTTAAACAGGATACCAGACGTGAACTGAGCCGTTTTTGTACCCCATTCGTTTTTTTTTTTCTGAAAAACGAAATTTCAAAGGAAAATAAATTCTTTGCAAATAAAACTAAAGAAAAAAAAACAATTCAATTCTCAAGTATCTTTATAAATAATCATGGCAGTCTGAATCCTTTGAACTAGAGTCATCATTTGGTTGAATTATGATGGGTTGTAAAGAGGGTAATACTACATACTTTTCTTCTTCTTTAATAACATGTTCGACGCAGTTTTTTTCCAAAGCTCTTGGCGGTCTGCTGCTAGAACTTTCTTTACGAGTTCTACAACCTCTCTACTCAGTTCTGGAGACTGATTACATTTTCGTAATTGTGATTTTACGTTTGCCCATAATAACTCTATAGGGTTAAATATGCAATAGTAAGGAGGTAGTCTGAGAAAAGTATGACCCTGTTCTTTGCACAGCTTGTCAATATAATAAATTTTTTCCAACTTCATGCCTTTAATAACAGTAAGCAATTCTTTGTTTGTTGGGCCTTTTTTACGATCACTGGCAGGAATAGGAATATTTTTTCCAGACATAAACGCTAAAATTTGAGCTTTGTTACTGCTACTATTTGGTATTTTAAGGAATTGCCGCGAGTGGTAGGATGCGTTGTTCATAACGATTACTGACTGGTGGAATGTTAGGTAAGAGCTGTTCATTAAACCATTTTTCAATTAATTCTGCTGTCATATCTTCATGATAATCAGCTGCACATAACTGTGTTCTGTAATTGATATTGGAAGGACTATACTACTCTCTAAAAGTACACGCGCGTAGGAAGCATATTGTTATAACGTAAAAAAACAACAAACAAAATTTTGAAAATTTATTTAGGTAATTTTGTTTATTATAGTTTGAATATTCGGTAAAAAATTTAAAATAATAGCATTTTAAATTTTAAGGTATATTATTTAATTCAAGAAAATTAGAATTTTCGTCAATTTTGGATTTTAAAAAATTCATAACAATTAAAGGGTTGAAGATACGATGATGGGCGTCAGGACTTTTTTTATTCGAAATATGCTAAAGAATATAAAAAAAATTAATTCATTGCAAAAAATGCATTTTTTTCTGGCTTAATTAATTTTTCGTTGTTTAAACAATAACATCAACAGATATCGAGTGTCATCTTACACTTTTATAATCAGGAAAGCCTTCCGGACATTTAAAAAAAAAATTACGAATTAAAACAATTTTGCAAACGAATGCGCCAGTATGCTCTTGTCTAAAATACAATTTTTAATTTGTTTTTATTTATATTAAATTAGTAGGTATCTATAAAATTAAAAATTATTTTAGAATAGGCTGCTTATTTTTTATGTTAAATTTGTTTTTATTCATTTAAAATATATATAAAAAATGTAACAAATATTCATATTGATATAAACAAAAAAAAACATGGATGATGTTGTACAAAGAATATACATTCACAGTAAGTGTTCAAAATGTTCACCACCAGCTTTTATGCAAGCATTAACTCTTTTTTTCATGTTTTCGAACACATTATGCAGTTGCTCCTCAGTTA
Organism: Psylliodes chrysocephalus; assembly: GCA_927349885.1. Taxonomy (NCBI): domain Eukaryota; kingdom Metazoa; phylum Arthropoda; class Insecta; order Coleoptera; family Chrysomelidae; genus Psylliodes; species Psylliodes chrysocephalus. The sequence goes on from OV651814.1 coordinate 86,058,864, forward strand.
CACTTTCAATTTCATTAACTATAGCTTGCTCCAATTTATTCACATCATGCAAACGATTTCTGAATACTTTATTTTTTATACTTAGATAAAAGAGACCAGAGATATAACATACACCGGTGTTTAACCTGCGCAAATGTTGCCAATTTCTAAAGAAAGGTTAACGGAGTGGGGGAACTGGGCGGCGACACGCGGCGACCCGAACTCTGTGGCAGGGACCGGACTTTGTTTATTAGTATCATAATGAACTATTAAATTTATTTAAAAGGTGTTTAATCGAATTTTGTATTATGAAATAAAATTAACGTGATTTTTTAATATCAAACAGATGCCACGACATTTTATGTAAAGAGAAGACCTTTTATAGAATATTTCGTTAGCGTTTATTTACTACGGACTTTTCTGCAAGAGATTACAGTAAAATGTTGAAATAAAATACATTATTGATAGAGCAAAAAATGTTACTCATTGTCTACGAGTATTATAAAAATAGCATGTGCGCAGGCGAATACTGCAAATCTAACCTTATGAGTTGAACATTATATTTTTTCTACGGCTATTACATAATAATAAAAATTAGTCAAAATGAGAAAATGCTGTTTTGTATTATAACCTCAGAAAAAGGTATGTTAAGGCTTCTTTCTTTAGGAATATTAATTATTATAAAGGATGAGTCACATAAAACTCTAGAAATGCATATGTCTGAAACCAGATAACATTTTAAAATTTAAATCTATTAAAAGTAATTTGGTCGCTAGGGATGAGTGATTATTGAAATAAATTATCGATCATTGAAAATAATCGATTATTTTCGATCAATCGATTATTTTCAAACAACATATTTTTTTTGTCATTTCCTTTAAAATCGACTACTTGCAATTAACCGATAAATTAGTGTTTACAAAATATAATAAAAAAAGAATAATCGTTTATTTTATATAATCGTTTATTTTAAATAATCGATTATTTTCAAATAAACCATTTTTTTTTCGTCCGTAGAAAGAGATTATTCGATCATTTTTAAAAAATCGAAAATAATCGATTAATCAAAAATAATCGATTTATTAAAAAGTCGATTAACTGATAAATCGATTTTCAAAAAAAAAAACAGAATGATCGACTATTTTAAATAATTGATTATTTTCGATCAATCGATTATTTTCAGACAACATATTTTTTTTGTCATTTCCTTTAAAATCGACTACTTGCAATTAACCGATAAATCAGTGTTTACAAAATATAATAAAAAAAGAATTATCGTTTATTTTAAATAATCGTTTATTTTAAATAATCGATTATTTTCAAATAAACCATTTTTTTTCGTCCGTAGAAAGAGATTATTCGATCATTTTTAAAAAATCGAAAATAATCGATTAATCAAAAATAATCGATTAATTAAAAAGTCGATTAACTGATAAATCGATTTTCAAAAAAAAAACAGAATGATCGACTATTTTAAATAATCGATTATTTTCGATCAATCGATTATTATCAATAATCTATTTTTATTGTATTTCCTTTAAAATCGATAATTCGATTATCTTTGAAATACCAAAAATAATAGATTATTCCTAAATAATCGTCTGTCGAAAATAACTAATTATTTCAGAAACCGATTCTACGATAAATCAATTTTCCAAAAAATAACCGAATTATCGATTATTTTCTAATAATCTATTTTTTCGTTCATTGAAACAGATTATTTGACAATCTTTGAAAAATCGAAAATAATCGATTAATTAAAAATTCGATTAACTGATAAATCAATTTTCAAAAAAAAAAACAGAATTATCGAATATTTTAAATAATTGATTATTTTTCATCGATCGATTATTATCAATAATCTACTTTATTGTATTTCCTTTAGAATCGATAATTCGATTATCTTTGAAATACCAAAAATAATGGATTATTCCTAAATAATCGCCTAATCGGAAATAACCAATTAATTAAGAAGCCGATTCTATGATAAATCGATTTTCCAAAAAATAAAACGAATTATCGATTATTTTCTAATAATCCTTTTTTTAATATTTCCTTTAAAATTGATTATTCGATTATCAAAAATAGTCGATTATTAAAAAGCTGATTAACCAATAAATCGATAATTTTAAAAAATAACCAAAATATCGGTTGTATAAAATAACCGATTATATTCAATCGAATAATGAAAAAACCGATTAAACGAAGATCGATTATTTTGAATAAATCTACTTTTTTTTGTATTTCCTTTAAAATCGATTAATATATTATCTTAAAAAAAAACAAAAATAATTTATTAAAAACAGCGGATAAATCGATTTTCATAAAAAAAATATCAGAATTATCGATAAATCGATTATTTTTGTAACCCCTATCGGTCGTTTGCTATTATCCGAGCGTTTAGTTCAAAAATTTAGAGAATCGGATTTTTTGATCTCGTTATCTTTGAAACCGCATTCGATTATATAACAAATATTGCTAAATTTTGGATTTTTTTAGTAAACGAAAATTTTGTTCGAGTTGTTTAGGGGTTTGTAATGTAACATTTTATTAATGTGACCAACTCCCGTAACTTTAGTATTTTTTTTGCTTATACTAGATCATATGGTGCGTTTTACTTTTTTTTAAGACTGAAGATTCAAATGTCACTTTTCGATTTGACCGCAAATAAGATGAACCTTGAAATTTTAAGTAGGTCATCCTGTATTTAATCTAATATTCTTATAAAAATACCTTATAAAAATAAAATTTAGCTAGCAACTATGATTCTTTACTTCTTATTTATCTACCAAAAAGGGCTTAAAATCACCTCTAGAAAACATTCTTATAAAACTACTTTTTAAATACAAAATTTCATTAGCAACAATGCCTATTTACTTTTTATTTAAATTAAATGTTTAAAATTTTATCTTTTTGTAAATTTATGTAATATGAAATCTGATTTCGGATGCTTAATATTTATTGAAACCCCTTAATGCGGATCTGAAGTATTCAGCCCAGAGAATCATGGCGCTTTATGTCAAAATGGCAATAAATATTTACCGCTAAAAACGAATATGTTCATAACATTAGTACTTGTATTATAAGTACATACACTTTTTCAAGATACATCGTGGCATTTTGAACTTGAAATTGATTAACTAGAGCACTTTAAATTGCTAAAATACCAACAAATAAATCAAAAAACAGCTGTTAATGGTGATTAAACTCAGGTGGAGGTGATCGATGAATGGAAAAATCGGAGTAATTCGGGTGGCGTCGTGCAAACAATGATTTTCAATTGGTGGGTTACTTTGGGTTAAAATAGACAACATGCGCAGTGTGCAATGTTATATCTTCGGTCTCTTTAATCTAAGTTTTTATATGACCAAATGAAAAGTAGTTAGGAGGTGTGAGATCTGGAGATCTTGGAGGCCATAATCCTTTACTAATAATTCGGTCATCAAAATATTCTTCTATTAGGTTAATAGTAGCTCTAGCTGTCTGAGCTGTTGCCCCATCTTGTTGAAAATAACCCACTTTTAACTCATCATCCTGTAGCTGTTAAACAAATTCAAGAAAAATATTTCGATAACGTTGGCCATTAATTGTGTCATAGAAAAATATGGACCCTATTATTCTTCTTCTTGAAATTGCTACCCAAATACCAACTTTTATGGGATGTAGACTTGTCTCCACAAATGAATGAGGATTTTTAGTTGCCCATGTTTTTTTGACTATTGACATATCCTGATAAGTGAAACCATGCTTCATCAGTAAAAAAAGTTCGATCCAATAAGTTATTGTCATTTAATTGCTCATTGAACCATCGACAGTAGTCCATACGTTTAACAAAATCACCAGGAAACAACTGTTGCAGTACTGATAAGGATACATTGATATTTTTTTTTTTTAAATATTATGGCTAGTTCCTACAGATAAATCTAAAACGATGAAATTAGATTACAAAAGAGTCAAGCTCCCAAACACTGTTTTTACCTGCTTGAGTTGCTAATTTTTTCACCGATTTAGTGGTACTTTGCTCCATGCGAATTATTACAATTATTACTGTGGGTCTTCCAGATCCCTTTCCTTTACAAATGCAATTTTTCGTTTTAAAACGTTGAACAAGAATATGTGTATGATGACGAAAACTATAATATTCTATTTGTACAGCTAAAAAACGTTCCTCAAATTGTTGAATGCAACTCTGAATTGAATATGACCAAGTTCCATCATCATTTTGAGATCCACTTCTAAAATGTGCTATTAAAATAAAAGAATCTTGTTCCGGTGTAAACATTTTGAGCTGAACTAATTGTTTAATTATTATTTAAGGAAAAATTTATTAAAAACGTGTTGACAAAATGCAAAAAATCAATAACTTTTAAATGGTATCCAGTCAATTCGTCGCGCGACAATTTATCGCGCGACCTTTCAGAGCCGACAATTCATCGCTACGACAGTTTATCGCTACGACAATTCATCGCCACAAAAATATCATATTGTATCTATGATTTATACAGTATGTCTGAAAAACAAACAATTTTTTTTGTGCTATATTGAATTAGTACCAAATAAAATTATTTTTTCGAAAAAATTACCAAATATCTTACTCTAAATTACACAAAAATATGATTTACTTTTTTTCTGCTAATCAAGTAGTTTTTACTAAGAAAAATATAATAAATATCAATAATGTATTATTGATAAGCCAATTTAAAGTGTATAAGCGGTAGTCGCAGGTTCTCAACAGTCCTTTACCTACTATTTAAAAAGGATTATCTTCATTAACCAATTCGGGTAAGTTACCACGTTAGTTAATAATAATAGAGAATTATAATTATCCTTTATTAATCCTTTCACGGAGAAATTCATAGTGCAATCAATATTTAATTCTAAAAAGGATTATCTTCAATAGCTTGTTTGTGTAAGTTAGTATTTTAGATGCCCTGTTTATAATATATGTATATGTATAAGGTTTAAATAAGAAATACCAACGAACTGTAATCATTCTTATTTTGTCTTTGTACGAGTTTACATCATTGTAAAATTTGAAAATGCCGTTACAATTTGTTGACAGCGAAAGAGGTCACAAAATGCTTTTATACAATGGCCATACACATTCTAGAGAAGAAAATTCTGGAGAAAAAGGTATTTGGAAATGTTCTCTATATCATAAATGGAGATGTACCGGTCGCATTCATACCATAGGCGATGAAATTGTGAAGAGTACCGAACATAATCATGTGTCAGATAGTGCTGATGCCGAAGTAAGAAGAGCTGTTAAAAAAATGAAAGTTTTAGCTGAACAAAGTGGTTCCACTACTCAACAAATCATTGCAAAGGTTTCCGAGGGTTTATCATCATCGGCTGCAGCCAGATTACCACAAGTGAGTGCAATGAAAAGAACTATTCAACGAAAAAAGGAAAAGACAGAAGGAATTCCTGCGATTCCAAATTCTCTGCTTCAATTAGTTATTCCACAGGAATATACACTGACAAGCAGTGGTCAGTTATTTTTAATGTACGACAGCGGCCCATCAGAAGATCGAATATTAGTGTTTACAACAGCAAGAAATCTTGACTACATGTTGGAGTGTGGACACTGGTACGGAGATGGAACTTTTTCAACAGCCCCTAATATATTTTCCCAAATATATACAATCCATGGTGTCAAATATTCAAATACCATTCCAACAGTATATGCAATTCTGCCGAATAAAAGAGAAGAAATCTATAGACGTTTATATGCAGCATTAAAAAATTTGAAACCTGAATTTTGCCCTACATCTTTTTTAATGGATTTTGAAAAAGCAGCGATGAATGCGGTACGAAGTGAGTTCCCCAATACTCAAATTCGTGGATGCTTTTTTCATTTTTCTCAGTGTATATGGAGACAAATCCAGAATACCGGATTTCAGAGGCGATATGTGGATGAAGAAGTGTTTTTATCAAATTTGCGACTTCTGGCTGCACTTGCTTATGTTCCTGAAGACGATGTAGAGAGTGCTTTTGATTTATTATTGGAAAGTGAATTCTATGCAGAAAACGAGAACTATTTTGAAGACACGTGGATTGGTAGATTAGACAGAAGAGGAAGAAGACGGTTACCAAAATTTCCTATATCTTCTTGGAATTGTTACAATGCAACCAGAGAGGGAATTTCTAGAACCAATAATGCAGTTGAAGGATGGCATAACAGTTTCAGTTCAATTGTTTCCATTGCACATCCCAACATTTGGAGGCTAATTAAGGCTTTACAAAAGGAGGAAAGCCTTAACAAATTGAAAATGGAGCAAATTGTGGCAGGTAATGAAATTACTCAAAAAAAAATTACAAAGATTCTGCACGTCGTTTAAAACTACTTACAGAATCCTACGACGCTCGTAATACCATGGAATATCTTCGAGGAATTGCGCATAATTTTCGAATGCAAGTCTAAATTATTTAATATTATTATATTATATTATATTAATTCAATTTAAAATGTAATAACTAGCAACTACAATTTTTTATAATATATTTTTTTTCAATATACCTACTTGTTTTTTATTACCTATACTAAAAAATATATAAAATAAAATTTTGATTATAATAAAAAAAATAAAATAAACTATAAAATGAATTCTAAAAAATGGCTGGCGACAAATTGTCGTGGCGGTGAATTGTCGTAGCGATGAATCGTCTTACGATGAAATGTCGGCTCTGAATTTTCGCGCGATGAATTGTCGGGCGATGAATTGACATAGATCCCTTTTGAATAATATAAATATACCCAAAAATCCAAATGAACGCTAATGATATTTTTGACAGTATTGACAACGACAGTTGACATATAAGAAACCAAATCAGGCCCTTTCGCTGTGTTTTTGATGCTACCAGATCACGTGGGTTTCGAGTATTGTTGAAGACCTGGTACTGGGTCTTCAACAATACCGAAAACCCACGTGACCAAATCGTCATGACAGCGATTGGTGAAAATAAAAGTAAAAATCCCTAGATGTGAGCCAGTGCCGTAGGTATTTTGTTACAAAATAGATCTTCTTCTCTTTTTATGGTCTGCAACTACGAGAACAAAATTCAGTTAGGTAACTGTTAGAATTACAACACAACATCATAATATTAATTAGAGGTGCTTTACATTATTGTAGTTTAATGTTAGAATTCAATATTTTAATTAGATTTAGTCAAATGCAATGATTTAATTTTTAAAATTATGTTATAATTAACTTAACCTTAAAAACTGAGCTGTTATATTATTATATCTAGTTTTTATTTAACGAAAAGAATATTGAACTGAAATATGCATTAAAAATTGAATAAAATTAAAAATTATTTACTTTAGATTGACTCTAAGATATTTAGCTACAGCTGAAACTTTAAATACGATAGGCAGAAGACAATGGCAGTATTTGACAATTATTGCAGTTTAAGTAAATAAATTTAAAACTTACTGGAATTGTACCTTGGCAATGTGAAGTAATAAACAAATAATTGAAGTTTGTTCTATCATTTATTTGTTACATTGTTTAAACCATTTACAAAATACATTATGTTACTCATATGTATACAAAAAAATATTAATAATATTAATGTAACAAGCACATATTTGTTTTACCTTACAGCTGTTACTTTTCACTTTAAATTATAAAAGCATACCTATTAACAACTATTTTATTTAAAAGGATATTGAGTAGTAATTCACAGTACCTATCTGTTTAAAATCTTTACCACCAGCTTTAATGCAAGCATCAATCATTCTTTTTTGAACACATTATGCAGTTTCTCCTTAGTTATATTTTATATTTCATTTAATATAGGTGCTCCAGTTCATATAGGTCACATAAATGATTTTGAATTGAGCGATCTGTAATATTCCATAGGTAGGTTTAACAAAATTAAGATAAAATGATTGTTGATTACCAAAACTTTATAGGGGATACATTATCAGAAATGTTTTCAATACTTTATGACTAGTTCGTAGCGACAAACCTAAAAAAAAAATATGTTTTGAATTTCACTCGTCAGTCAGTCTTTGAAACCCCGTTCATTGTTTGAGGTACTGTTTTTTTTTACTAATTTATTGGGAATTTGCACATCTTCAACAGCTTTTGTTATTACTTTGGGCCTCTTAGAGCTTTTCGTTTTTTATAATTTTGAACAAATATTTGTTTATGACGACAAAAAAGAATCACATTCCATTTATTCACCTGGAAAACGTTCCTCAAATTTTGGAATTCAATTACGAATATAAAATAATTTTGTTCCAGTGTAACATTACCTGAAATAAATGATATACAGTCATTAACTTTTTTGAGTTTCAGTAAATAAATTTGTACTTACAAAAAAAAAAAAAAAAGAATTAAGCCACCAATAATCTCCAAAAATAACTAATTGCTCTATTAATATTAAATGAAAAGTGGAATAAAGGTGTTTATAAAATGTAAACAAATATAATATAAATATTCCGAGTCCCCAAATGAACGCCAGTGACATGTCTGACAGGACTGATAGTTCAGTTTAGTTCCTTTTACGTCAAATCAGGCCCTTTCGATGGGTTTTTGATGGTAATCAGATCACGTGGGTTTCGGGTATTGTTGAAGACCTGGTATAAATCGCTAACGGAATGATAAAGAAGAGTCCGCAAAATTTTTTTTTTGTTTTTTTTTTGCCAAATATTGTTCCATTTCTGCTATCTGAACTTCGCCGGTTTTTGTAAAGTATAATTTAATTTTAATTTGAATCGACGATGAATATCAAACGGTGCATGATGTAGTTTTAACACTACACTATTTACGAATATAATAGACTTTGTATTCTCTTATTTTAAAACACTCCTTTATTTAAAGTTATAAAAGAAATTTCCTGAATCAGAATTGTTAAGAAGCGAAAACTAAAAAAAAAGATAAATCTTTTATGTTTAACTTTCATTATAAAAGTAGTAACGAAGCTTAGAGACGGAAGATTTTGCTGTATTTTAAATATAGTCTTCTGGTTGCATTAATTACTTGAAACTTTTTAAATTACTTTTTAATTTAAAAAAGAAACTGAAAACTTGTCGATTGATTCCTCGAATAAAACAGTCGGGTTTTTTTTTAGCAAAAAGAACTATAAGCTTTTTTTTTCGTTAAGAATTATAACAATTAAGATAAAACTTTATTTGAGTTGGTAACGATCGACGGAATAAAAAAATGCAATAAAAGAAGTTTTTTCTATTTAGTTTTCAAATAATATTCTTTTAAATAATTTAACAACAGAAAGGAAACTTTGAAATTTAGAGACACTTCAAATTATTTATCAAACGGTGCTTTTGAATGGTTTTCTATTTTATTAAAGTCAAGAAAGGTATGTTTATATGAAATAGTTGTTTAAAAAGTACACAGTTTTACTGATTTTTTTTTTTGAAAGTAAATTACGTATAATACAGGGTGTCTGTAAAAGGTCTTTACAAAAACATACCACATATTTCTTAGACCTAAATAAGTCGATTTAAGTAAAATTACCTCAGTACAAAGTTGCTTTGTTTGGGCTCCAGAGGGCTTTGAAGTTACAATTTTTAAATCGTTTTTCCCATATAAATTTAAAACGGCATATGCGATTCTGCTGAAATTTGGTATATTGGTAGAGTTTTATGTGGCAAAAAAATGGTATTAAAATTTTGTCCGATAATAATACATAGGGGTAGAACTTGATTTTTTAAATAATTGCACCTTTAAAAATTCTACGTCAATGGAAGAAAAGGAGTTTGAGTATGAAATTTATATTGCGCAACTCATTTACTTTAAAAAAGGTACTCTTGATAAGACTCGATTACTCTCATGGTTTTGACGAAATTTGCATTTTAGTAATTTTAGAACATAAACAATAATTATTAAAATACAAACTTTGTCAAAACCATGAGAGTAAATCGAGTGTTATCAAGGGTACTTTTATGTAGTAAATGAGTACCCAATCCAAATTTCATACTCAAACCCCTTTTGCCATTGGCGTAAAATTTTTAAAGGTGCAATTATTTAAAAAATCAAGTTCTACGCCTATGTATTATTATCGGACAAAATTTTATACGATGAAAAACATAAAAATGTACTTTTTCATATCTTCTTCAACACCTCTAATCGAGACTTTTAACAAAAATACTCGATTCTTGCCATGTACGATTTTTTGAGGAATATTAATTATTTGCCTGCAATACGTATACAAAAACATTTATTGTTGGTGTCCATAGTTTCATCTAAATAAAATTATTGTCAAGTTTTAACACCTAATCTCTTGTTAACGATATAACCGCAAATTTGTGTAACAAAAAATATAGTACAATAATATCTAAATTTGAATGCTAGACCGAGTACGGTTACGAAGATGAATTTATTTTAGGGCTCGCGGCTAGACTCTAGTGGAGATGGGGTGGTTCAATCTCAATTATTAAAAAAAAAAGGGGGGGGGGCGCCAGTTAAATTGGCCCGAGCACCTGACTGTCTAAGTATTGACCCTCAATTTAACAAAAGACCAATAATATAAACCGGTACCTTAATGTACCCAACCTAGACACAAAAAGAGTAATAAAATACAAAATGATTATTTACGGATTTATTTTCAAGTTAGAAATCAACAGTATGATAAGAAGTTTCCCCAAGAGAAAAAAAATACTTTGCTATAAAATAAGTAAAATAACTAAGTAAAATAATTAATCTTTTTTTTGCAATATTAATTATTTCCAAAATGTATTTTTTATAGGTTGACGAAATATTATAAACATTATATAAAATGATCAGATATTAAAAATATTATATAACTTGACGAAATATTATAAATATTATAGTATTATACCAAATTTTATATTGTAAAAATTGAGGATGTGTTATAAATATTTAATTATTGTCCAAATATTATAACTATATAAATAGTAGATAAACTATACCATTTCCCCACCGGAAGTGAGAGATAAGGAAGATAAGAGAGATAAGGATCCCACGTGTCAAGGTCAAGGCCAAGGTCAAGGTCAAGGCCTTGTTTTAAGAAATCTATTTTAAGAAATCTATTTTAAGAAATCTATTTTAAGAAATCTATTTTAAGAAATCTATTTTAAGAAATCTATTTTAAGAAATCTATTTTAAGAAATCTATTTTAAGAAATCTATTTTAAGAAATCTATTTTAAGAAATCTATTTTAAGAAATCTATTTTAAGAAATCTATTTTAAGAAATCTATTTTAAGAAATCTATTTTAAGAAATCTATTTTAAGAAATCTATTTTAAGAAATCTATTTTAAGAAATCTATTTTAAGAAATCTATTTTAAGAAATCTATTTTAAGAAATCTATTTTAAGAAATCTATTTTAAGAAATCTATTTTAAGAAATCTATTTTAAGAAATCTATTTTAAGAAATCTATTTTAAGAAATCTATTTTAAGAAATCTATTTTAAGAAATCTATTTTAAGAAATCTATTTTAAGAAATCTATTTTAAGAAATCTATTTTAAGAAATCTATTTTAAGAAATCTATTTTAAGAAATCTATTTTAAGAAATCTATTTTAAGAAATCTATTTTAAGAAATCTATTTTAAGAAATCTATTTTAAGAAATCTATTTTAAGAAATCTATTTTAAGAAATCTATTTTAAGAAATCTATTTTAAGAAATCTATTTTAAGAACCTCGTTTCACGCACCAAGGCTTTTAGTATAGAAAAAAAATATAAAAATAAGTTTAAAATGATTTTATTTAAAACCACAATTTATGTATATTACATTTATATCATTGAGTATTTTATTTTGTTCATTAATTGATTCTTCTAAACTTCTTTTTATTGATTCTAGTTCCATCTCCTTCTGTTTTTTCTGGTGTTCTTTTTCTTCACATTCCTTGGTAATATTTGTTAGCTTTTCAGTTATTAAACACATGGCCTGGTAATTTTCATAATAAAAGTTGTATTTGAAATTTAAGTGCTTACTTAATTTTTCTATTGTTGTATGAGAAATTAAATTAGTTAGCTGTGGTTGTTGAGGCTCCATTGTTTCCGTTAATGACATAGATTGTTGTGAATTCGTTTGTTCCGAAAATGATATAGATGGAATCATTTCAGTTTCAGTTAATAGGTCTAATATTTCATCATTCGTTAAGTCTAATGTAACATCAGACATCTAAAAACAAAAAGAAATTAACATATAATTAATTTTATAGAGAGATATTATCTTATACTGTTTAAGCGACATAACTCATATCAATAAAACAAAAAATTGTTATACTTACGTTTTGACATGAAGAACTAGCAACCATTTTATCATAATCATTATCTACTATGGGTTTTAAGATATTTTTCTTTTGTCTTGGTTTTTTTATTAAAACATTTGATTCTATTTTTATTTTCTTACCCATTGCAATAAAAAAATGAAACTAACTCCTATGGATATAATTTTTCTTTTATATCAATTAGTGTAGGAAATGACAAGTTTAATTTTAGAAATCTATTTTAAGAAATCTATGTTTAAAAATCCATTTTAAGAAATCTATTTTTAGAAATATATTTTAAGAAATCTATTTTAAGAAATCTATTTTAAGAAATCTATTTTAAGAAATCTATTTTAAGAAATCTATTTTAAGAAAATCTATTTTAAGAAATCTATTTTAAGAAATCTATTTTGAGAAATCTATTTTAAGAAATCTATTTTAAGAAATCTATTTTAAGAAATCTATTTTAAGAAATCTATTTTACGAAATCTATTTTAAGAAATTTATTTTAGGAAATCTATTTTTAGTTATGGTGAAGATCAATGTTAAATATAGAAAGAAAATTGCTAAGGTCAAGAACAACCCCCACCTTAAATATAAGGAAAGATTAAAGGGAGGGAATTTGTATATAAATATATTCAGAGTCTTTAGAATTTCATTTCAAAAAGTATTGCAACAAAAAAAATGTGTTATCCACCAATTGTCACAGATTTAAAAAGTGCAATAAAAAAGTTAGTGTATGAGTTTAATAGACAAGGATATAGATGGGTACGAGAATCAAAATATCAAAACTATTCTCAAACATTTTGTAAAGAACAATGTGAAGTTTATGAAAAAGTTCTACAATTCACCGTAAAGCTACAGAATAATGGATGCTTAGAATGTTGGTGTGGTAAGATGGCTGAATTTAGTTATTTACGGGAACTCGATGATATAATAGACTTTTTACCAACATATTTACGAGAGAAGCTAATGAAATTCAATTCAACGGAAAATGAAGATTCTCAGAGTGAAAATGGTCAGGTTTGGAATGAAACTTTAAATCCAGTAGAAGTATTTGAGATGGAAGAATTTGAAGATGTTCCAGATATATTAGATTTGGAATACAACTATTAAATTTATTATAATATAATATAATAATAAACATTTATTAGATATTTATTAGTTTTATTTTTATGAAAGTGGAGGGGTTATTTAAATAAAATAAAGTATTACTTACAATTATGATTTTAATCTTAAACATGTCTTTACAAGATTATGAACAAAAACTTGAAGAGTTGAGAAAAAATATGAAAAAATTTGATAAACGACAATTAATGAATAAAACTTTCAATTTTGTTACTATAACTAAGAAAAAGATTAGACCTACCAGACTAATGAAATAGTTGTTTATAAATTATGTTATCAATAAATTATGTAAATAAAAAAAATTGTTTTAATTTTGCATCATATATTTATTATATAAAAAATATACATTAGATAAAGCACAAATACATTTATTATTTTTATGATAAAAACATAAAGGTTCTCCAAGTTCAAAAGCAGGTTGTTCATCAATTTCATATACAGGAACAGTTGAAAATTTCTTAATATAGTTTGCTTTTTCCATTCCTTTAACATAAATACAGTCAATATCTTTAATAAGTTTTTGAAATATACTTCCAAAATGATGCAGTGGAGTATATCCATTATTCCAATCAATAGCATGATGGTTATTCATTAACCAAGTAGCTTGCTTGTGTAAATCAGAAGGCAACATCCTCAAAGGAAAGGGGGGCTTGAATACATAGTGACATACTTGTGAACCATTAAAAGCAGCAAATTCTTTAACTATAAACTTATTGTTTTCTATTTTAAAACCTTGAACATCTACTACCAACTTCATATTTTCAAATTATATAGTTGCTCTTCAACTTGTCTTCTTTTTTTATAATATTCGATATCCGCTTTTAGTTTTGATATATTTTGCAGATATTGCTTTAACCTCTGTTTGTACTCATGTAACATCATTAACTAATATTGAAATAAGAAAAACTTGAATATAAATTAAAATTAAAAGAACTTGCGCAATTACTTCTGACGTACTATTTTTGTTAGAGGATTATAAAAAAATTCTTTTTCATGTAAAATTAGACAGAAAGCTGACACATCATTTCCTGTAGGCTTACTAGTTTCAAATTCAATTCTAAGAGAAACGGAACCACTTTGAATTACTTCTTTTTGACGAGAACAATCAATATGAACTATCGGACATTTTGTTTTAAATTCTTCGGGGTTGAATATAGGTTGGTTTGTTTGAATATGATAGTAAGATTCTTGAAAGCTAGCAAACATTTCATACAAAGTTGCAAAACGGTTAGTATCAAAATCTAAATTTAAATCGTGATAGGGAAAACGATCGGAATTTAAGAAAACCCTAATATTTGATAGATTACAATGATCAAATTTACTCATATCTTTTAAAAGTTGACCTTTTCGATCTTTTTGAAATGCTATTATAATATGTCTAGGTGTTTCTAATTTTGTTGAAGTTTTTACTGCCCACGTATGACGTGTGGAATCATTTAAAGTAGGATACTCAATTAGATCCCAACTTCTAAACTTAATAGGTAATTCAATATTTTTACTAATTATATTATTCAAGCGTAGTTGTTCTTCGATATTAACTGTAATTTGGGGTACATTCCAAAACAATTTAGTTATCTGAATGTTTGGTTTTTCTGTTTCATCTTTTGCAAGAACTGCATCAATATCATCACTAGCTCTAATTAAAATTAAATCTTGTTTCATATTTAATATTATTTTTCTAAAATCTTCAAAAAATCCGGAAAACATTTTTAAAGGTATATTTACATTAAAATTTCCATTTTTATCTAATAAAATTTTTTGTTCGCCTTTTGGAAACCAACCAGCGTTTTGCAATAATTTACTTTCATTATCATTTATTGATAAGTAATTTTTCAAGCTAGAAACTAAACCAACTTGTCTTACAGAATCAATTGTTACACCATTTAATACATATCTAATTTCTTTAAACATATAAGCGATACTATTATTAATAAATTCAAATTTAGTAGGTACTTTTTTCTGATCTGTTAACATTTTACCTTCCATATAAATATAGCTATTACAAGGTAGAGTATAAGCATCAAGTTCTTCTATAGTTATTCTAATTTCATCATTATAATTTGGAATAGCTGATGTATTTGACTGATAAATATGAAATTGATAATCTTCAATTGTAGTATCACTAAAAGGTTCTCCTGTAACATTTAACATTTCCATTATACTAAAACTTTAAATCCTATAGATTTCAAAAAAAGTCGATTTTTAGATGTTATCAACGGAATGGTTGATTTATTACTATTTTTTTTTCTATAACAACGCCTTTTATACTGTGGTCTTTTATTTAGATATTCTACTTGATTAAATAATAAAACCATAATTATTCAACTTTTTTAAGATGTAACCGAACAGTTATCGTCTCTTTACGAAAATCTATCAATTCACCAGTTTGATCAATAATCTTAATAGTAATGCTGTTTATGGTTTTAACACTAACAGGATAATACAGTAATGTTACAGGTTGCTCCACTATTTTATATCCATTTGGAACTTGCGGGAAAAATTCGTGAATTATATGAACTGGATTACCATTTAAAAAGGATCCAACAGCAATATTACAATCAACACATATTGTATTAACTTTTAAAATATTTATTTTATTTGAAGTATGACTTATATCTGGTTCAAGTTTAGTTTTAGAGAATCCAAGTAGGTTACCAATCGAGTTATTAACACTAAAATTTATCCACTCACTACTTTTTATTGTAATTGTAGATGTTTTTACATCTGGTGTTATTCGAATTGTAGCACCGCTGTCAAATACTTGTTTTTCTATAATTTTAATTATGTCATTTATTTCATAAGCACCTATGGGTATTTCAAATTTAAATTGATTATTTATACCCCACACTAAAACATTATTCTTAGCATGAACATTTGGAATGCTGTTAAAGGTATCAAAACTTATTAATCCAATTTCATATTCAATATTTTCATCAAGATATATGGGAGGATTAAAATTCGCAGTTAAAATTGTAGATTCACCGCTTAAAGTAAATGTAAATGACATGATGATTCGAAAAGAAATGTGTTTGTGTTGTTAATTGTATTGGTTATATAAAAATTTTAAGCAATACTGACCACACTGATTAGAGTTGAAAGATTGTATAGGATCATAATTATATTTAATTTTAACTAAACCATTACTTTTAAAATATCTGATTAGTTCAAGTGGAGGGGGTAAATTTCCATAACTATCAAAGTAAATTATGTTTTTATTATTTTTGCTATATGCTGTCCAATGAGTACCAGTACCACTTTCAACATCAAGATTAATTATACCTGATTCTTTTGATTTAATTTTATATGGTAAAGAATCTCTCATATACACACCACGAAAGTAAGGAATCCTAAGAACATTTACATATTTTTTTAGATCAATATTAGTTAACGAGTGCTTAGGTAATTTAATAGAGATTTTTTTTATATTTTTTTTTGTTGGGTTCCAGATTCTTTGTACGGTTTTAGGTAAAACCCCTTTCCCCGTTTTGTTGTTTTTATAGTTTTTTTTATTCCATATCCTTTGTAAGGTCTCAAATAAAAACCCTTCCCCATTTTTGTAGCTTGCTCCACAGCCAAATTATGTCTTTGCTGTTCAGCAAGTTGTTCACGATTTGCTTTGGCATCATTCACTGCTTTCGCAATGCCCGCTGCACCTCCCCCTACAGCTCCTAAAGCTCCTAGTAATGGTAATAGAAAAGGTAAAAATCCACCCTTTTTTGGTGTTAGAATAATACGTTTTTTTTTTCTTAAAGTTCCACCTTTCTTTGTTTTTTTTTTATTTTGTTTAATACCCATTCCAACTTTTCGTTTTCCCTTCATGGCTGTTGTTACAAACCAAGCTGCAGCTTTTTCTCCAAATTTAGCGTCTTTTGATTTAACCCTATTCCAGGCTTTGTTCTCCAATATTTTATCAGCTTTATGTCTTTCGTTTATATTTTTATTTTGTGAGTATGCAATATCGTGTTCTTTACAAGCTTGATCTAATGGATTAATTCCTTCATCACCTCGTTCTAAGCGTTGTTGTAATTTTGTTCCAGGTCCACAATAAGAATATCCAGGAATATGCAATTCAACGGGAAGTTTATTAATCAGAGTGTTTATCAAACCCTTGCCACGTTTACTCTGAGTTTTCATATTGATATGATCCTTTATATATGTTTGGGCATGCATATATACTCTCAGTTAACATGAAGATTCAAAAACAGAAACATACCTTACCTATAAAAAATTATGATATCGAAGTTAAACCTACTATTGGTAAACATGGTATATTGTTTGGAGGTGACACCAAACGCAGTTTAATTATAGGTCCTAGTGGATGTGGTAAAACTAATGTTATGTTGTCTCTGTTAGAACATCCCAATGGATTAAGATTTGAGAATATTTATCTTTATTCGAAATCACTACATCAACCTAAGTATGAATATTTAAGAGAATTATTGCAACCTTTATCAGAAATTGGTTATCAAGAATATAGTGATAGTGAAGAAATACCTTCTCCAGAAAACATTAAAAATAATTCAATAATTATATTCGATGATGTGGCATCATGCGATCAAAATATTATAAAAAGCTACTTTTCTTTCGGACGTCATAAAAATACAGATTGTTTTTATTTATGTCAAACATATTCAGCAATACCCAAACAATTGATTCGAGATAACGCCAACCTAATAATTATATTTTCTCAAGACTGTACTAACCTGAAACATATTTATGATGATCATGCAAATATTGATATGGAATATCAACAATTTAAAAATATAGCTTCTTCTTGTTGGAAAAATAAGTATGATTTTTTTGTTATAGATAAAGATTGTGAAATATCTTCTGGTAGATATAGAAAAGGGTTTGATTCTTATATAAAGCTTTAAAAATTGAAAACTATATTAGTCAGAATGAGTGATCTAATACGAAAACAGCTAATTCAATCACGGAAAGTATTAAAGGATAAATATAATTTACTAAAACAAGAAAAAGCATTTTCTCAAAAACAATTTAAGGAACAACTACAACCACTCATTGAACCTATTCAAAAATTTATTTCATCAGCTCCATTGAAAACAGAAATAAAGCATGAACCTAAAACGCCTAGTAACATATCACAATATTATAAGTTTATGCCAAATCTTACTGGTTCAATCATTCAACCAGAATTTGGTGAAACATTTATTGATGATAATCCTGAAGAAGTGACTCCGGAAGTACCACAAGAAGTATTTGATAGTTATTTAAATAAATATAATCCTTTACCAAGAGGTTACATTGAAGATTTATTAAATGATAATGAAGGAAATTTTGATCATACATTTGGTGTATACTTTGATCCAGAGTCTAAAGAATGGTCTTTCGGAGATTCTGTAATTAATTTTGATGGTCGGGATATTATAATTCAAGATTTAAAATATAAAGGTACTCCCGGTCTCTATGAGTTACTTTTTAAGAAGTTTCCTACTGGCTATAGATCGGAGGATGTTGATAATTTTATAGATATCGTTAAACGAACAAATGCTCAGTATTTAGGTTATAACCCTGAAAAAGGTTTATCTACTTCAAATGCTAAAAAATTTATTGATATAATTAAACCTCGGGTTACAAACTTATATTCAATGAGTCAAGATTTACAAAGAAGTAGATCCAATTCACTCCCACAAAGTTCTCTTCCTCGTTTACAAACTAAATCTCCAAAAATATCTAAACTTTTAGATCCTAAAAAATCTACCTCACGTACATTGCGCAGTCAAAATGTTAAGAAAAGTGGTGGTGGAATTTTAATGAATTTTAACACCAAGAAAATTGATTATAAATATTTTGATAATTATAATGAATTAATTGATAGGTTACGGTTACTAATTGCTTCTCAATCAGCAGGAAATACAGGTCATAATAATGAAATTGTTTCAATTGTAGAAGAATTACGAGAAGGTGGAATAATATCATAAATACAATGATAAAGAAATTTATTTCACAGTTTACATCATGCCTCTCAACAAGTTTAATCAACATTTTCTTACTTCAAATCCTTCTTGTTCTGAAGAAGTGGTTGGAGCACCTTCTCAATCTGTACCATTTTACATTTGTCAACCTACTGAATATTATAGTACATGTATAATTTATATTCGAGGCTCTTTTATTGGTAAGAAGAATAATATACATTATATCTTAGAAAATGGTACAAGTACTTATGAAATACCAGTAACTGGTAAAGTAGTACGTGTTCAATGCGATCCAAATATTCTTTACGTTAACTATAAAAATCAATCAACGAAAATTGAAGATTTAATAAATGGAAATATTTTAAATAATGGTGATATTATGGAATTTAAATTCAATCACAATCAACCTAGCCTATCCTTATATTTGGAGATGGTTTTGCAATGTCCTTTAGAACACTGATTCTT
The DNA here is from genome assembly GCA_927349885.1 of Psylliodes chrysocephalus. Lineage (NCBI taxonomy): Eukaryota > Metazoa > Arthropoda > Insecta > Coleoptera > Chrysomelidae > Psylliodes > Psylliodes chrysocephalus. Next base: position 86,078,578 of record OV651814.1, read on the forward strand.
ATAAATGACTCTGCAACCAAAAAATTTTATCATTTGAAGTCATGCCTCTTAATAAATTCAATCAACATTATCTTATATCCTCTTCCTCCTGTTCTGATGAAATAGTGTCATCACCTTCTCCACTTTTAAATGCACCATTTTATATTTGTGATTCTTTTGATTATCATGTTAAATGTTTAATTCGAATAAGAGGTGAAAAGAAAACAAGTTTAAATAAAAGTTTTTATGTATTAGATAATGGTGGCACTGGTTTTAAGTTTCCTTTATCAGCTAAAATCGAAAGTGTTTCTCATTACAAAGCCGATGGAGATGTTTTAATAAATAACAAATCATTTAAATTTCATGAATTACATAATACAAACATTAATAAAGGTGATGTATTGACATTTAAGCTTGGTACACCATCAAATATTTGTATTGAATTGCTTATACAGTGTCCTTTAGTAAAAAATGTCTAAATCAAAACACATAATTATTGGGTAACCGTTAGACATATGACAAGAAAAAAATGGAAATAATATGATATTGAAATATATATCAATAGACCTGCTGATTATAAAATATTTTGATCGTAACACTCAGTGGTTAAGTGAAGATAATGAAGAATATACAATATAAAATTGTAATAAGTTATTTGTAACAATTTAGTATTAAAAATAAAAACCTAACACATTAATGTTTTTTTATTAGTTCAGAGGTACCAATCGAGTCTATTAGACATTAATCATATGATATAATTAATTTAAAAAACATAAATATCATCCTAATACTGAAATTAAAATTTAAACTAGGAACTCTTGATAATATGTTTATAGACTTGTAGTGCTCAACAATGTAAAATGTCTAAAACTCAAATAGTTGAGGAGCTTCATAAACCAGCTAGAATAAATTTCCGAAGACGACGTGTTATTGTTAAAGGTTTAAATGACTTGATACAGGCTGATTTAGCTATAATGTCACAATTTTCAAAAGAAAATAATAATTATAATTATATTTTGGTAGTTATTAATGCATTTAGTAAATTTGTTTGGGCCATACCTCTAAAAACAAAAACAGGAAAAGAAATTGTAACAGCAATGAAAACAATCTTATCACAAATGCCTCATCCTAAACATTTGCAAACTGATAATGGAACTGAATTCTATAACAAAGACTTAAACAATCTTTTAAAAAAATACAATATTAAGCATTATAGTACATATTCAAATTTGAAAGCAAGTATTGCTGAAAGAGTGATAAGAACTTTAAAGTCATTATTATGGAAACAATTTAGTTTACAAGGTTCTTATAATTGGTTAAAAATTCTTCCTAAAATTATAAATAAATATAATAATACTAAACATTCTGTTACTGGAGCAATACCCAGTAAAATTAATGCCAGAAATGCAAAAGATATTACTGCATTCAACTATTTAAAAACAGTTGATAAAAGGAAACAGAAATTTAAAGTTGGAGATTATGTGAGAATTTCTAAATATCGACATGTCTTCAAAAAAGGATATACACCCAACTGGACCAATGAAATTTTTAAAATAAAAAAGGTTCAAATTACAAATCCTACTACATATATTCTGGAAGATAGCAAAAAAGAAGAAATTCAAGGCGGTTTTTATACTGAAGAATTACAAAAAGCTAAATATCCTGATATATTTTTGGTGGAAAAGGTTTTACAAAGAAAAGGGAATAAGTTCTTGGTAAAGTGGCTAGGAATGGATAGCTCTCATAATTCATGGATTAATAAAACTGCTGTTTTGTAATGTATAATGTAAATATGTTTTCTTATATGTATTAATAAAACAATAAATAAATTGATTGATTTTTTATTTTTTATATATTTAAAACTAATACAATATACTTTATTTAAAAAAATAAAAACATTTTTATAAACCTAAGTTTAATTTTTTATAAACCTTATTTCGATGTTCTACATTTAATACAGGATTCAGATACATTGCTGAAGATTCAACTCGTTTTTTAAATCTGATTCGATCAAGAGCTTCCTGTTCCCATAAACTTTGTCTTGCAGATTGGTATGCAAACAACCAGGTGCATAAAATATATTTTTGATTTTGGTTTTCATTAAAGGTAACTTTCTTCATTTTTTGTTTTCAAGAAATTCTGGATACATATAAATTATTTCTACACCTAGAGCATATGTTATTGGATTTACTGTTTTTATTGGTTCAATTATCTTCAGAGCTGTATTAGTTACATCACTAGAATGTTGAACACCTAATTCAATAACTTTTAAAGCACTATCAAATTGTTGACGCTTGTATGTATACAATATGTGATTTATTAAAGGTAGCATTTTCCAAAGTTGTGAAATGGAATTAAAATCTAACCAAACGGTTGAATGTTTATTTAATATTTTTATAACTTTTTCCAAAGATTCAAATTCTAAACAAAAATGTTGTAGGACGATGGCTTCTTGCTCTTCATCCAAATTCATAAACTTATTAATTATTTCCTTTTGTGATAAAAAACTATTCCAATCATTTTCATTAAAATTAATATAGTTTTTAATATTTTCACTTATTCTCACACATGGAATAAAATTATTAGAATTATAAAATAAGCTTACTATCACATATTTTGTTTTTGTATTATTCAAATAAAATATTCTTTCACCTATATGAACATGTTTGTCTTCTGTAGAACTACTACTCATTGTAATGTCTAATTACTTGTGATAATTAATATAATTACCTTCAAATTCTTTTAAATGTTTTTTGGACGGATGTAATTAATAAAACAATTTTGTTGTTCATAAATTTTATTATTCTTACAAACTATGATATACAGATTATTTCATATTATATAAGTTCTAATTTTTATATTAAAATGTCAGATTTTAGGCTATAATGACCCCAAGGAAGAGTGTCAATAGAATTCCTAATTCTATATCTTTTATCATCAAATGAACTTAGTGCAATTTTTGATTGATTGACGCTAAAAACATTATGTGCATATGAACGAATTATACACTGTGAAACAGTTTTCTCATTTTCTTGATTTAAACATTCTACATAATCTTCAAATGTAATTTTGTTTTTGATAATACAATGTTTGATTCCTTTTGCTTTTTTTGTTATTTTTTTATTATCAAGTTTATATGAATACATTTTAGATCTTAAACCAACAAAATGAGTTATAATATTTCCGTTTGCTTCATCTTTCATTAAACCTGGAACTTTTTTATTGCAACGAGGTATATTATAGATATTATTTGGAGCATAGTCACTAGTATCAAACATATTAATATTATTTTTAATAATTTCTTCATATAAATCATTACATTTAATTTCATAAATGAAACTATCTGTGTCAGTATACATAATTTTACAGTTATCACCCAATTTAGGCAACATGAAGTCATAATGAAATTCATACATGCAAGTCTTTGAAATATCTAAAATAGCCATGCCAATGTATAAAGGTTTATTAAATTTTATTTCTGATTTTCGTAACTCTATAGCCATTAAATCATCATCAAAGATAGTTCGACTGTGGAACCTAGGACTTGATATCAAATTTTTTGCACCATATCTTCCCTCCCATTGTCTAACTAGTTTTACTACACGGTGCTTTCTAATATTTTCCATAGTTTTGCCATAAATAGAATTAACTTTGAGTTTAAAATGATCTTGTTCAAATTTAGTTTTTGCCTGTGCACGAAAACGTGTATTTAGATCAACGTACGGTTTTAACCATACAAATTGTTTAAATTGTAAAACTTTATGAATTTTTTTAATAATTAATCCATGAGCTACAGCTTGTTTCAGAGCTCGATAATGAATAATATAATTTTTTTTATAATAAAATGTTGTTAAAAGTTTAGGTAATTTTGAATTTTGTGGTATTCTATGTTCTGCACAAAAAGGTAAATCTTTGTGACTATCATGTAGTACTTCTGGGTATTCTAAATCAACTTCTAAAATATATCCAAAAGGAGCATCATCAGGGATGCAGGTAACATCAATGTTAGTATCAACCCATTGAAATTTACCAAAAGGAAGTGGTTGTGACATAGCCCATCCATATAAATTATTAACATCTACATAAAATAAATATGAATCTGGCTTTGATTTATCATAATTTGACAAATATTTATTATTAGCTTCTGAATATCGTGAAGAACATTGACTTATACCTCCTCGAATACCATTTTCAACAAATAGAATCATATCATTATCATGTAGAATTTCTAATTCACATTTTGTATATTTTAACATACAATCCCATGAATAACCAGGTACGGTATAATACCATGCAGGATCTAAACCGCTCGTATTAAATCCAATATTTCGAAAGTTTTCAAAAATATCAGCTAACAAAAGAACATCTGTTTTCAAATACAAATCAGAATATTCCCCCAAATTCTGAATATTAAACGTTCCCCAAATTGTTTTTGCATGTTCATATTTTTCATTACTAATTTCTTCATCATTGAGTTTATTATAAAAATAATTCTTTGAAGGTAATTGCTTTTCATCAAGTTTATTCCAGGTATCTATATAATCATAACAAAAAACACCTTTCTTTGTAAGCAACTGAAACTTATCTGGATTTAAATAATTGAACTCATTATGTAAATTAACTAAATCTTTTGTATTTAATGTTGATGCTAATTGATCAAGAGAAGCACTCATAAATCTAATTGAATCTATAAAACGAAGTTTTATGCTACATGGAGTATGCAAAGTAAATGAAATATATTTTTCTTTGTTTATTGGTAACAAAGTAATTTTTCCCAATTTAGCAAGATCACGAATTATAAAATGACTATCATAGCCACTTAAATTATGAAACACAACTGGTACAACAAATTGTTTTCTAAAATTTAAATTACATGCTTCATGAGCAAATCCACGAAAATCTCCAGTAAAATGATTATGGTCACGAACGACAATATCTTTTAGTGTAAAATTATTTTCACAAATATGACAAAACTTTATATTTACTCTGTCAGGAAGTTGTTTCATCGGAACTATATTTTTAAATTTTGATAGAATTGTTTCAGCAATATTATTCATTTCCTTTGCAAACCACTCCATACAATCAACACCTCGATAACTTTTAAAATATGATAAACTATTATCATAATCACATTTAAAATAATATCCGCAACTAAAAGCAGTATGTTTTTGATATTTAGTTGATTTAATATTTATTTTATCATTAATTGGCAATAACATTGATTCAAAATCAGCATAAATCATGAAAGGTGCTTTTTGTTTATTTATAAAGTTTTTAAATTTAACTACTTTTTCTTTTGGAAACGTAATTTTATAATCATTAAGTTTTTGACATAGAATTGAATGATCTTTAAGTTTATTTTCATCAAAAAAGTAATTTAAACATCTATCGCAAATAAATTTTTTATGACCATCTTTATTTAATTGATAATTTAATAATCTAGATAAATTTTTTATCCAACAATAGTGATATCGTATATTAATTTGTTCATTATCATTTGGATCGGGTGCATCATAATCATTTAGTTTTGGAAAATAAGTATTTTGAATCAAAAGTAAATTTATATGTTTTTCTAATTTGTTTTTTGTAAGTCTTAATGGAACCACATTATAATTTTTTCCTACTAATTCTAATCCATAAACATTTACAGATAATTGATTTAATTTTTCAAAGAGTGAAATTTTATTAAATTGTATTGGAATATCTAAACCTTGTAAATTTAAAACTTGAGTATAATGCGGATATGAAGATAAACGATCACTGTGATAATTTGTTGGATACAACGCACTAACAATGCTCCAATAAAAACATGCCTCATCATAATTATATATATTTATACATGCTGTTTTATTTGCAATTTGTTCAGGTAATCTAATGAAAGATGAACCGTTTCCGATTTCATATTTATTGATATTTATTTCCAGTGATATAATTCTACTTAGTGCCCATGATGAATCACGTTCTTGAAATTCAGATAATTTATTTAAAATAATATCCTTTATGTGTTCTTCAAACCAGTTTTTTAGGTCTGTTGATGAATCAATAGAAGAACTTTTAGTATGAAAATATTTAAAATCTGTTATTTCCTCATCATCACTATTTTTCTTTACGAATTCCCCACAGAAAGTTGAATTAACTTTAATCATATTTAAATTAAATAAGCGTATTTTATTTTGAAATAGTTGACTTGCGTCATTTAAAAATTGCAAGATATCTTTGTGTTTTAAATTTATTATTATTCCAGTTTTAATTCTATTTTGAAATATTGATTCAACATCTTCCCACCTAACTCTATTATTAGATAATTGGTTACTGAAACCTGCTCCACTTGTAGTTAATCTACTATAAATAACTTTTAAATGGCTTAATTTTGTTTGCCACATTCTAGCATTACCTACAGAAAAAGTATTTGTTCTAATGGCTTCACAACATAAATTAATAGCAATTTTTACATGTTTATTCCACAACTCTTTTTCTTGCAGAGTAAAATTTGGATATTTTTGATAAAACTTTTTAATTAATATATTAGTATCATTATGTAGTTTTTCTGACATTTTAATTAAAATTTAGAACTTACCTTAACAATTTATAATTTTAAATAAAGCTGCAGGATTTCCTTTGCCAGTATCTTTTTCTCCAGTAAAAATTATAGAACATTTGCCGTTTCCTAGTTCAGTAATATGCTGTTTTAAAACTTGGATTGACCTTTGAGGTAAAAATACAGTTTTATCTCCTTCTATCACCAATCGAATTGTATCTCCAAACTTTGTAGAAACTATTTCCGCTGAATTAATTTTGTAAGCAACGTCCTTGGTTAATTCTTTTAATTTTATTATAGGTTGAGGTTCTCCTTCTATAAGAAGATATTGATTTATTTTCGACATATTCATTTTTTCTAAAAATAATTACATTTAAAATATATATTATTAAAAATACAAAAGTTGTTACCTTATTTTTATTTAAATAATCTGAAGAACTTCGGTAAAACTATGTATAAATATATGTATAATATTTTCGAGACTTGTTTATAAACTGAATATACCACAGCAATCTGTTCACTATTTATATGTTTAAATCGCCCACACAAAAAACAATATTCATATCAACATTTAGATATACCTTGACCTTGACCTTGTCATTGACCTTGACCTTGACCTTGAGATTTCTTAAAATAGATTTCTTAAAATAGATTTCTTAAAATAGATTTCTTAAAATAGATTTCTTAAAATAGATTTCTTAAAATAGATTTCTTAAAATAGATTTCTTAAAATAGATTTCTTAAAATAGATTTCTTAAAATAGATTTCTTAAAATAGATTTCTTAAAATAGATTTCTTAAAATAGATTTCTTAAAATAGATTTCTTAAAATAGATTTCTTAAAATAGATTTCTTAAAATAGATTTCTTAAAATAGATTTCTTAAAATAGATTTCTTAAAATAGATTTCTTAAAATAGATTTCTTAAAATAGATTTCTTAAAATAGATTTCTTAAAATAGATTTCTTAAAATAGATTTCTTAAAATAGATTTCTTAAAATAGATTTCTTAAAATAGATTTCTTAAAATAGATTTCTTAAAATAGATTTCTTAAAATAGATTTCTTACAAGGTCACGCACAACCCACATGTCCGTATACACGCGGACAAGTTCAGCCACCGACCTCGCACGACCCACTCACGCGTTCAAGGTCATGTGGGTTGTGCGTGACCTTGTCGTCTGTATGGGTGGGGCATCCGAGTCGTGCGTGACCTTGACCTTGATGACCTTGATGACATTGACCATTACCTTGGCCCTAACCTTGACCTCGACCTTGACCTTGGCACGTGGGCGGTTCTAAAAATAGATCCTTATCTCTCTTATCAGTAGCCTTGACCTTGACCTTGACCTTGAACTTGATCTTGACCTTGAACTTGACCTTGACACGTGGGATCCTTATCTCTCTTATCTTCCTTATCTCTCACTTCCGGTGGGGAAATGGTATAGTTTATCTACTATAAATTAACCAAATAATTTTCTATAAATAAATTTTATGCGGCTTCCTAAGGGAAATTTTTTGTATCAAAAATAGTAAAGGAGTGAATAAAATAAATGGCAAAAAAAAATCGAAATGTTAATTCGGCGTCGCTTGAGCTCAGGCGCATGCGCTGAGGATTTCTGTAATATCCTCAAATATCAAATAATATAGGTAGGTAAAGTCCAAATCCTTAGCATTCCGCTCACAAAAATAATTCTAACGTTAATTATAAATCCCCACAAGAAAAAACGAAATAATAGAGTCAGATTGTCTACTCCATGTAAAAAAAAACAATGTTCATTAATTTATAAGTCAAAAAAAAAACTGTTGGAATATCATTAAAAAAAACAACTTGCGAATTATGGTTTTTTAAAGGAAAAACCGTTTTTTAAAAAAAAACTATTTAATTCCAAACTACAACAATCAAGTATGAAGAATATCTGAAGAATTATTAAAATAAACAAGTTAACATATATTTATAACTTTTTAAATGCTGACTAAGCTAGAGATAAAAAATATTTACTATGCTAATTCTATACATATAACTCCTCCCTTCCTAAGCTGAGAAGATCAGGGACTGATTCTTCGAAGTTTCTAGATTATCTTCTTTTCTTCTTTCTTCTAATTCTATTTCTTTATTTTCTTTATTTGTAGATTTTCTTTCTTCTTTTCGATGAGGACATATCTTCAATTGTAGTAATTTTTTTCTTTTTTTCCATATTAAATAAATGATAAGGCATAAGATTATAATTATGATAATTGATATTGATTTAGTTTTATACGGATTGTCTATTACTTCTTCTACTGGTTTTAAACTTTTAGCAATTTTACTTATTTCGTATAAATTTTCAAAATTGACTTTAGTTATATTAGCTTTTTGAAATTGAAATGGTGTCTTCATATCTTCTATTTCGAATTTTGGTAAAATCAGAGGCGTTCCTTCTTGGATTTGGACGTCGTTAATGTAATTTTCTTCATTAATTTCTATATTACACTTTTTTGGAATTTTAATTAAAACTGGTTTTTCAATTTTTAAATATTGATTGGATTCGCACGTTGAAAGTATTTTTTCAGGCTTTGAGGGCATAAATAGGACTTCGTCTCTTGTGATTTGTTGACTGATTGATTCTTTAATGCTTACATCTAAAAATTGGCAATTATTTGGATTATTTCCATCTAATAGTTGAAGGGTGCAATCATCTTTAGTAATATAATTTTCTTGACAATAGTATACTTTTTCTACTGTTGGACATTCATCTTTTTCAAATTGAACTTCGGTTTTCTTCCGTGCCAAATAAGGGTAATTGGGGATAAACATTTTATCATTTTGGATAATAGGATAAAGGTGATAAAATTCATAGGAAACAGGTTTCAAAATAGGAATATGAATAGCAAATATTAGTTTTGTTTTAGTAAATGTTACTTGTGTACCTAGAATTTGATAATATGAAAGAATATTTTGAAATTTGAGAATTTCATTTTCTTTATATAATTTCGATAAATATTGTAATAAATCTAAAATTTCTTCAATAGAAATTATTGAATTATGTAATGTATTTAACTTTGAAAATGATATGGCGTTTTCTAATTTATCAAGTAAAGTTATTATAGTTTGACAATCTAAATTAATTTGAGATAGTGCTCCTTGAAAGTTTACGAAAGTTTCTAAAGTTTGTATTTTCTTTGCTATTGAATATTGGAGTTTTTTAAGAGTATCAGTAAATGCTTGTTGATTTTTAAATAAAATTGTTATTGTCCGATTATAGTGATCAATTAATTTTTTATAAAGTGACATTTGTAAATTTGTTTCTGCAATGAGATTTTTCTGATTTTGTTGTAAATGATCTATAGCTTTATTATATCTTTCTTCATCATCTGAGTCTAAATTTCCAAATAACCATTTATTGAATTTTCCAAGACCATTGATTAAGCCTCTTTTATTTCTAATATAAGGATGAATATTTCCTAATTTTTTCTGAACAGTATTTATTAATATTTCAGTTCGTAATAAATTATTTTGAGCAAGACTATGATATGATATTTGATTGGTTATATTATCTACATGAATAATAAGATTTTTAAGTATTTCAAAATTTTTAGTTAATTGCTGAACTTGTTCAATTATAGAATTTATATCTATATAATGTAAAAATGTATGTTTACTATAAATTACTTTTGATGTTCCTAATTTTATAGGTAATAATAAATTTTCAAGTGGAGTTATTTGTATATCTTCTTGTGCATTAATTTGTTCTATTACTAGAAGTACTAGGCAGATTATCATTATTTTTGTCCCCATTTTCGTCTTGTTTCTGCAACAATAAATTTGAATTAGTTTTTGAACCTTTAGGTTTTTTAATTATACTTTTGTGATAAGTCCCTTTGTTAGTTTTTAATAAAATACCTTTATTTTTAATAACCTTAGTTTTCTTATAAACTGGAGAAGCTTTATTTCTTAATTTAGTTTTTATATATGCAGTGCTTGGTTCTTCATAATTAATTGGTTCTGATCGATTTTCATTTCTATTTCTATTACTTTTTGTTTAATTGTTTCGTTTTTATCTTTTATGTCTTCATATAATTTTTTACTAATTTGTTTATGATTTTGTACGTAATTTGAAATTATAAGGTGATCATTTAAATCAAAAGGATCTTCATTATTAATATGTCCTTTAATTATTTGATAAGGAGTGAATTTTGTTACGGAATGTACGGAATTATTATAGGCTAATATAGCATGTTTTATTAATTGATCAGGGGTTAGATCATTATTTTCTTCTTTGAGACATCTAAAATGTTCAATTAAACTTGAATGAAAACGTTCTACAGGTGAATTTGAATTGCTATTTTTAGCAGTAGTATAATGAAGTTCAATATGATGTAATTTACAAAAATCTTCTAAATCATAATTTTTGAATTCAGTGCCACTATCTGTTGTAATTTTTTGAGGTAATCCATGATGGGTTACAAAATTTAATAAATTATCTACTACATTTATTCCTGTTATACTTTTCATAGGATATGCCTGACCATATCTTGAAAATGAATCAATAATAGTTAAATATGATTGATTAGAAATTTTAAATACGTCAATATGTATATGTTCAAATGGTTTTGTGGCTGTAGGCGTTAAATTAAATTTTACTATTGGAGGATTTCTATCATATTTATTTTTTTGACAAGTTTCACAATTATTTATATAATATTTAATATCTTCCATCATTTTTGGCCAATAATATCTAGAACTTAAGGCTGTATTTACTTCATTAATGCCTCTATGTCCTGATTTATAAATATGGTAATATTCAATTTTAGTTTTTTGTTCATCAGTTGTTAAAATGTCTGTCAAAAATTTTGTACAATGTATAAATTTAAATGCAGAATGTTTAAAATTATTTTGCACTGTAGTTATAAATGTTTCAGGTAAATTTTGATTTTTAAAATATAAGGCATATGTTACTTTTGGATCAATATAATTTTTAACAAAATTAATAATTTGTTGTTCTAAATTAATTTTAGATAAGGTTACGTATATTCTAGAGTTTTCAAAAATCTTTTCTATTCTTACTTGATTATTCATTGATTATCCAATTGTAATAAAAATTTGATTTTTATAAGAGTTTAAACTACGTTCCGAAATATGAATTAATTAAATTTATGTTTATTTCTATTAAAACTAAATTATTAATGTTCAGTTTTTAAATCTTACTCTTTTCCTATCCGAGTTTGTAAAGTTTTTAAATTTTATTCTCTTTCGATAACATTTGTAGGTTTCAGGATTTTTCATTTTGGTTCTAATACTATTTGATGATAAACATTTATTTTTTTTATTACGAATATTTGCTCGATTTATTTTAATATCATTATGCAATAATGAACATTCTTTTTTATCATATGGATTTATTTTAGAAAGTTTCCCATCATCAAGGTCATCTATTATATTTTGAGGTGATTCATAGTTTGTCAAATTATTTTTATGTGAATTAGTATCGATTATATTTTGAAATGATACATCGTTTATTAAATTATTTTTTAAATTAATATCGGTTTGCAAATTATTATTAGTAGTTTCAAAAAGATTATATAGGTTTGTTTCTTGACAAATATCTTCTACGGATTTCGTTATTTTATTTTCTTCTTTAGAGTTCATATGACTCGTTCTATTTAATTTTGAAATATTTGTTTTACTTTCTTTACTTTTCGATTTTTTAGTTTTTTCAAATTTATTTTTAAAACATTCAGATTTGTATAGTTCATGTTCAGAATTTTGGAATTGTTTAGCCAAAATAGGATTTTTTAATTTAATAGAAATACTTTTATCTGTATTATTTTGAGCTTCAATTAAAGCAAATCCGTTTTTTGCGGTTGTGATCATTCGAGGTAAATAAATATTTCCAAAATATGTTTCTTCAATAATTATGTCTCCATCCTGTATACTAACAGGTAATTTTTTTAAAAGAGATTCTTTACCATTAACGGTGAACGAAAAATTTATATCATTTGGTTGTCTATATTTAAAAGGAATTTCAACATACGGGCCTATTAATTTCTTGTTTATTAAATCTATATTTAAGTTCATGTTAACTAGGTCAGTAAGTCCAATAACACCATCAAAAAAGTCATGAAAATCATATACAATGAAATTAATCACGTACTGGCAATTAAATTCTGCGAATGCTGGGATATCTGACTGAAATCGGATCTGTTTACTCCCTAATGATGTTTTCAATGTTATATTTGCGTGATAAATTGTGTCAGGAAAATATTGTTCAATAATGAATGGTTTAATTATTGATTTGGAACTTCCAGTGTCAATAAGAAGTTTGATTGGGGGGTTTTTAATTTCTACATATGGTAGTGGATTATTTATACTATAATTATTCATTTCTATTATGTAATTGTTTCTGAAAGGCTGGCTTTCCGAAAATTTTCATCTTGTTGGGTTTCAGTTTCTGGTTCATTTTTATAATTATATTGTTGATTATTATTATAATTTTCGTACGGTTCATCCGCGTATATTTCACATTCATTTTCTAAAGCATAGTTTTGATAAACAGTATCATCAAAACTTTTATTCAAATTTGTTTGTGTATTATTTAATTCTTCAAATGAAAAATTTGGTTTTTGATTATTTTGAAAATAGTTTTGTCTTTGATTATAATTTACGTTTCTCATAAGTGATGGGTTTCGAGAGGTGGTTGACATAGGTTCCGGTTTGGGTAATTGATTTGAATTAATTTGATTGGGTTTAAAAACATTTTGAGGTCTTAGATTTTCCCCAAAAACTTGACGATTGGTGAAATATTTTTTATTTATTTCTGGAATTGGTTGAACATTTATTGGTTGTCGTGGAAATATAGGTTTTGAAAATTGTTGATTATTATTAGGATTATTAAATCTTGGATAACTATGATAATTATAATTATTATTAGGGTAAAATCTAGAATTATTATTTTGGTTTGTAAAAGGATAAAAGTTTTGATTAGTTTGCTGTCTCATGTTTGAGAAATTATTATTAGGTTTTATATTTTGATTATTATGATTAACATTAATTTTTGGCATTTGTTTATGTTCAATATTGCCATATAATTTTTCGAAATTTTCAAATTCTGTGACATAAGCCATAGCGTCTTCTAAAGTAGCTGGCTTTTTTAACTGTAAATTATTTTTTAAAATTGGTGGACAACCCGCAATAAATGTATTTAAAGCTGTCTTTTTATGGTGGTTTGTTTGACAAATTTTATCGTTTATTGGTAATGTAACATCATTACTGATTCTTTGAATCACTGTACTCATTAACAACTGTATTCGACTACCGAAGTCTAATAAATGTTCATTTTTATAAGGGTAGTTTCTAGTTAGTTCTTGCACAAGGCAATCCAGATCTCTTCTGTCTGAAAAGCATTGAACAAGAGCATTTTTTAAATCGTCCCAGGTTTGTAACTCTGTTCTGTTTCCTACATTTAATTCGGCTTTATCAATAAGTTTTTCTTGGATGCATTCAAAAATATGAGCATTTAATTGATCATTATTCAAATCAGCATAACTTTGAAAAAGTGCATCACATCTACTGATAAATTTATTTAATGTATTACTATCCCCGTCATAAGGTTTAATATTGTTTAATTTGGATTTAAAGAAACTCCAATTAATATTAGCTACTTGTGGAGCCATTTCTATTTTATTATCTTTATTATCTTCTAAAGAAATCTTATTAAAACTTTCTATAATTTTATCAAATTCTGTCATATAAATATTTTAAAATAAATGCAATATAAATAACTTAGATATATTCTTTTCTTTTAAAATCAAAACTTAATATTACTATCTTTCCTATTTCTCGATGAAAAAGGAGAGGCAAAAAAGGATTTTGGCACTTACAGTTCCTCGATGGACTCTGTAGATCCTGGTTCCTTTTCTCGAATTCGTCTGACTTCTCCACTGAAGGTTCCTCGATGGAATGATTGTAGTTGATGGAAAGTTCGATTCGCACTGAAGGCGTTAAAACTGCCAAAGTCTACCGAAAAATCACTGTTAGCACGATGCGAACGTTAATTGTGTTTTTCGTAGCCCGCGCGAATCCTACTGACTGCGCCAATTATGGTTTTTTAAAGGAAAAACCGTTTTTTAAAAAAAAACTATTTAATTCCAAACTACAACAATCAAGTATGAAGAATATCTGAAGAATTATTAAAATAAACAAGTTAACATATATTTATAACTTTTTAAATGCTGACTAAGCTAGAGATAAAAAATATTTACTATGCTAATTCTATACATATAACTTGCGTGTTTTCCAGCGGTGGTTATCTCGTAGAACGTTCTCAAATTCGAGCCGGCAGACTCGAGCTGGAGAGGTGTAAATAGCTGTTACGATCCTAATAGAACGAATCACGTTCTCCCAAGGACTTCCTAGGACAGGCTCCCGGTTTTCGAGTTAACAATCCAAAGCAAATGATGCCTAACGTAAAAAAAAACCCTAAAAAGAGTAAAAGACAATATGTCAAAGACCCATTTATATTTTAATTGAAAAGAGAATAAGCACTAATAAAATATTCCTTTTTTTTTAGAGAAAATATGTATAAGCTCACTAGGAAATTAATATTAAAATAAAAACAATAGAATATTTTAATCAAAAAAGCATCAAATACTATAACGATGGAAATGCATCATAAAAAGAATAAATTTAACTCATATCGTCAATAGAATTGTGAATAGAAACGGCGAACTCGACGATGAAAAACAAATCATTTAAATAAAAAGGTAGAGGTGGCAAATCACCTTCATAAAAGAAAATTAATTAAACCTACTTAAATTAATTTTATTTACTTACCCTGGCCAAGGGTTTTTTTTTTTCTAATTAAGACTACGGGTCGGTAAGCGAGGGAACAACCACTATTAATACGCCCTCCTTTTTGTTTTCTTCCTATAGGTAAATGCCGGTAGAACCTCAAGAACACAGCGCACGTGGAGTGTGGAATAATCCTTATTAAGGATAATTTTGGGAATCAACAACCAGAGCACCAAAATACCAATATCCAACAGGTAAAGCACGATCCCAAAATCGAAAAATAACTTCCAAAACTAAACCCACTATCGGATGACTTGAATATCACTATATTTTGATAGCAAATCACACCCATTTCATGCGAAGTCTACCCAGTAACAACTGAATTTTTCTGTTCTCGTTAGCTACTACGCAAAAACGGAATTTTAACTTGATAAAGACACAATTGCCTGTTTTTAACGAAATTGTTAAACCCAAAAAAAAAATATTCCTAGAACAAGTATTTGGCACTATCGCAGGTAAAGCTTCAAGCTTTTCGCACAAAAATCGAAATTTAAATCTTACACACAAATTAAACTAAATTATAGACTAGAGGTGGGACACAATTTTTGGATTGGGTCAACGATTGAAAGTGTTCTATCTGACTCAATAATTAAAAAAACAAATGCGTGGTTTATTAATATGGCTGTACAATTTACCAATGCAGAATATACCAATATGTTACTGACATTAGGATTTTGTAAAGGACGTGCTCGAGAGAGTGTCAAGGTGTACTCTGAAAGGTTTCCAAATCGTCGTGTACCTAGCCACCCAACTTTTGCTGCTGTCGAGAGACGTCTTCGGGAGACCGGTTCCTTTGCTCCCAACACTGTTGATAATGGAAGAGAACGTTTTTTAAGGATTCCTGAAGTTGAAGAAGACATTTTAGAACGTGTTGAAGAAGATCCAGAATTAAGCACCAGACGAATTGGAAGGGAACTAGGAGTAAGTAAAGATGTCGTTCATAAAGTGCTTAGAGAACAATTGCTATATCCATACCATAAGAAGCCAGTACAAGAATTATTAGTCCATGATCCTCAAATTCGTTTGGGTTTTTGTCGATTTGTTAATATACAAAGAGAAAGAGATCCAAACTTTGTCAAGAAGGTTCTCTTTACCGATGAAGCGGGTTTTACAAGAAGAGGTATAACTAATACCCATAATGAACATGTTTATGCCGTTGAAAATCCGCATGCAATAAAGGTAAACCATTTTCAGCACGAATTCAAAATTAATGTGTGGGCTGAAATAATTGGTAATTTTATTGTTGATCCTGTCATACTTCCACGAAGATTAACTGGAGAAAATTATTTGGATTTTCTACAAAATACGTTGCCAGAATTATTGTTAGAAGATTTACCTCTCCAACTTCGGAGAGATATGTGGTTTATGCAAGATGGAGCTCCACCATATTTTTCTTTAAACGTTAGAAACCACTTGAATGAACAATATCCACACAAATGGATAGGCAGAGGTAATGACGCACATGTAAACTGGTTACCACGTTCCCCAGACCTAACACCGATGGAATAATTTTTTATGGGGACATCTGAAATCCACAGTTTACAGGGAACCTGTAGAAAATGAGGAACAACTCTGGCAACGTATTGAAGATGCAATAAACAATCTTAGAGGTGATGAAGAAGTTATGGAAAGGATACATTTTAATTTTCTTCGACGTATAAATCTTTGTATGCGTGAAAATGGTGAACATTTTGAACAATTTTTGTAAAATCTCTATTTTGATTATGTTGTAAATAAATATTTTTGTGAAACCTATACACTCTAAATTATTAAAACAGAAATTTAGCGAAAACCATAAGAGTAATCGAGTCTTATCAAGAGTACCTTTTTTAAAGTAAATGAGTTGCGCAATCTAAATTTCATACTCAAACTCCTTTTCTTCCATTGGCGTAGAATGTTTAAAGGTGCAATTATTTAAAAAATCAAGTTCTACGCCTATGTATTATTATCGGACAAAATTTTAATACCATTTTTTTGCCACATAAAACTCTACCAACATACCAAATTTTAGCAAAATCGCATATGCCGTTTTAAATTTGTATGGGAAAAACGATTTAAAAATTGTAACTTCAAGGCCCTCTGGAGCCCAAACGAAGCAACTTTGTACTATGGTAATTTTACTTAAATCAACTTATTTTGGTCTAAGGAATATGTGGTATGTTTTTGTAAAGACCTTTTACAGACACCCTGTATAATTTTCCAGGATGAAATGCCAATATTTGATAAATGTTAGATCCAAAGTCAGCTGTGATTTTTTCGAAGGTGTTATTCAAATTTTCTACAAATACCCAATACTTTCTATCCTAGAGAGTTCTTGTTGATGAATTTTGATATGGAATTATAAAACCTTAAAGTTATTAGTAGTCCAAATACAGGATGTTAAAAATTAAACAACAAAATTAAAAATTTAACATATAAGTCAAAAACAATTGGAATGTACCAATCCATCCAATAAAAAATATTTCAAAGGCTACAATCTAAAGTATTGATATCAATAACCAATGCACCATGGTACGTGAGCAACTTCACATTGCACAATGACCTACAAGTCCTTTTCGTCACAGAGGAAATAAAGAGACTCTGAAGACTATATCACAATAGACTACAAGACAACGAAAATCTATACATTGAGCAGTTAAACATCCCTCTAAACGTCACAAGAAGATTACAACGATAATAATAGCCCACAGACCTGATCCAGTAGATACACGACGAGGATTAATCTTCAGCCAACAACCCTAGCCATGGTATCGATAAGAGGTTCGTCACTGGACGATTTCTCTTTTCAAGTCATTTTTATATAACACATTTAATTATTGCTTCAATGAGAGTAGATTGTAAATATGCAGTTGTCAAATAAAAAAAATAATAAGTCAAAAACGCCTCTAACCCTTAACTGATGTGGTGATTTTAAACAGACGTTACTGGTATGGTTGGGTCACTCATAACTCATGACTAGACTTAATCAAGTATGCTCTTTGCAATTTTTAAAGATATTGACATACTTACTATGCATAAAAATTGCATTTTAAACATTATTTTATAAGTCCTCTTTTTTAGGTAAATTCATCACTGAATAATCCGTATCGCAAACTATAAAACCTTGTCAGATAGGTATAGTTTGCAGATTTACATAATTTTTTTCTGGAATACATCGGGAAATCATTAAAATAAAAGTTTTGCACAATTCAATTTTATTTTAATTTAAAATTCTGTAGATCGTAAACTAATTACTTTAATCCCCATGTTTTATACATTTTTGAAATCAGTTAAACGAGAGCAATCCAAAAATGGATAAAAAAATGGGGCAAGCCATTTAAAAAAATTGAAGGGATGATAGTAGGGGTGAAAGGGTGACTTTTTTAGCAAACTTAAATATGGCACGATATCTTCCCCTTCGAATATTAATTGACGTATTTTTTTGTTTTTTGTAATAATCAGTCCTTCAAAAGTTACTTAAGGTGGATACTTTTATCTGAAAAGCACTGTATACACTTTAATGTTTAAGTAGGTTTTAGGGAATTTATTATTTTTAAAATATAGTAAAATCGGAATGGCCACGGAGTAATAAATCAAAATTTTATGGGTGTTTTGCGGCACTGGCGGCTCAAACAAAATCAGTGATTTTAAAGAGCCGACAGTTAAAAAGGTTTGGTTTGTCCTATAATTTTTGTTATACGAACTTTGGTAACCATACCTACTGTTATCAGTTTTTGATTAAGTTATACATAAGTCAAACAAAATTATGCTTTTTCTTATGCTGCGGATATTTTGATATAAAATATGTGTCAAAATTCCAGCATTGTTACTTCATTAACAAAAAATATTTTTTCTACGAACTCTTACAAAAAGACATCTTTCGCCACAGGATACTTTCAGCGAAATAGTATATTACATTACGAGTGTGGAAAGTGACATTTTTCACACGAGTGGGAAATATAGTCGCACGAGGCGCAAGCCGAGTGCGACTATCACACGAGTGTGGAAAATCACTTTTCACACAAGTGATGTACAATATTTTTCCTACGACCACAAAATAATGTCATCAAAAAAATGTAAAACCAAGGTTATTATTACTATAATAATTAAAATGTATTTAAAAAAATAATCAACAATAATCGTATTTATTCAATTTTCATATTTTCTAAACAAAAAAAACTAAAAAAAATAAAAAAAAAATAAAAAAAAATAAAAAAAAACAAAAAAAAAATTCTGCCCCGACAGGATTTGAACCATAGATTGAACGCGGTCGAAAAATGGCAAAATTGATAAGTTCGACGTCCTAACCAGCTGAGCTAACAGCCCTTGTGTCAATTGAATGATCTAATCGGTTATGTATTTAACCAAAATAAAGAGCAAACATTATTTTAAAATTATTTTAATAATAATTGTTAAAGATAAATATCTAGGATCTAATTTACAACAATTTCAATAATTTAACAATCATATCGATTTTAGTATTAATATGGATATTACATAGATCAAAATAGAAATTAGCTTACAAAATAATATCAAAAAAATGTAAAACCAAGGTTATTATTACTATATTAATTAAAATGTATTTAAAAAAATAATCAACAATAATCGTATTTATTCAATTTTCATATTTTCTAAACAAAAAAAACTAATAAAAAATAAAAAAAAAAACAAAAAAAAAATTCGGCTCCGCCAGGATTTGAACCATAGATTGAACGCGGTCAAAAAATGGCAAAGTTGATAAGTTCGACGTCTAAACCAACTGAGCTAATGGGCCTTACGTCAATTGAATGATCTAATCGGTTATGTATTTACCCAAATTAAAGAGCAAACATAATCTTAGTTATTTTAAAATTATTTTAATAATAATTGTTAAAGATAAATATCTAGGATCTAATTTAAAACAATTTCAATAATTTAACAATCATATCGATTTTAGTATTAATATGGACATTACATAGATCAAAATAGAAATTAGGCGTTTGACATTTTTTGACAACTACTGCGGAAAGTAACATATTCTCACTTGGGTGGAAAGTAAATTCTTAGTCATACGCGTGTGATATAGGACATTTTCCATAGGACTATATAGTGTGATATGTGTCACTTTCCTAAGTGGTCGTAGGAAAACTTTATTTCCGTCACTAGTGAGAAAAAATCTCATAACGTTTACTTTCGTCTCTAGTGACGAAAGTAAGTTGTTACATATTTTCATATATCAGTCGCCTCATATAATATTTTAGCAGCTTATAATTATTAATAATGAAATAAAAAGATGCTCATTAAATTCTATATGCGTTTTTACCTAAACTTTAATGAATTAGAGATAAAATAAAAATGTATAAAAGAGTGCAAATTAAACCAATCTACATCTAGTTTCCTGGTTTTCATTTGTTTATTTGAAGTTTTATCACTTTTGAGAACTGTCAGTTTCAGTTCGTCCTAAATTTAACACATTTTCATGATGTCTGAATCAGAAAGCGATTGTACTCCCCCAGAAGAAATTATTTTTAAAGCTGAAGAAACCTCTTCAGATTTATTACCGGCCAAATCAAAAAAGAGATATGAAGAAATTTATATCAAATTTTTGGACTGGAGAGAAAAAAATAAAGTGAAATCATTTTCGGAAACTGTACTACTAGCATACTTTGGAGAAATATGTTCAAATTTTAAACCGTCGACGTTATAGTCCATTTATTCGATGCTAAGAACTACACTCTCTGTTAAAAATGATGTCGATATTAGATATCCAAAGTTACGTTCGCTTTTGAAAAGAAAATCTGATGGTTTTAAAAGCCAAAAATCCAAAATTTTTTCGCCTGAAGACATAAAGACTTTCCTAAAGAATGTACCTGACTATAAATATTTAATAACAAAGGTAACGGAATTATTATTTTTATTTTAACAAATACTTAATACATAACTACTAATATTTGTAGGTAGCATTAGTTTTTGGATTATCTGGCGCTTGTCGTTGCAACGAACTAAAAGATTTAACAATAAGCGATGTAAAGGATACTGGAAGTATTCTGTTAGTTAAAATCCGTAATACAAAAACAAAAGTTCCGCGTTCTTTTCATATTTCTGGACCCTTTTATGATATTTCTAAAAAATATATGAGCCTACGTCCTGCAAACATGGATCAAATTAATTCAAGATTCTTTATTAACTATCAGAATGGAAAGTGTAGCAGACAGGTTGTTGGATTTAATAAAATCAGTAAATTTCCTAACGAAATTGCTCAGTTTTTAACGCTTCCGAATCCTCAAGATTACACTGGGCACTGTTTTCGCAGAACATCCGCAACGCTATTAGTGGATGCAGGAGGTGACTTGCTTCTGTTAAAAAAGCACGGTGGTTGGAAATCTAGTAGTGTTGCGGAAGGATATGTTGATGAATTCACGAACAGTAAAAACCAAATACAAACCAAAATTTTACAATCTGTACAAAATAAGGAAACTACTAGTTCATCCGATTATGGCGCATCATCATCTGAAATGACATTTAACAGTAGAACAAATATGTCGGCATCTACCTCAATAAATAAAAAGCTTAAGTGTGATACTCCCATAATTATGAACAATTGTTCAAATATAACAATAAATCAATATTTAAATAATAAATAATATTTCTGAAATATTTAATTGTTGGTTCATTTTTTGTTATTCCTAACACAAAATAAAGCATTTGCTAACGTTTGTTTTTTTTTTTTTCATTTTAGTAGGTACCTACATGACATAATAGAGTTCGTAGAAAAAGTATAGTGTTTTACTCGTCGAAAATCATTTTTAGTCTCTCGTGAAACAATATACTATTCCCAAAAGCAAAGGTTTTAGTATGTAACCATTAAAGTAACCTTATTTTGTAGTCAGTAGTCCTAAAATAATAGATATATAAAAAATATTATTAGAAAGTATTTTTGATGAAAAAAATTGCTGTTTAGGAAACGTCACGTCTGTCAAAATGTATCTGTAGTTACGAGTTAATTAAACTACGTTCTTATTTTAATATTTTTCAAATCTTTAAAATGTGGTTAATTATAGTTTGTTCCAACAACAATCTTGGAACCATACACAAACCAGTTCACAACTTATTGTCGACGACTTATAGTCGTTGTGTTGTGTTGGAACACATGTATCTATTGTCAGACACATTTCAATAACGTAAAAGTAAAAAAAAAATAACAGATGTTAAATTTTGAATTTGGTAAATAAAAAAATTATAACACTCATTAAAAGATTTATAAATTGTGATTATTCGATTGGTTAGCACATTAACTTATTTTATTTTTTACTGTGTCTAAGTCAGAATAATAGTCCCTTTCACTTTCTACACTCATTACTTATAAAAAACTATAATATAAATAATGATAATAAATAAAAACCAAATTACAATCGAGACTACGATCGATGCTATCAAAACAAATATAATCCAGAGTTGGTCGTGATTTATTTACGAGCTCACTTTCGTTTTGCGCATGTCTTGACAATTCGTTCCTATTCAGAAGCAGGAACTGATTTGACAGTACAGAAACTGGTTTGTGATTAAGTTTAAGTATGTTGGAACACTAGGTTTTTGTACAGTTTTGAGTCCGAGGTTTGTTGGAACACCAAATCTAGACTGCGCAGACTTCCGACAGTACGTAAACCGATTTGCTATTGTGTTGGAACAAACCTATAATTACCTACCAGTTTCTGTAAATAGTGTTTTCTTATGTAAATATATCGTCGATCTAAGGCACACATATTGTAACTCCAAATTTAATGTTATAACGATCTTGGTACCAATTCGCATTTTAGTCTTCTTTTTTTGGGCACAAACATTGTAGCTCTAACACCCACCAAACTACAATAAATTCAAATTTAAAACTGAGAATTAAGGCATTTAATTACACTTTCTAGTACACCTCGCTGAAGTTTAAATTTGCGATTTTCACAAAATGGGTTTTTGGAGATAAGATAAGTGTGCTTTAGATCGACGATATCTCTTTTTTGAGCTAGAAATTATCAAAAGAAAACCCCTCAAACGCTGTTTATAAATTAAGTAAATTTGCAATCGTTGTTTTTGAGGTCGCGTAGACATACCTATAAAGGCGATTTATAGTATTTTAACATACCACTTGTGTGCATTGTACCATATAACATATACTCTAAAATTTATTACTATACTTAAGGACGGGGTATCGACAGTTTTCCGAATATGTAGTGTTTAAAAATCTAATTTTTGACCAAATTAAAAATAAAGGTCTAACTTAGGACACCTTACTATTGAAAATTAATAAATTTATTATTTTCAATAAAAACCAATCATGTAAAATAACCCCCTTTTATTTCATCTCAAAGGTGCCGTGTAGAATTATTTTAACCTCCATGTCAAACAAATAATAAAAAAAAATGTAATACGACCTAAGTTCAACCTTTACTTGGAATTTGGTACACTCAGAATATTTAAATATTGTATATTTTTCAAAACGTGTAGATTTGAAATTTATAAGTCACTTTCTTTGAAAAAACATGTCAAAACGAATTTGGACCAAAAATGGCGTCTAATTTAACTCTAAACCTTAGATTATACAAACCTTAGATGGAACATAAGACACTGCGCATAATCCCATTTCGAAATTATTCACACCCACCAATCATAGTTGAGAACATCACATGTCAGAGCGTTGTCCATCCAAATTTAATGTGTCAACGAGAATTAATTTGGTATTTTAGTGATTTAAATTTTGGAAATTAACGTTTAAAATGCCAAGATGTGTTGTAGAAAGCTTTATTTATAATAAAAGTGCGAAATGTGACGGAGATAAAAGAAACTTATATTTAATTCGGTGAGATATTTAATTTTTAAAGATTCTGTCGACGTCCATATTTGTTAATTTGAAAATAAACAGAATCGGACTTGGTCATTGGTACATGGTATAAGTAGCAAATAAAGGTTATTTTTATAAACTGTTTACTATTTCTTGTTTCATGGTGAATCTGTTTTCAGGAAGTGGAAAGAGAAACATACAATCAAATACAAAAATATCAATTTCATTGCCAATTTATTCGTTTCAAACTTCACAACTGGTTTCAATAGTTTTTTCAAAACTATTTATTTAGTATTTCTCTATAACAGGGTTACTCAAAGTGTGCTCCGTGGAGCCCTGGGGCTCCGCAAAGCCTTTGTGAGGACTCCGCGAAGAAAATAATCATAATAAAAAAAAAACAGTACTATCGCCACAAAATGGAGGAACCTGGCTTGAGGACCTTTTTTTTGAGAAGTCACTAAGAGGAAGGAGGATATGATTTTGCTTTAGGACTTTTATTTTATTTTTATGGGTGAAATGGATTTGGGATAATTCTTGCAAGGAATCTTTGGAATTAATCAAAAATAAATTAACAACAAATTATGTTCTTATGCATTTTCAGCCTGAGTTGCCAATTAACTTAATCGTAGATGCATCAAATGTGGGAATAAGGGCCATATGTCATGTTTTTTAAAAAAATATTGAGAAATCTATAGCTTCTGCATCGCGCACCTTATCAAAGTCAGAACAAAAATATTCCCAAATTGAAAGAGAGGGCCTTCCAATAATTTTTGGCTTAAATAAATTTAATGAATATTCATATAGACATTTATTCATCCTAGTTACAGATTACTTACCTCTGGTAACTATTTTTAACCCAGCTAAAGGTATACCCCAATTTTCAGCCAACAGACTACGTAGATGGGCAGTAATATTGTCAAATTACAATTATAAAATTGAATAATATGTAAAATCGGAGCATAATATGAAGCCGATTTTTTATCACGTTTACCTTGAAAGTCAAAATGAGAGTCAAATTGAAGAAAAAAATTTGAAAAATATTTTTTAAATTATGTGTTTAATTTGTTGAGGGCCCCATTAAATATTTCGCTTTTCAAAAAGGTTCCGTCCCCAAAAAAGTTTGAGAAACACTGCTCTATAATAATATGTGGGATCTATCCATTTAATTACATTTTATTTTCTCTAATTTTGACATATAAAGTAATATATTTTATAAAGTAGAACATTATGCAACTGATTACGAAAAGTTGATTATGTCACCAGTTACGAAATGAAAATAAATAAAACTGCCTCTTTTTTGGTTTTTAAGTCGAAAAATCGAGAAATCGAGTAATCGAAAAATCTAAAAATCGAAAAATAAAAAATCGAAAAATCCAAAAAACCAAAAATCGAAAAAACCAAATATCGAAAAAAAGGCCGAACACCGTTATTGAAATCTGCCCAGAAATTTTGGGGGTAAAATTTTGACGTACTCCTTTAAGGATAATGGGTAAAAATGTTTTTTTTTCAAATTTCTCGCGGGTAATGTCAAAAATCAGATCGACAACACTGCGCATGTTCCTTATTTTTATTATTATTGAAAAAAAAAAAACCGTCGTAGGGCAATCAAATACAACAATTTTCTGAAATATTTGATTGGAAGTACCTACAAAAGAATGCTGGTAAATAATTATTTTTCAACACAATTTTATAAATAATCAAGACAAAATTAGAAAAAATCTTGTATGTAAACACGTTACCAAATGCCGTTTTGTGTAACTCGTTCATTTTGCAGGACCTCGCTCCGCTCGTCCCGCAAATATTTACTCGATACACAAAATAAGGCATTTCGTAACTGGTTACATACATAGGTATTAATTGACTTCCTAATATTTTAAATCATTGAACGGTATTTTCCGTAAATAATTAAATCATAAATAATTACCGGTATATAAGTACCAAAACATTTTTTTTTCTTCGAAGAATAGGCATATGTCAAATAAACTTAAAATATAACGAACGAAAAGGTAACCCATTTCTAATAAAATTTCATTATATATTTTATTTTGGTGTGATCGTAGAAAAAATCTTGTGTGTAATTCGGCAAAAAGTACTTTGGCTGTTTCGATAACTTTTTATCTCAACAGGTATTTTGTTACAATAATTTTATAAACTTCTACTTAGGGTCGATTTCACGGTTTTGTTAAACGAAGTTTAAAATACTAAACGAAGATTAAAATGACATTTTTATATTAACAAAAATAAAGTTTAAATTACTAAATGGAGTTTAAAATGACATTTTTACATTAACAATGTCATTTTAATCTTCACTTAGTAATTTAAACTTCGTTTGACACAACGGTGGAATCGCCCCTTAGCTAGTTATATATTGATAAAGTGTTATTGCCCTCATCATAAATGAATCGTGCTGACAAATAAAGTCAAAAAAACATGTTATAATTTTTCATCTTTTAGTTACCTACCAAAATTAGGTACTACAATACAAATATTTAAGTCCGGCCCAGAACATCTCCCTACTCCTTCCACCCAGTTTTTCGGTTTTGGCAAAATTCGCGCAGTGACAAATGCTTCCTATGTTACCTCTACCCTTTCTAACCTCTTTGCTCTAAACCAACCCCGAAAAATCAATAATTACTTCATGTAATGTAGTAAAGATGGTGCTCCGATCGATAATATTTTGACTAGTATTTGATTATTTCCGTTTATATTATGTGTGTTTACGGGGGATATACGAGATGATAATGCTGCCTCTGATACTGTTTATATGATACAATTGGAAACGACCTTTTTTCATCGGCCTTTTGATACGCGCCTATTTGTTATATGATGTACATTGTGAATGATAATATCATTTTAATGCTACTTTTGAAACTAGTTCAAAAGTTGCATTTAACGATACTCAATGTTTCATTTTATGTTTACAAAGCTCAGTTTCTATTCGAAAGTAAGAGAAACAGTCAAAATAAAATGCGAAAAACACTTTTTATCAATTTCGTTTATGTCAGCTGAAAGCGACAATTGCTGAAGACGTAACAAACAAATTAGGTCGAGAAATAAAAAAATCTATACTATAAGTAACATACCATATATTATACCTGTTAAAATAAATCAAAAATAAGAGAACATATCGTTGACGTATATACTTTTCCATCTGTGATTAGTGATTACCAATTGCAAATTACGTATGAACATGCTTCTGCGCAAAAAAACCATTATTTCAAGTACTTGTATCATTAAAGTCCATTAAATTATTATTTTTATAAATTTGCTAATCTTTGCACTTTAAGTTTCATTATATGGGGTATCCAGACATTTTAATCCTCGTCCTCTTCTATTTAAAATTATCTCAGGTGCCATATTCCGAGTAAAATTTTTCTAATTTTTCAACTATATTTTAAAAAAAAATGGGTTGAAAATAAATTTTTTCAACAAATAGTAGATTTTCATCTCCAGTATATACTACAAAGTAGCACAATTTTCTTTGAGCTATACATAGCTGTCCTTGAATCTAAAAGTATATAAAATCATTATTAGAAAATCAAACATAAAAAGAATATTAATATTGTAGTATCATTTCTAGCACATTTCTTAAAAATCATGAATTATTTTAACATATTGAAATTTTTCACCTGGTAAAAGTAGTTATGGTTTTCTTTTAAATGAATGTTACCATCTTCTATTTTTAAGCATGGAAATGGGTTTGAATATTAGGTAATGTGCGCCAATAATGTCAAATTATGACTATTCGCAGAAAACGTCAACTTTTTATTTAGATTTTAATGTGCAAAAGCCTACCTACTTTGGATATTGATCGTAGAAAAAATATATTCAGAATAATATCTATTGTAGGGTTTTTGTACTTTAATAGGATAAATATTTATGCGGGCCTGGAAATTCCAGGAAATGACAGTCAAAATTACCCAAAAACATTAGGTTAGTACCAACATCAGATAACAGATAACTTCGGTATTTAACCAATTAATCACAATTATTATTCTTGAACATTCAAATGAAAAAACTTCCATCTTTAACCAATGAGAATATAGTTTTCATTCGATACTTCAAAATAACAATTTATTAATTAGGTAGAATAGTTTTAAAATATATTGCGAATTGCGACACGTCAAGCGTCCCACTCCGACTCAATGTGACGCAATTATTGTGGCAATATATTTTGAAACGACTCTATATTCGTGACTTGAAATTATAAACATCCGTCGTATTACTACCCGTATATAAACCAAATTATTTGTTTTAGGAAATATTTATATTTAATGTGAGGCAAGATATCGTTTTTGTTGTTACCATCTTCATACCTACCTACATTATTTACTTTGGTTCAGGAAACAAAGTCAATTTTCGATAAAAATAAAATGTAATAGATAGGTAATACTTTATGAAACAGTACAATAAAAGTATTGAAATAAAGTATGCTCATACTCCAAAATGAGTCCTAGAGTTAACATTTTTATAATATTATAAGTGGCATATAAAACGATAGGACCGTTTTCACAATCGCGAAATAATTTTTTTTATTTTGTAAAATCCCGGCAATTATTGAAAAATAGATTTTATGTTCAGGACTATTATTATGATCCTTCGAACTCAGTCTACTACAAACCGGTTTATAATACAATATAATACAATATCCCCTAATAGCTAGTCGGTCGATATTTATAGTTACTTAAAGATTTCTGTAACAATTTGCACTAATAATCTCTAGTCGGTAGGTAACAGCACCTCCTTGATTGAATCTAAATTGACATAATTTTGTTCAGAAATTCCTAGGAGACGCTGGCCTTAATGTAATCCTCATATTGCATTATTAGTATAAAGTAAGAAGTGTTATCTACTGCAATCTCATCCCTATTCTTAATTAAGTGTCCATAAACGTTTTCCCTCATAAAGGAACCGTCTATATAAATGGTTAAACTAAATTTTGTATTACAGGGCCGGCTTAGTAACTCTACCCCATAACGCCAAGATGCATTACAACTATGCAAATTTTCTGAGGGACTCTGCATTGCCAGAATTAGCGAAAGACCACTATCTGAAAGCACTCAAGTAAGTAAACTCTGTCTAATCTATCAAATGCCTACCTAAATTAAATTTAATTTACATTAACAAGAGAATTGGTAATTCTAAACGTAATATAATTACGGAACATGAAGATTTATTTCTTAATTTTGTTAACAGAATTTATTGTGTAATTAATTTACAAAGTTATGTATGGCGGCATTATGATAACCATTTAATATCATTTAGTTTTGACTTTCGTAACACTGTATTTTTATTTTATGTTGAGGTTATAAAAGTGTCAGTGTCAAAGAACTGAAATCATAAATTACTTTGCGTCCTCATATAAGTACATCAATAATCGTGTACCTCAATCCTTAGGTAATGGTTGATATGCATATCCAAAACAAATATAAACAGAACAAGAAAAACAGAAAACACGAAAACAGCACATATTTTAATTATAACAATTATACCATATTTAGATTTTAATTAAAAAATTGAAATAGAAGGTCTAGTTCCATTTCTACAAAAACTTATGGTAGTAGATAATATAATGTGTAGTAGTTTTTTCTACCAGCTGTATTTTATATAAAAGGCCGTGTTAGTAGTTGTGCCTTCAAGTAGAGGCCACGTTTAACGTATGCCTCTTTAGATTAGAGGCCATTGACAATTGTTCTCAAATGTAACAGATAACCCAAAAAAAATAAGAAGAGAAATTGAGGTTAGAAGGAGAGGTAAGAACACATACTTTGATTTTCTTTTACTATACGGAGAATGGTCGCACTGCGCAACTTTCTGAGTGCTTTTTAAAAGGAGATAGAAAACTCCGCCATTTTGAACCCTTATTACGTGTTGCCTACATATTGGTGCAATATTTTTAATAGGTGCGTTTTAATCATCCGCTTCTGCTTCGGAATTGTTGGTTTTCTTGTTTTAATCTGACAGGTTAAAACGACTAAACCGACAATTCCGGAAGCAGAAGCGGATGATTAAAACGCACCTGATATTTTGCTTGCTGCTGTCAGTGTCAGTGAATATTATTTTTGAAGTCACAGTTTATTGCTAAAGAATCAGTTAGCTCACTCGGATCAGTTGAAAGTTCCAAAATAACATCCACTCCAGGGATACAAATTCAGGATACGCAGAACAGTGCTGTTTTATTATAGGCGGTTGTCATATATTGTATTATCAAGTTGCACAGTGTATAAACTGAAACATTGAGATCCAAAGTGCCGACGCAGAGTGAACGACCTGATTCGGCTGATTCTTTAGCTGTAAACTGTGTCACGGGGTTCAAAATGGCCGCGCCCTATGTTGGGCGTGTCCACATACTTTGATTTTCTTTTACTATACAGAGAATGGTCGCACTGCGCAGCTTTCTGAGTGCCTCTTGAAAGGAGATAAAAAACTCCGCCATTTTGAACCCTTATTACGTGTTGCCTACATCTTGGCGCAATATTTTTAATAGGTGCGTTTTACGCCCATATGCACCGTACACGTTTAATCCAGATCAAGGGTTTAATCGCGTTTAGTACCATAACTAAAAATGGTAGTTAACGCGATTAAACCCTTGATCTGGATTAAACGCGTACGGTGCATACGGGCGTTAATCATCCGCTTCTGCTTCGGAATTGTCGGTTTTCTTGTTTTAATCTGACAGGTTAGAACGACTGAACCGACAATTCCGGAAGCAGAAGTGGATGATTAAAACGCACCTGATATTTTGCTTGCTGCTGTCAGTGTCAGTGAATATTATTTTTGGAGTCACAGTTTATTGCTAAAGAATCAGCTCACTCGGACCAGTTGAAAGTTCCAAAATAACATCCACTCCAGGGATACAAATTCAGGATACGCAGAAGACTGCTGTTTTATTATAGGCGGTTGTCATATATTGTATTATCTGAGTTGCGCAGTGTATAAACTGGAACATTGAGATAAAAAGTGCCGACGCAGAGTGAGCGATCTGATTCTTTAGCTATAAACTGTGTCATAGGGTTCAAAATGGCCGCGCCCTATGTTGGGCGTGTCGGACCTCTCTCTTGCCCCGTATAGTAATCAAAGTATGTGGGCGTGTCGGACCTCTCTCTTGCCTCGTATAATAATCAAAGTATGTGGGTAAGAACTTAGACTACTAGTTTAAGGGTAAGAAAACGGGAAAAAGGTAGAATGACGCCTTGATTAGAGTTTTATGTTTTTGTATTTTTTAATTTGAAATATATTATTAAACTTTCGCTATTATCTCGAATAAAATACCTTGTCAAATACCGTGTCAAATATGACTGCAGTAAACATATTCCGGAAAATCACTAAGCGATTGAAAGGGCCTACTGTGGAAGGCCGACTGTGGATAATGCTCCAATCAAGAATGCAGATTCCAAACAACTTATTTTCTATGTCTCTCTTATCCTTCTTATCCTATTATCCTTGCACGCTTTACTAAAAAGGAAGTATAATAGGCACTCAATTCACTTAAGCTAAAAAACATCACCGGATCAGACGATATTCCAGCTTTTGTCCTAAAAAACTGTGCTTCTGTGCTTGCTTGTCCTTTCTCCATACTAATTAATATTTGTTTAAAATCGGTTACAATACCAGGACACTGGAAATCCTCAAAGGTCTGACCCATTTTCAAGAAAGGTGATAGACGAGATATTTCAAATTGTCGACCTATCTCTATTATATGCAACTTTTATATAAAACGTTGCCCTTGAGTGACCTGAAACATTTACTGATCTTGGCGTCACGTTTGACATTGCACTATCGTTTAATAAGCATATTGATAATATTGTATCATATTCCTTTATGCTTCTGTAAGATCAAAGTGAGAATATGCTTCAGTTGTGTGGAGTCCCTTTCATCAGTATCATATAGATCGAATAGAAGCAATTCAAAGACGATTTTAAAACACTTATAGCAGAATTATTTTTTTAGCCAAACCGGGATGTTTCTTGTAAATATTTTGGTTTAATTTGTCAAGCAAGTTGGCGAATACTCAAAATTTTTGTTCTCTTGCTTTGATCTACAAAAAAAATGCCTGTTGCATCCCAAAAAATTATTACTATAACTTTTCATGTCGATAAAAGTATCTTTGTCTTCTTCGGAACAGGTACGTCCCTCGCTGTCCACTATTTTGATTGTTGTTTTGTCTCCTATTTGTAGTGATAGATCCAAGTCTCATCGATGGTAACAAATCGGAGTAAAAACGATTAAACAGTGTCAAATATTCTTCTGAGACGATCATGCGATTGAGTTTTTGATCAGGAGTAAGCAATCGCGTCATGCCAAAACTTCGGTTTAAATATGTTGAGATCGCTCTTTGAATATGCTCACGATCTCAACTACTTAATCCAACTTCAGCCGGCGATCATTCAATACTACTTTAAGAACTTTTTGTATATTTTCTTTAGATTTGCCGTTTTTGGCTTGGTAGAAAGAGGGGCATTTGCACTGCTCGTTCGACCATTAAAATCTAAAATGTAAGGTTTAAATGCGGAAAATAAGGGCACTAACTCACCTTAACTAGCATCTAATATGGAAATATTTTATATTATCAGCAAATATTTTTATTGTTCCATGCTTGACAAAATGGCTATTTTAATATATATTTTTATGACAGAAAATCGGGTCCTTTATGGGTTAGGCCGGAAACGTTTCATCCCAGTCTTATATATCATCAAGAAAATAGTCATAGATAAACTAAATTACTTAACTCATCTTGTTGGTCACGGTGGATTTTCTGAAAATTTTAATTTTATAGAAGTATAATAGAAAATGTCATACCACAATAACTTTATGGCACATTTTTGTCACCCACAAAATTAAGTGGATTTTTTAAACAAGAATGCAAATTAAAGTATATTAAAATTGCAGCTTTGTGGAATAAATGAATTTCCGTTTATAGATTCTTTGCCGAAAAGTTATTACATTTTGACTCCTCTATAAATAATCCTTTGAAGTCTATAATAATGTTTTTATAAATACCTCGTATATACTATGTTACTCCATCCGTATGTGGATTAATAATATACATATTCCATGTAAAGATTTTCTTGGTGGTGTCTGTAAATATTCCTGTATAAATGTTTGGTTATCATATATTTTTCTTTTTGATTTTAGAATTTAAAAGCAAATACCACTGCTTCAACTTTTAACCCTTCAATCCTAAGATAAATTGTTTGTTAAAACTAAAACTCATCCATCCAAGTATCCACATTTTAGCCAAAGTTTGTTGAAAACTGTTGGGTATCCGAGACGTTATATTTTCTTGAAG
>OV651814.1:86114497-86119497 GCA_927349885.1 Psylliodes chrysocephalus
ACACATACACACATACACACATACACACATACACACATACACACATACACACATACACACATACACACATACACACATACACACATACACACATACACACATACACACATACACACATACACACATACACACATACACACATACACACATACACACATACACACATACACACATACACACATACACACATACACACATACACACATACACACATACACACATACACACATACACACATACACACATACACACATACACACATACACACATACACACATACACACATACACACATACACACATACACACATACACACATACACACATACACACATACACACATACACACATACACACATACACACATACACACATACACACATACACACATACACACATACACACATACACACATACACACATACACACATACACACATACACACATACACACATACACACATACACACATACACACATACACACATACACACATACACACATACACACATACACACATACACACATACACACATACACACATACACACATACACACATACACACATACACACATACACACATACACACATACACACATACACACATACACACATACACACATACACACATACACACATACACACATACACACATACACACATACACACATACACACATACACACATACACACATACACACATACACACATACACACATACACACATACACACATACACACATACACACATACACACATACACACATACACACATACACACATACACACATACACACATACACACATACACACATACACACATACACACATACACACATACACACATACACACATACACACACACACACATACACACATACACACATACACACATACACACATACACACATACACACATACACACATACACACATACACACATACACACATACACACATACACACATACACACATACACACATACACACATACACACATACACACATACACACATACACACATACACACATACACACATACACACATACACACATACACACATACACACATACACACATACACACATACACACATACACACACACACACACACACACACACATACACACCGGGAAATCATTGTGCGGCCACATGACACTGACGTGAATTATGGGGACAATGAAATTTCTGCATGTATTGTATGTAGAATCTTTTGATCTATTTATAGCTATTTAAATTATTTAGATACACTCCTTCTTTTGCCACTTTTAATGCAAACAGACTTAGGGGGTCAGTCCTCTAAAAGATAGATATAGTTATATATTACGGTATAATGTCTAATGTGGCCATACACACTCCCTTACACACTTTTTTCTCAAGGTCGTGCTTTTTATCGGAAACTAAGCTATTACCAACATAATGGGGTCAAACACACTCATTGTTGTCACATCATTTGAAGACTCGTTAAGAATAAGGCAAATCTCGCAACTACCTTCACTGAGAAGAACAATACTTAAGTGTTTATAAATTATTAGACTTGATATGGTTTAACAGTTTTGAAATAATACTCTATCTACTCTTGAAACATTAAAGCGATGTCTTTTTTATTTTAAAATATACTATGAACGTATACATTTTTGAACATTTTATTAGATATGATATGTCAGTTCACGTTTTTTATTTATTTTTATAACAAAATTAGAAAGTTAAAGTTTTTCCAACAAACGATAATATGTTGGATAGAACTGGGTTTAATTAACTACACAAAAAAATAGGTATATAAATCATTTTATTGTCAAAAATTTCAAACATAACTGAATTTGAGATGTATATTTAACTTCAAGGCAAGGGCCCAGCTTAATGAGGTTGACAACTAATTGTCTATCGAAATCCGAAGTCAAGTAGGGTCCAGCAAGGTTGTAGTTGGATGCATGATCAGGTCGTGCATACTATATGGGGAAAACCGTAGCTCGTATAATTACAGCGTAGTAGCGTAGTTGCGTAATAGCCACAGCTCGTAGGTACTATTAAGTACGAGGAATAATAAGGATATGCTTTGCTTTGGAAGGGGCATAAAGCTGGTGGTCCTGAGTATATGGATGTTGGGTTTGTTGAAGTTACCTATTTCTGATGGTTGCGACATCAGAGAGTTCGTCAAAATTCCCAGTTAGAGGTAGCGTACTCCCGGCGTCATTGATTAGCCCTGGTAGCAGATATAGACCATTTTTTTTTATTTTGAAACATGCTTCAACAGTAGTTTCTGCAACAAGAGTGGATATGATGGCCATTATCGCACGAGAATGAAATTTGAGCACGAAACTTTTTGTTATATAGGATCTGTAATCGATCGGTAGAACTTCTGTTTTCAACACGGTGGGCCAGGGTTTGATTCTACCCCATAATTTTTTTTTTATTATTTCGTGATACAGTCAATCTGTATTATACAACTCAATAATTAAAAATTCTCAAAACTCGACGTATTGCCTAACAAAACGTCAGGCAATACGTCTCGTATAATCGAGAATTTTCAGTTGTCTAGTTGTATAATGTACGACAATTAGTTTGACAGATTTGACAGATTTCATTATCATGCAGTTTTCTTACAAGTAGAATGGTTATAAAATATAATAGTTCAGTTGAACACAACGGCATACTTTTTCATTTTGTATTCTGTGCGTAGATTAGCTAATTACTATAATTATGTGGTTGTAGAAAAACGTATTTTTTTTGCAATATTAAAATTTTTATGTCTGACATTTCAAAGAGCTGAACTTTAGATATGTATGTTTAATTTCACTTGTTTTTCATTTTTCTTTGTCAGTACTACGATTACCTACAAGATGTCAATTAATTAAAATGAACACAACTTTGGGAAGTTCCATTTAAAATATAATTAATTATTATATAATAATGTAATATATATATATATATATATATATATATATATATATATTGATATAGAAAATAAAGGATCACCCTGTATATATATAGTTGAATAAATAAACTATATTGATGAATATATTGTACTTATCATGTTGTAAAATAAGAATTATATTGATAAATTCATAATTGAAATAAGAAATTCATTTAATTGATTGAATTTGGAAAGTATATTTGCCCAAATAACCTAATAGGAAACTAATATTGATCAGTGTAATGAGAATATTTAAATTAAGAATTTTAATAAAGATTCTAAATAAAGCGAGTAATCAATTTGTATAAGAAATAAATTTAGACTTTCACAATACACTCTGTATATATTTTATAATTAACACTTACCTTATTAAGATTGAAAGAAATGAAACAATTTAATCCTCAATCCCAATTGATTTATTTTTAAAGAAAAACAACGAAAAATAACAATTTTATAGTAATACGATGGCATCTCATAATCCACTAAATTTCTTTAAAATACAATTTTCTTGAAAAGCTCAACATCTTGGATTAGTTTTCATTCAAACGTAGAACCTGAAATTGGAAAAATATATTAATATGGTTATTAAGTTTGTAACACTCTGTAAACAACATTTCTAAAATGCAAAGCAGGTGAACGAACATTTATTTTGACATATTTAAACTAACTAGAAATTAGAAATGCCAACATGACTCAGAACTAAGAATTGTAATTTAGAAAAGGAAAATCTATAACAAAATTATATTTGGAAATTTCTTAACTGAATGACAGAATGTATAATTAAAGTTTAATAATATTCCTTTGAAATTATTTAAAGAAATATTCAGAATTTTCATGGAAATTAGAAGGAATCCATTTCATTGGTCATTGTAAAACCAAGGATTGGATTTATTAATTGATACTAAAGCTTTGTTAAAAAATAACAAAAAAGTGGTAGATCCTTAGTAACGAAAGATTGAAAAGACTGATAGGAGACAGTGACTGATTTTTAACAAAAATTGGTTTAAATTATTAAGAAATTTGTATATAGTATTTTTAAAAGTGTGTACAAACCTAGCAATATGTTTTTGAATAAAAACATAACATTTGGATGCCTCCAGAATTTAGAAGACTGGTGAAATTAAGTTTTTCAAAATCCTACATTGTTTGTATGTTGGGAATTTGGCTGTTTCCAAGCGACGATCTCAATT
The DNA here is from genome assembly GCA_927349885.1 of Psylliodes chrysocephalus. Taxonomy (NCBI): domain Eukaryota; kingdom Metazoa; phylum Arthropoda; class Insecta; order Coleoptera; family Chrysomelidae; genus Psylliodes; species Psylliodes chrysocephalus. The sequence goes on from OV651814.1 coordinate 86,118,600, forward strand.
TGACGAAGACCCATCGAAGTCGGAACTGTGTACATGTCTTTGTGTAAGGAATTTCGCCGACCGACGACCTGAAAATAATATTTGGATTGGTTTTTCGATATTTACGGTTTACGGACAGTAAAGGTATTCCTATGAATTCATTTACAATAAAACATATTTACCTGTGTTTCAATTTTGTGTCTAGTTAAGTATATTATTCTATTTAATCCACTGATTCTAACCTTACATTTCGTTTGTACAAACGAATATACAAACAAAATGTACTAGTTAGACTCGGTAGAAATTTGATAAACGATATTTTGTTTCTCATCATTAGAATACATGTTTTGAATGAATGAAATCTTCACTAATATTAGATTGATCATTTTGTAATGATTAATATTTTTGATACTGAATTTGACATGTTTTATAATTAAACTATTACGTTCCTCCATTGAAAATTTTGAATATTTATTTCACTTTAATTTCTATAAGGTGGTAACACTGGAACAACTGGCGAACATTGACCCAATTTCCAGGTCTGTCTTAAACAAATTGATAATATTTGGTATTTGAAAATTAAAAAATTTAGAAATTAAAATAAAGAAATTTAGTTTTGAAGCTTATTATAAAGGATTTGGCTTCATCATTTATAATATCAAACATTCTAAATTGCGGACCACGAACCCTGAGAAATTTATTAGAGTAAAAAAAATATTTATATAAAATTAAAAATAAATAATTTGATTGAAGGGCAAGTAATCTTAAAATTGAATCAAATAACAAAACAAATTATTTCAGATTTTTTTTTGATAAAACAAATATACAGGGCGCACCAAAATTTAGTTGAATTTAACAAAAACAGAAATATTCTCATTAAAACAGCAACCGAGAATTTATTTATAATTAATGTTAGTTT
>OV651814.1:86121997-86379497 GCA_927349885.1 Psylliodes chrysocephalus
TTATTTATTTATTTATTTATTTATTTATTTTTAATTATTTTTGTTTATTTTAATTTATTTTTATTATTATTTTTACGATATTCCCATACAAACTTTCACCCCACACTGTCCCCTTAAAATACAAAAACCCCTATGCACGTCATTATTTATTTATGATGAGTGGTACCAATTTCAATTTTGAAGTTCCTACCTAAAAAATCGATACTTCTATTCAAACTTTCCTTTTCTTCCGTTTCGCTCTTAAAATGTGAAAACCCAAAACCGTGAAATACGTCGCTATTAATTAAATTGTAATTCAAATTTTATTGTTTTTAACTTTAAAGAACCAGTTACCTACTTTAATAAAAAGTTTTCCCTTCTTAAATTTGAAGTCTCCAAAAATATTTTCTTAGGGGATATTTACGTTATTAAATAAATATATGTTTTAAATTTCAGCTTTCTAGACTTGGCAGTTTTGGCTCTGCGTTGATAGATCAGCTAGTCCGTCAGGACTAACTATTTTATATATTTAGATGACAGATTTCGTCTTTGAAATAAGCAATAAGCGGTAAAAATAGTGGGTATATGTATAAGTACTACACAATGTATTATTTTCTATTGTATTAAATTCCGCTACGGGTTTCAACACATTCACGCAGAAGCATTTTACTTGACATATTGTACACTTTTTTGGCAGATTATAATAATTTCGGTTAGTTTTGGTATTTTATATTTTTTTAATAACAATCTAATAGACAAAGCAGTCTATTTTTTATGACAAAATCTACAGGATAAGCGGTCCATTTTCTATGAAAATATCTACTAATAAGCGGCACGAACTATTTTACGAAAGGTTCATAACTTTTTAAGGCGATCCCTAAGGACCGCCATGGTCTTGTACTTGTACAATGTTTTCACAGCGGTCCACATGGACCGATTTGGTCATTAACGTGTTCAAATATTGTAAGCCGCTAAAAGAATCTAATAATATTCCGCTACGGCTGCATACAAGCAATGGTTCAGGATTGTTGTTATACAGATATACAAATCGAGGCGACTAGAGCGCCACCATCCCAGAATGCGGAAAATGTTGGAACTAAAGATTGGAGTTTCGTCCAAATCTGAGCCATTTTCAAATTTATTCCAGGCAGTCTACAGGGTATTTTAAAGTGTTTTATAAGGGTCTCCCATCCTGAACCACATATACGGCTCAGGTTTGTTCGGATGGTTCAGGATATTACTGTCGAATATAGACGATTGGTTCAAGAAGATACTAAGGCGCTATATATATATATATATATATATATATATATATATATATATATATATATATATATATATCCGGTACATTACGAAATAATTTTAAAATGCGGAGCTGGACTGTATCTATAATTTGTATTTAAAACTTTTTTCGTATCAATACAGAGATATCAAACTCCAGAGTATAAGTTGATCACCCTGTATATATATATATATATATATATATATATATATATATATATATATATATATATATATATATATATACAGGGTGATCAACTTATACTCTGGAGTTTGATATCTCTGTATTGATACGAAAAAAGTTTTAAATACAAATTATAGATACAGTCCAGCTCCGCATTTTAAAATTATTTCGTAATGTACCGGATATTTCATAAAGTCACAGAAGTTATGTTTTTTTACTGGAACACCCTATATGTTATCTTGAATAATTTAGTAGTAGTCTAGTTTTGTTGCAACTCATCATGTTTTTGATATCTTTTATTTTGTATACAGGGTAATCCAAAACTCACGACCATGATACTCTCGTTTATTTCAAATGGAACACCCCCCGTATCTAATATCATTTTCATAAACTTCTTACAAAATACTTTTACTTTTGTTAAGCATTCATCCCTATAACTAAATGTTACAGTCGTAGAATTTTTTCTATTTTCAATAATAAAACGATATAGGTGCAGTACCCAAAAATAACTAGATTATTTAAATAATGCAACAGCTAGGGGTGATGTATTATTTAAAAGAATAAATCAATTCCAGTTTACCTGAAAATGAATGAAACATGTAATATTTTTAAAATACAGAATTAGTCGAAAGCCAACACGTTTCAATTTTATTATATTTAGTTAATTATTGTCTATTTCTGATTTTTATAACTTGCAGTTGGGATACCTCATCACCTTTATTTTATTATAGCCTACTATCAGTTTTCCGTTGTAAACAGGATCGCGGTCGGTCGGGAACAAAAAACTATGAACAATACCCATTACCCACATTGTGGGGTCTTCGAAAACACACCAAAGCGGGTATCTTTTTTATTCGACCTACCTAATTGGTGTTCTTTTAAATCTCTTATTGCGTGGTTTTTGGTAAAAACAAAAATTCTCTATTGGTAATGGTTTCTGAGAAGCAATTTTTTTTGTGAAACGCTTATGCGCGTCGGCCGCAACCTTTTTCTGTCGCGCAAGGTCAGTGTGTGAATTAAAAGCACTTACAAGTTATCCTGAAAATGCTGGCCAGAATTTAATTAATTTTGGCCAGATATTTTTCAAAATTTTGTATGTTAGGCCATTATTTACAGGTGATTTAAATAAATTACGCGCTCGTCTATTTCATACCTATAAATCTAATATAAGGAATTTACCGCCTACTGAGGATGCATTTCATTAGCATATATTAAGAGCTGCGTATCAATTGATTGTCTTGAAGAGCAATATTTTAATAAACCCAGAAATTCCCATCTCCGTTGATTTTCTTTGAGATTTAAAAGAAAATAATTTACCCGTTCCAAAATTGATAACAATAAGTGTTCGTCCCGATGTAAAATTCGTAAATGTGTGCTACAAATGCAAACTTCAAAAATGTACTAGAAATTGTATAGTTGTTTAAAAACAGGGCTGGATTTTATAATAGGTTGTTATTGCGAGGGTGGGTGTTCTTTAAACTAAAATTAAGTTAGTTTAGTTACCCATATAGGATTTATATATTTTTTTATCCTTATATAGTTTATAACTTAACTACTTCGAAGTACATTTATTTTTGTGTTATCATTAGTACTTCCCTTGATATAAGGGAAGTATTGTAATCGTGAAAAAGGCACCCTCCGAGATTATTTCAGATTTTTACGTTTCAGGGTCCTTAGATTACGAGATACATGTTTCCCCATTCCGTTGGTCGGTCTGTCTGTCGTCTGTCTGTTGGCGCGATAGCTCAAAAAACGGCTTTATAGAAAAACTTCAAATTTTGTATGCCGGTATGGTTCCTTTTTGTCTCAAATCCGGTTATACTTTCTGTCAGTTATATACAGGGGGAGCAAAGTCGACAGATTTCGACTAAAATTGGTTTGCTGAGTATTTTAAGAGTCAAAGATAACAGATCCTAAATAAGTTTTTGAAAATTTAAAATGGCGTTGAAAGAATCGTATTTATTCGGAAAAGGTCTCCGTTGAATGGAAATAATAAAAAAACATCCATTTCGTTTATGTAACTAGACCATTTTAAAAGCAGCTAATCAGCTCCTTGTTTTAACAATTTCTATATCGAGGGAAGTTCTGGGTAAAAACCTTTACCGATATTCTTGTAGTTGTTTTTAGTATATACAAATGTATAGTGACGATATAAATTATTAGGCTAAATAAATATTAATTTAAACGCTAAAGGTTATTTTTTTACCGATATTTAGGTCTAAGTCATATTGAAAAACGGCGTCACAATCGCGAGTTAAACAGCAAAAATTGTTTTTGCGATAAATCAAAATAATCGAAAAATATATTTTTATTCTGTTTTGCAATTGCTAATTTAACGGAGCCCTCTGAATTTGCATCCGCAGGGTCATTCCCTACATAGTACATATTTTTTTAAAAGTATATCTTCAAATGCACAGTCCGATGTTTTAGAAGCGTCTTTTCTACTCTCTGGTCCCTGTATAATAAATAAAAGTATCTGGGCCAACGCGTACATTATTCAAATATGCAAGACACTTATTCAATATTCAATAGTTACAAGCAACTACAGAAACGGCAACACCGCGCTGTATCATATAATAAAATAACGTATTCAAAACTTTTAAATATTTGCACTTGTCCCATAAGGTAGGTTATAATCCGTGTAAAATAGTTCGCTGAATGAAGAGGTTAAAGAGGGCAGCACTTGCTGATCAAATACTTTGTCCACACAATGTTTGCTCTCATCTCATCAATTAACACACATTTTGGCACAACCTATAACATCATTTTTGGGGTCAATGTATTAAAGTAGGTACCATTCGAATCAGCATAACGTGTAGAATGCGTTAAAACTGCTTTTAACTTGTGGGGTCCCAAAAATGGCCACATAATTCAGGATGGCCACACTACTATAGTATGAATTATGCGCATGGCCACATAGTGATTTCCCGACAAACCCACACACACACACACACACACACACACACACACACACACACACACACACACACATGCCCACTTTTCAGCTGAGAGTGGCTGGGTAAAGTTAAAAAAAAAATAAAACACGAATAAAATGTGTTGGTTTAATACATTTTAAGTCGCTGGTGGTTATGTATTTGACACTGTATCGTCGACTAATATGCTTAAAAAAATATTTACAAAAGTAATTTTTATACACCTAAGGCTTAACTAAAGACGCAAACTTCATGTAAGACTGGTAGCAAGCAGACGAGGCAACTAACTGGATGTAGGTAGATGCTCTCAAAAGTAAAATATGGTTTAATCTTACTTGATATATTTATGGCGGTTGTCCAGAGTGGGGCTTTTCGGTGACCGAAGGGCTAGTTGGTACTTCTGATAGGGCCTGCCTCAGATGTACACCATGTACTGCAAGCATGGAAATTCAGGCTTATTTATCCAGGCAGATGATAAAAAGTAGATGAACAGTAGATGGATGAAGTTAACAAAGGGGGAAGTTAAAGGTGAAGTTGAAGCAAAGTATAAGTACAGTAGAAATAAAGTAGAAGGCCTGAAATAGGAAAAGGTTATGATAGGTAATGGTCATCATGCAGAGTTAGTTACATTTACCGTTGATGAAATGTTGCCAAAACTGAATATATTGGTTATACTGTGCTAAGAAAAGTATCCGCCATTTTCTTATACACTAAGGTTTCCTAATGCACATTTTGTTCTTAGGCAAAATCTGAAACAATTTTGTGATAACACTTTTCAAATATTCCTCAAGAGCTCTAGTAACAAAATGGGCGAAAATGGCTTAATCAAAGTTGAAAGTCTAAAACTTTGTACCTCAAAGATTGGACTCTTACTATAAGACATGTAAAACGCTGCTGATGACTCAAGAATTGAATAATTCACTGGCTAGGTGGAGGTAGAATAGCGACCAAAATTTAGTAGAAGAAGAACCAGTTGGAAAAAGGTAAACAAAACAAAATGGGGTATATAAAAGTCAAAAAAAGATATTGTAATTGTTAAAAAAGCTAGTATTGTGCTGATAATCAATATATGGGTTAAAAGCATGGAAGTTTTTAGTATTTTCTAGCTGATTTTTAATAGTGAGATTCATTTTTAATACCGAACAAATAGTTGGTCGTGATTTAGTTGCTGGACTTATTTAAGAAAGCTAAGTGCGTATTTCGATTCAATATTTATGACTATTAAAACTGATAGCTACTACTATAATTGTATAAAATGATATATTTATAAATAAAATACGGTTAATTTTGTTATGTATGTTACTGAGTGGTGTAGATGTAATACTTAATAATAGTTAATAAAAGGCACCATGTCTCTAGTAGGTATCAGGTTTTATTCTTGACCGCTTTATCATGTTTTTTTTACAATTCTCACATTGATGCTACCACCACCTGAAGGACACTGCATGTCGTCGATGTACAGGTAAAGCGCGGTTGCCATGCTGACTTATGAATATGAACATATACAACAAATTTATGCTTCTGGAAATCTAGATTGTAACAACACAGACACACGCACAGACAGACATCATCGCGAAAATAGTCAAAACGGATTCAGGGGACCCCAAAACGTAAAAATCCTTCGAAAACTCGACGTTAAAAAAAATTATGATTGCTATACTTTCCTTATCTGTTAGTGGTGTCAAACTAGCATTATACCTATAACTTTTTGCGGAGAAGTCGGATCAACATGCGGTTTTCTTTATAATTTTCTAAAAATTATCAGTAACAAAACGTACATCTAACCTCTGTACGCTCGGATATTTATAATTATTTATTTAACAAAATGGACAATTTTCTGTAGGGGTTGACGAGAATATGGAAAACATGACTGGCCGTTCAAGAAAAAGGTCTGGGAAATTTTCTCGGGCCGGTTTTCGCAGGCGCCCATCATCTTGTTGATGCCAAAACTATTGTTTATTGTTAAATTGTTGTAAACTCGTTAATTAACAAATTGATATCTCTGCTGCCAAAATCATTTCAGCCCTCAATTTTACGTTTTCGGATAGACTCAATGCTGTGTTTATGGTTATAACTGGAACGACAATCTTCATGAACATACACTTTTTGACCATCTTCTCGATGTATTGAAGACTCCTTTAAACTATCAAAACCTTTCAGCGTCTTCACCTGGGTGACTGGTCTATCGTCTCTTTTTTCACAAATAAAACACTTTCCCAAACTATTTTCACAAGCCATGATAATGAATTACAAAGAAAATATGATTGAACCGCATTCACACAGAAAATTGGAAAAAATGGCGAAATGCAAGAAAACACTTGTAACTGTCGATGGTATATCACGTTGTACTCACAAATTGAACCCACGATAAAATATCCACAAAAATGCGTAATTGAAGAATTGAAGAAAACCGCACGAGAGCGATCTAAACAGTGCAAAGACTGGCAGGAGACTGGACAATATGACACCCCCGAGTGATGCAATATTTTGATAAATCCAGATCAATCGCGAAACTCGCCACGAAAACAAGAAATTTCTTGTTCTCGAGGCCCTTTGATGGTTGCCGCCATGTAAGAGAGAGAGGGGGAGAGAGAGAGAGTACTACAAAGGTGTGGGAGTCAACGAACACGTACAAACACGATGTCAAACTGCTTTTGCAGATTCGCACTAAGATCTACCGAGGTATCAAGCGCGACGTGTTTAGTTGAGTTATCAATTTGTTAATTAGCGACTTTACAACAATTCAACAATAAACAATCGTCACCCACAACTTAAGCTTACTGTTCACACGTACGATATCCGACAATACGATGATCCGAAAATGTTTCTATTGGCTGAATATTTAAAAAAATATTTGGCGGGATTCTCTCCACGAAACTTTTAACTATTTGTCCGACGTCGGAGAAGTTGAATATATTTTAACTTTTATCCGACGATCGTGTACTTTATAACAAATGGAGAATTATTGGTGTCAACAACGGTATAACAAAGTAAACACAGTGCTACTATTAAATCTTTTATGGCTAAAATTAAAAAGAAAAAAAAGACCAAAGCGATTTTGGCAACATAACATATTTTTTAAAAGAAAATCGCAAGGTGCATACCACAATTTATTACTGGAAATGAGATTGACTGACAAGGAAAAATATTTTATTTATTTAAGAATGTCAGCTGAAACTTTTAATTTATTATTGGATATAATAGGTCCAAAATTACGGAGGGTGCATTGGACAAGAGAGCCAATTTCACCTAGTGAGAGACTTGCTTTAACTTTAAGGTAGGTTCTTACCACGGCATAAATAGTAAATATTTTGGTAAAATGTAATTTGTCATATAGGTATTTAGCAAGTGGCGACAGCATGGTTTCAATGTCCTACGCATTTAGAATTGGTCCCAGTACAGTCTCGCATATTATTCGTGAAACATGTAATTGTATATGGGATTCCTTAAACCAAGTAGTTTTAAAGCAACCGTCAGAGGAAATGTGGCTGGTAGTCGCTAAAGAATTTGAAGAAAGGTGGCAACTTCCTCACTGTGTAGGAGCGATTGATGGGAAGCATGTTATTATTCAAGTATGTTTGATTTGCATTAAGATAGACTAGAGTCTAAGGTTCAGCTTATTAAGTAACGTTATTTCACGTTATTTTATAAAGAATGATCCTCAAAAATGGTTTCTAAAGAAGGCCTTGAGAGACGAAGATACAAGTCATGTCCATGATAACTAAGCATCGCTTTAAATTAAATGCAAACTGATGAAAACTAACACTTAAAAAGAATTATACATTCAGAAACGCGCGATTTTTTTTAAGACCTACTTTAGAAACTTTTTGTAGATCACCGCATCCCTATATCTTTGTTATGTAGGTACTTTATTCTAATTTTAAGGCTCCCTCAAAATGTGGATCAACATTTTACAATTATAAAAACAGTCACAGCATAGTATTATTAGCAGTATGCGATGCCAATTACAAATTTACTATGGTCGATATTGGAGGAGAGGGGCGTCATAGTGATGGTGGGATATATAGAAATAGTGCTATAGGTACTCTAATGTTAAATGGACAATTACATTTACCTACACCTGAACCTATTGAGGATTATGGAGATCCAATAAACTACTTTATGGTTGCAGATGAAGCATTTCCACTAACAACAACAATGATGCGGCCTTATCCAGGTCGATTTCTTCCACGAAATGAGAGGATTTTTAATTACGGGTTTGATGGGATTTGAAATTTAATGCTCATATAGGTGTATCTTTTCTTATATTTTAGATTAAGTAGAGGAAGAAGGGTGATTGAAAACGTATTTGGCATTTTGGCATCCAGATGGCGTATTTACAGAAAACCAATAATAGCTTCATTACCTACTGTTGAAGCTATAGTAAAATCCACTGTGTGCTTACATAATTGGGTAATGAATTTTGAATCAAAAACCACCGATGATAAGAAACGTTACTGCCCTTTAGCTGCAGTTGATCGAGAAGATGGAGGTGGGGCTATAATACATGGAGAATGGCATAATGATATTCAGAATATGAGTAATTTAGTACCTATCAATAGAGCCAGTAGTAATATGTATGGGAAAGAAGCTAAAACAATGAGAGAAACATTGACTTCTCATTTTTTATTTGAGGGTGCTATTCCTTTCCAATGGAATAAATAATAAAATTCTTAAAATATTTATAGTTTATTTCAAATAAATGTTTATTAACTTATTATTTAAGTAGGCACTATAGGTATGGAACCCTATGTATTTTAGGAGCCATAAGATAACCTAAGTAGCTAAGATTAAAGTAATAAAAAACTGATGTTTCCCAAAATACACAAGGTTGGATATCACTCCCTATACAAGTTAAATAATTTAACATATTTTGTCTTAAGGTTGTAAGTATTGTTTTGCTCCTTCATAAGCTGTTTGCATCAGTTTGATCTCTAGGATTGTTCTTTCACCTTGTGGCACATGATGTAATATTTCAGATATTCTCAGACATATAGGATTGACCTCTTCTTTAACTTGAAGTCTTGGTTGAAGAGATGGAGGAGGAGGTGGCACCACTGGTGAATTTATTTTTTCTAGGGCATTAATAATTGCCATTTCTGCAGTTTGTTTTGAGGTTGTTGCTTTTTTTAATGGATTATCCTCAGGTAATAGTGATTGGGTATTTACAATATTACCAGTTGTTCTACAATCAATAAAATTACTTCATATTTATAAAAATCACTATTTTATTCAATAACTTACGGTCTATGATTTAAGGTATCCTTTAAAAATAACATATGTTCATAGAATTCCCAAATTTTCTTTTTTTTTTTTGAAGCCGATCCACTATTTTTAACCGACATCAAAAAAGGAAGAGGTTATCAATTCGTCGCGATATTTTTTTTTTTTATGTATGTTCAGCGATTATTCTTTAACACGGTGTCCGATTTCAATGATTATTTTTTTGTTAGAAAGGGGCTACTTCAGGGGTGGTCCCATATAAATTTAGTTAAAATCTAATAATTGGGTCCATGAAAAAATCCTCAAACTCTTCATTTTTTATGTATGTTTAGCGATAATGCTTTAGGGGACCCAGAGGTTTTGGAAAAAATCGAGGGCTGAAATGATTTTTGGAGCAGAGATATCAATTTATTAATTAGCGAGATTACAACAATTTAACAATAAAAAATAGTTTTGACATCAACAAGATGATGGGCGCCTTCGAAAACCAGCCCGAGAAAATTTGCCAGACCTTTTTGTTGAACGGCCAGTCACGTTTTCCATATTCTCGTCAACTCCCACAGAAAATTGTCCATTTTGTTAAATAAATAATTATAAATATCCGAGCATACAGAGATTAGATGTACGTTTTGTTACTGATAATTTTTAGAAAATTTTAAAGAAAACCGCATGTCAATCCGACTTCTCCGCAAAAAGTTACAGGTTTTCATTATTTTCATGCTAGTTTTGACGCCACTATGTATACAGATAGGAAAGTAAAAATTGGATTTTGGTAGATAATTCAATCATTCAGACGTTTCTTTTCTTTCTCATCATTGTTTATACATATTTTTTTTTTTTTTCAGATTATGGCCAACCTATGCTAGTGCTCACAATAATCTTGGAACATTATTGAACAATAGACAAGATGCTGAACAACATTTCATTTTGGCGATTCGATACTCAACAGAACACATTAACGCTCATTACAATTTGGGACGACTGTACAGGTTAGGAATTATTTATTTACTATGAATTCTAAAATAAAATGCCGTTCTTTCGGGAACATAAGGGGAAACACAGAAAACTAAAAAAAAAACAAAAAGCTTCAACCACAAAAGACTTATTTATGGTAAAAGGCCAACTGTAAAAAATAATATTCTAACTGCGGTATTGTCAGATTTGTAATAAAATAATGGCTGAATACCCCTTAATAATCACCATTAAAAAAATTGATTTTTGAGAAAAACCCTTTTGTGAGATATATTTTTTGATGACCAATATTTTTAACTTAGTTTGTGATTACCATTTTTTTTGTAAATTAAACAATGGTTTGATTTCCTTCTGTTTTGAAGTAAACTGACTTATTATTCTAGATGCTCTAAATCCGAATACTAGTAATTTACAAAAGAACTAGGTATTCTACCATTTGAATTCTTTAAACAGCAACTATATACTAAAAATATGATACCCTGTTATATGCAAATATTCCACGAAAATAAAATAATGTTCCTCTACATCCATGATGCTCTTGATAGATACAGTTCCGTAGAAAAGTAAGTTTTTATTTTACCGGAGCTAATATTTTACGAGCTATCTAGAAACGTGACAGACGGTAATTCCAAAGCATGAAATCTCTACCATTTTATGTAACAAATAGGCTAAGGAAGCTTATAACTGATGCCTTGAATCCTTTCAGAATTTATATTTAGAAATGCTTTAAATTATATATAGGGGAGCGTAGTGTATACTGGGACACTTTTTATTATTTTAATTTTTAGATGCATATGTTATTTTCTTAAATGTTTAAAGATATTAAATCACTGCGTTAGATATTCTTAATTATGTATCAATGGAGGGTTTAGATAAAGTTAAAATAAAAGATTATATGACGATTATGAACCATTTGTCCAGGGGCGTGCGGTCTATGGAAGCGGAGGAAGCACCGCTTCACTACACTTTGAGATTTAAAAATAAATATATTTCAGTTTACAATGCATAGAAATTAATATTAAATTAGGTACTATATTTTCTCTGAAACATTACGTAAACTTCGTAAATGTACTAACAATTCATTGGTGTAATGTGTAAACGCACGCACGACCCATGAGAAAATTAATTGTGTAAACGCACACACCATACTTCGAGTATACTTCGAGTATATTCTAGTATATTGTAATTCGCACCGCGAATTGACGTGTGAGGAAAATCGTAGACTTCAGATAGATTTCGGTTTGTTTTTCGTAGTTGTTTTTCTTTTTGTAAAATGTAGGAACTATGCAATGTGTTTGTCAATAATAATAACGTGGTAAATTGTGTCTGAGTGTGCTCTTCATTGAAAAAATCTGATGTGTCCAACACATGACTTTCCTATCTAGTTATTATAGGCTTTTTCCGGTTATTTTGTACAACCTATTGCAGCATCTCTATAAATGTTTAGAGTATAAACTAAATATATACATTGTCCACATACATCTACCTCGAAACATTTTTCTATAGATATTCATTGAAAACGAAAATACTGAAAAATTTAAATTTAGCACTTTTCCATTACGGTCCATTTTAGAAAAATCATATATAAACAAAAATTATAGAGATCGATATCGCAAACAACTTTTAGTTCAACAATTTTCATAAAAATCAGAATTTTGCACATTTTGTCAAATTTCTCGAATACGGACCATTTCAGGAAATTTTGACATAAAGCAAAAATTATAGATAATAATATTAGAAGTAACTTTTATTTGAACAATTTTCTTCTCCAAACATAAATAACAGATATATTCCATAAAATATAAAAACGGCCTCCCATAAAGTACCCCCCCAGATGTTCCGACTTTGTCCAAAATCTAATCATTTCACGTCAGGCCGAAATAAACCTTAAGTTTAAAATTTATTGTTTTTTTCTTTTTCCGTTTTTGAGTTTTCTTCAAAATTCTAAATTTACACATTTTCTCAAATATCTTGAATACAGTCCATTTTAGAGAAATTATGTATAGAATAAAAATTATAGAGAATTATATTACAAACAACTTTTATTTGAACAATTTTTATAAAAAATTATTTTTTTTACATTTTGTTAAATTTCTCGAATACGGACCATTTTAGAAAAATTTTGATAAAATAAAAATTATAGATAATTATATTAGAAGTAACTTTTATTTGAAGAATTTTCTTCTCCAAACGTAAATAACAGATATATTCCATAAAATATAAAAATAACCACCTATAAAGTCCCCCCCAGATGTTCCGACTCTGCCCAAAATTTAATCAGTTTATTAGACGCTGGAATAAAGCTTAAGTTTAAAGTTTGGTGTTTTTCTGTGTATCGGTTCATGAGTTATGCGACATACAGACACACACACCCACACCCACGCACACCCACACACACACACACACACACACACACACACACACACACACACACACACACACACACACACACACACACACACACACACACACACACACACACACACACACACACACACACACACACACACACACACACACACATACACATACACACATACACACATACACACACACACACACACACACACACACACACACACACACACACACACACACACACACGCACGCACCCGCACACGCACGCACACATACACACACAGACATCATCGCAAAAATAGTCAAAACGGATTCAGGGGACCTCAAAACGTAAAAATCCATTGAAAACTCGAGGTCATGATTCCTATACTTTCCTTATATCTGTATACAGATAGGAAAGTAAAAAGGATTTTCAAGCAGAAATTTTGAAGAGAAAACGGACATTATTAATTCTAGTAGACTAAAGGATCCTATCAATTTAGAGATGAAAGTAGAAAAGTCAGCAAAGAAATTTATCAGGCATTTTCACATAGGGTTCTATAAAAAGTATGAATGGTTAACCGGCTGCAAAACTTTGAAGAAATTGTTTTGCTGGCCTTGGCTTCTTTTTAATATAGCCGAAAAATCACATTGGAACTCAGTCGGTATTATAGACTTGAATAATGTTCACCAAAGTGTAAACCGACATGTAAATAGCAAATCTCATATAAGTGCTACAATTAAAGAAAAAACATTCGGGACCTATCGCATTGAACATAGTTTGGACGATCATTTAAAAATAAGCAACAAAATTCAAAATGAAAGTGTAAAAAAAATAGGGACGTCTTACAACGATTAATAGATGTAACTTGTTTCCTGGGAGAGCATGAACTAAGTTTGAGAGGTCATAATGAAGCAAGTGGATCCACCAATCGAGGAAATTACATGGACCTTCTAAGTTTTTTTAACAAAATACGATGATACCCTAAAAAATCATTTTAATGATTCGACTTTCCGAGGTACCTCAAATAGAATCCAAAATGATTTAATTAAATGCACTGGCGACGTTGTGATGAATCACATTAAATGTGAAATTAAAAAAGCACCTTTCGTATTAATTGCGCTTGATGAAACCACAGATATAGCAAACTTAAGCTAATTATCCATTGTTGTGCGATATGTATTGGATGGCATTCCTCAAGAGCGATTCTTAGGATTTTTGGACGTCACTAGCGAACGAGCTGCAGATGCATTGTTTAAAATTGTTTGTAACATTATTTCAAATTAGTGAAACTGCTAACCATGGCGCTTCTACATCTACCTATGCTGATATTGTCAAAAATATTACAAAGAATGTGAAAAACAATTGTCCTAAGATAATTATTAAACCAAAAATGCGCCAGAATCAACAGAAAACAAAGGAAAACATTGAGAGGGAGGTTAAGCTACAAGATTTAAAAATAGGTGTACAAAAATTACAAACAACTAATTCAGGATCAGTAATTATTAAATGTTTGACCAAAGAAGGAACTGAAGCATTAGAAAAAACTATTAAAGAAAAATTAAGTACGAGTTACAACATCGAGTTAAGTAAAATGAGAAAACCCAGAATAAAAATAGTAAACTTTAAACAAGACATGAACGCCGAACAGATTGAAAACTGTATATCTGAACAAAACAATTTCAATGGTTCTATCAAAGTTACTTTCATAAGAAATTCGAAAGCTGGCTCCAAAACAATAATCTGTGAATGTTGCCCAACATCTTTTAGCCAATTAATTCAAGAAGGCAAAGTATGTATTGGCTGGGAGAGATGTACATTATATGAAGACCTTGACATACCAAAATGCTATAATTGTCAAGGATATTATCATAAAAGTTAAAGACTGTCCGAATGCAGTAGTATGTTCCCAGTGTGGTGAAAATCATCAAGACAACAACTGCCCTAAACATAAGGTATGTTGCAAAAATTGCACCTCATCAAATCTGAAGCACAAGACCAAATATTCCTCCGATCACTATGCCACTGACCCATGTTGTCATACGCTGGAATATCTGAAAGAAGCTCTTAGAAATAAAACAACTTATTAGTAAACAAAAACTGTTAAGTTTTTTTGTTGTATTTAGATTTTATTTCGTTATCAGTTTATAATTAAGCAGATTTATTATATTTAAAATTTATTTTTCTTTCTTACAATGGCTAAAAATAATTCATTTTTAAAAATTGCTAATTAAATATAAGATCTTTGGTTCCTAGTTTTATAGATTTTACACAATTAATACGAGATTATTATGATATAGTTTGTGTTACAGAGACTTGGCTTAATAAGGACATTGACTCAAATCTAGTAGTTTTGCCTGGTTTTAAATTTTATCGAAAGGATAGAACAAACAGGACGGGAGGTGGTGTAGGCTGCTATGTAAGATCAAATTTAAATTGTGAACTCATTAATTATGATTCAAATAACAATTGGAACTTTGAATATCTTTTATTAAAATTTAGAATTAAAAATTTAAATTTGGCTTTGGCGGTAATCTATCGCCCTCCAGATTCGAGTCTTGTTGAACTTCAGTCCTTTTTTAATGATATTCTCCCTATATTGCTTACTGAATACGATTATTCTATTGTAACTGGTGACTTTAATGTAAACATGTTAGTTCCCAACACACTACTCAACTTATTTGAGACTTATGGGTATAGTAACCATGTTAATGAACCGACGCGATTTGCAGCAACCTCTGCCACATTATTAGATCCCATATTTACTAACGGTAATTTTTGTAGAGAAAGTGGAAATATAATATCGGATTTAAGCGACCACAACGTAATGCCCTTTTGTACCCTAAATATTACAGTAAACAAGCCAAAACAAAAATTTATTACTTTACGTGATTTTAAAAATCTAAACAATGAATTTAAAAAAGATTTACTGTCAATAACTTGGGATGATATATACTTAATTAACAATATTAATAATAAGGTTAGATTTTTTACAGACAACATAATTTCAATTTTTAATATTCATGCTCCAGTTAAAACTATTCGAGTCAGCAAGCCTCCAGCACCTTGGCTAACTGATAATTTAAAATTAATTCTTAAAGAGCGAGATAAACCTTTAACAAAATTTAAATCTGAGAGAACTCCTCAAAATTGGAATTACTACAAGGAATGTCGTAATTTTGCTCTTGCCTGTATTAGAAGAGAAAAGGCGGCCTATCTGAATAAACTTCAAAATGAACAAAATGAGAAAGCTTTATGGCAGGGTTTAAGTAACATGAATATTAAATGTTCTACCGCTAATAAAGAGTTACCTTTCAATTTACGTAATCCTAATGATATCAATGACTATTTTATTAGTATCTTCAAGAAAAGAAAAGAAATGATAACTGTTTGCAGAAAATACATTTTTACTTGAATAATAAATTTAACAATAACAAACTAACACTAACTCCAGTGGATCAGAATACAATTCTCAAAGTTATAAATTCGATTAAATCAAATGCTGCTGGTAATGATGAAGTATCACTTTATATGATCAAGCTGACTATGCCGACTATCCTAGATCATATTACCCACATTATTGGTTGTTATAATAATAATAATAATAATAATAATAATAATAATAATAATAATAATAAGCTTTATTGTCTAACAGAATTTCATCCATTAATAAGACAATTCAGATAAGAATAGTAAGAAAATATACAAAGTAATTAAAAAATATATTAGTTTACAAATAAATGAACATTTGATAGGATACAGCCCGCCAAGTTTATTATTGATTAAATAAGATATTTTTCACTGACTTACTAAAACTACATAAAGTTTGATTGAATATATCAATATGTGGACTAATTTTGTTTAGTTCCCTGCACATGATATGTAAAGGCGATTTTAGCATGATATTAGTACTTACTGAGGGTAGGTAGAACAGATTTTTGGATCTGGTATTTAAGGGAACATAAAAATTTAGTTGGTATAATAAATCAGAACAATCAATCATACCATTAACCAACTTGTACAAAAAAATTAGAGATATATAAACTCGTCTATTCTTGCAAGTTGGCAAGTTGAACCTTTGAAGTAACCGAGTGTGATCGAATCCACGGGTAGGATACACTCCATCCATTTTAAAAGCCATATATTTGACAAATTTACGCTGAACTTTTTCTAAATGTTGAATATGAGCCTCATAATAAGGATTTCAGATTAGGCATCCATACTCTAATTTGCTTCTTATGTAATGGTTATAGTAGTTTAGTTGTAGAAGCATTTTTAAACTTATTGCAGGAGCGATATATGAATCCCAATAGTTTTGTGGCAGAAGCAGAAATGGCTGCAATATGTGAGTTGAATGACATTTTGGAATCAAATGTAATCCCTAGATCTTTGAAATTTGAGACGCGAGCAAGTGACATAGATTGAATTTGATAGTTATAGATAAAAAAATCATGCTTTAAGGAGTATGACACAACCTTACATTTTTTTACATTAAGAGGTAGTCTGTTTTCATTGCAACATTGATCAAGGGCAAATAAATCATCTTGCATCTGATGGCAATCGTCATTGCAAGTAATGATTTTAAATATCTTTAGATCATCGGCAAATAAAAGTGTATTACATTTGAGAACAGAAACAATATCGTTGATAAACAGCGAAAATAACAGGGGAGCAAGATTACTTCCCTGTGGAGCCCCACTTGTAGCTTCGAATAAAAAAGATTTAAAGCCATTCAACTCAACGTATTGCAGTCTTCCCTTGAGGTATGAAGAAATAAAATCAACGAGTTGTCTGTCAAACCCTAGATTTAATAATTTTTTTGCCAATATTAAGTGGTCTAGGCGGTCAAAAGCCTTTGAGAAATCTGTGTAAACTGTATCCACTTACTGATGATGGTCTAATGCAGAAGTAGTAAAATTAGTGAAGCAAGTTAGATTAGTGATGGTACTGCGCGAACTGAAGAAATCATGTTGGGAAGGATTAATTGAAAATTTTACTTGTGGAAAAATCTTATCATATACAGACATCTCAAAGACTTTCGAAAATCCTGACACTTGATAGATTGGCCTGTAATTATCAACAAGATTTGGATTTTCCTTTTTAAAGATAGGTGTGACCTTAGAGATTTTCCACCTAGTAGGGTAAGAGCAATGTTTTAGAGATAAGTTAAAGATGTATGATAGGGGTTTTTTTAATACCTCAGAACAGTCTCTAATGATGAAGCTAGGTACTTGATCTGGTCCTTGATTCATTCGTGGTTTTAGTTTTTTAAGAGATTTAGATATGTCTTCCTCTGATAATGTAAAAATTGAAATATCGAGTAGTTCATCCCTATTGACAGGAGATATATTTGTACTATTTGATGGGGTGGTATAAACTGACTAAAAGAATTCGGCAAACATATTAACTATTTCTTGAGGGTTATTTACAGAATTATTATCTTTTAATAAATTATTAATTGTTGGAAATCCATTTTGTTTAGATTTAATATAAGACCAAAATTGTTTTGGATCGGAATTTATGTTGTGCTCAGTAGATTCGATGTATCGTTCATAATCTGTTTTTATTTGAATCTTAATTAACGAGCGTAATCGATTGTATTCTGCTCTAAAAGTGTCACCATTAAAACCTAGTTTTTTGTGCAGGCGTGATTTTCTCTTTATATTTTTTATAATTTCAGAGGAATACCAAACTGGAAACTGACGTTTGCGGTAAACAGAAGGTGGAACGTGTTGGTCAAATATAGAGTAGAGTGTCTCATAAAATTTGTCACAAGCTTCATCTACTGAAAGGGAATTTTCTATTACTGACCAATTAGTGTTAAACAAGTCTTGATATATTAGATTAAAGTTAGCTTTCCTGAAGTTGTATTTTTGTGTTAATTAAGGTATTATATTTAGGTAAATTAATTTCTATTGAGACTTCGAGACTAGGATGGTGCGTATCCTCCCGTACGAAAGGCATACATTCTTTTGATATTTTGCAGGTTAGATTGGAGATTACAAAATCGAGAATATGATTGTTAATATTAGTTAAGTGATTCTGTTGATTAAAGTCAAATAGATTACAAAACATATCAAAAGAGTGTACTATATTATTAGAAAGGTTAGAATGGTTCAACTTACCAGTAGAATCATACCTAAAATAGCTAATCCTAATACTGTATGTGAATTACGTCCAATAAGTCTTTTACCTGTCTTATCCGAAATACTTGAACGAGTTGTGTATATACAGTTATATGACTACGTTACAAACAACATTATCATACCTACTCAGCAGTCTGGCTTTCGCAAAAATCACAGTACTACTTCTGCATTATCAAATCTAACTGACAATATTATAAGATCTATTGATAAAAAATTGGGTGTACTACTAATTACAATAGACTATTCTAAAGCCTTTGATTTAATTGACCACGACTTACTTTGTGCTAAACTGAAATACTATGGCTTAGATGACCCTGCACTATCATTTTTTAAGTCCTATCTATGGAAACGTAGTCAACGTGTATGCGTTGATGGTATCTTTTCAAATTCCAAATTTATTGTCTCAGGGGTGCCTCAAGGATCCATTTTGGGGCCCCTGCTATTCCTTATATATACTTCAGAGTTGCCAAAAGTTGTTAGAAATAGTGAAATACAATTGTATGCTGACGATTCTTTTGAACCTGCAGATATTCCTAATACCAATAACAATATAAATATGGATTTAGATGCCATTTTTCAATTTTCCAGAGAACATAACTTAACAGTCAATCCATCTAAAACCACAGCAATCTTATTTTGTAGTAAGGCCAAAAGAAATATAGGTGAAGGTTCATTAAGGCTCGAGTTGGGTGGAGTTAGAATAAATTTTTCTGAGAAAGCCAAAAATCTAGGATTAATCATAGACCAATCACTTAGATTCAAAGACCATATTAAAATGTTACTTCAAAGATGTTATGTAAGAATACGTTATATGTTATATGTCAACAACTTCAAAATGCGTAAAAAACTTTGTGAGTCTTTGGTTCTCTCAGTTCTAAACTACTGCATTACAGTTTATTACCCTTGCATTGATAAAACCTCACAAAACCAGCTTCAACGTGTACAAAACACTTGTTGTAGGTATATTTTTAATCTGAGGAAATTGATCACATATCCTTTAACATTAATGAACTTAAGTGGTTAAAAGTTAACAATTTATTTCAGCTACATTTTCTAACTTTCTTGTACCGTTTATTTAAAAATAGGATTCCTTTATACTTGTTTGAAAAGGTAATTTTTAGAAATGCCGTCCACAATTGTAACATCCGATTTAATACTCTTACAATGCCACACCATTCTACTGCACTGTTTGAGCGTTCTTTTACCTATAATTTAGTTAAGTTTTATAATTTGTTTCAGCATCTTATGTATCTACCTTCAATTAACAATTTTCGTTACACTATTAAAAATATTCTCCTTAACAGGCAATAAATAATTGTTTTCTGAACATTTCATTTAAATTCTATTTTATATTTTTTACTTAATTACTATTGTTTGACAACTCTTTCAATGCTTTTGTCCTTTTTTAACTACTTTTTTCATTTTTTCATTTATTTATTTTCATTTTCTTTTGTAAACCAAAAGGTTAAGAGTTAAAGAGTAGCTTCAGCTAATCTTCGCCTTCTTGGTGCAAATGTAATGTAATAATTTATTTAATAAAGACATTATTATTATTATTATTATTATTATTATTATTATTATTATTATTATTATTATTATTATTAATGTGGTTCTAAGCTTGTTGCCTAGAGCTACGATGGTGCTGCCGTAATGGCTGGCCATTTAGGAGGCCTCCAAGCTAAAGTGAAAGAAAATTTTCGTTCAGTGTATACCACATAGACTTAATTTGGTTTTATCGCGAAGCATGGATAATATTAAAGATTGCAAAGTATTATTTTCGATGCTTAGTGGTTTGGTTTCCTTCTTTTTAAAGTCATCAAAAACTTTGGATATTCACGTTCAAGAAAGGTTTCCAAAAGTTGCTTCGACGCGATGAACTACAATGGACGTTTAGTGCACACAGTGTTTCAATACCGTGATTCTTTGATACACTTTTTTCAAGACGTTTGGGACAATAAAGAAACATGAGATGCTGAAACTGTTACTACCGCCAAAGGGTATTTGCATTGGCTCAAACAAAACTTTGATTTCAATTTTTTGTTCAACATTTTTGCAGAGATTTTCCCGTTTACTGACATTTTATTCAACATTTTACAGACAAAGTCAAATGAGATTGGCTTTTGCATTAAATAAATTGATGATTTTAAAAATAAAATGAATAAAAAACGAGATCAGTTTGAACAGTTTTGGAATAAGACTCGAAACATTGACTTGGAACCTGAAAGAAAGAGAATTAGAATTGATAATGTCGGCGACAGAGAAACCTCCTATCGTCGATTATACGCCGAAATTTTTGATAATATTTTACAAAAAATGAATTCTCGATTTCAAAACTTTAACAAATTAAAATTTGTTGAATTGTGTAATTTTAATATTAGTAACTAAGCATTATCAAAATTTTCGTCGGAAGCTTTTAATTTACTAAAATTAAATTATGGAAATTTTTTCTATATTCCAGCATTAAAGTCCCAGTTAAGTGTTGTTTATGAAACAACTGAAATTAGTGATAAAAAGACACCCATCAATTTGTTAAATTATCTTATAATAACTGGTTTAAATAAGTTCCTTTTGTGAAGTCGTCAAGTTGTGTGAATTAGTACTAACCATCCCAGCCACAAGTGCGTCAGTTGAGCGACGTTTTTCATCTTTAAAGCGCAATAAAAGTTTTATACGAAATTCAACAAGTGAAGACAGACTCTCTAATTTAGCCCTAATATCCATTGAAAAACAGCTTGTTAAACAGAAAATCCACTATTTTACGACGATGTTATAGACAAATTTGCAGTCATTCAGGATAGGCGAATAGATCTTCAGTATAAATAAATGTCAGCTGCTATGTAAACTGTGCGAAAAATGCTGGAAAAATGCGGGAAAAATGCTAGAACAAATAAAAATAAACTTTCGTTAATTGTTTTTTTTACGTTTAAGTAAACCAAGGAAGCTTTTCAATGGTAAGTTTTTTTATAGCTTCTAGTACTAAGCTAGGTAATAAAGTAATAGTAACACTTCAAAAATTTCAATCTCGAATATCCGTAGTACTGAGGAAAAAGCAAGATTTAAAAAAAATGGTGAATGCGACGCGAAAAATTTTCGTCTGCGACGCTGTGCTTACTGGCCCGCTGTATTTTTATACAATCGCTTCCCCTTCCAAAAATGTCACGGCACGCCACTGCATTTGTTCCACTTGTATAGATCAACACAGGTTCATAGTAGGAGTTGTATTGGTTCATAATAGGACGTCTATGGTTTATGCAGGAACTATGGTACATGGCAGCACGGGGGTTTATAGCATATGCGCATTTTGTCAACAAGTTAATGCGCATCGAAACTGGCGTACGTCCGTTTTACAATAACACAATTATATATAAAATATACAGAAAACAGAATAATTACAATATATCTCAATAAAAATGTGTTATTAACTTGCCAAAAGTAATAGTTTCACATTTTTTTTATCAATCGTAAAATTGAAAAAATATGAATTTATTCAATTATTTGTACAATGTAAACCTGGCTTTGGATAACAAAACCCAAATCTCGTTAATGCTCGAGTCGACTCGATACACGAAACCCGAATGATAAAAAATACAATATGGCTGTCGATGTAAACAATTCTAAGTGAGTTTTACTTTTATTTAATACAGTTTTAGGCATAAATTTAGTAATAATTTACTGTAAGTAAACTTATTTTGATACTTTTGCATGTCTATCA
Organism: Psylliodes chrysocephalus; assembly: GCA_927349885.1. Lineage (NCBI taxonomy): Eukaryota > Metazoa > Arthropoda > Insecta > Coleoptera > Chrysomelidae > Psylliodes > Psylliodes chrysocephalus. The sequence continues at coordinate 86,144,766 of OV651814.1, forward strand.
GCGGGTTGCAACAACGATCGTTAAATATCTAATGACTCGTTAAACCCAAATCTTTTACTAAAGGTGTAGTACGGGTTGCATTCTTCTGTTAATTTTTAACGACGCGATGACGTGAACTGGCAACGTCGCTTCCTCTGTCAGCTCTGCTCATCATTTACTTTGACAGATGAATCTTTATATAGTACTTACCTCTTACCTCAACAAACAAACACTAATCACCAAGCACCAAGCAGAACTTTTTCATTAGCTCAAAAAGATCAGAGAAATCTAAGTCTAATAATAAAACATGAATTAATTTATATTGAATAATAATTTTTTTTGCAGAAAGAGTAACAGATCATCTGAATCGGAAAGGTTACTGCGAAAATGTATAAATCTGAATCCCAGATTTACGCCTGCATATATGGAGCTATCCAAACTTCGTGGACCCAACGACAAAAGTGTCAACCAATTGCTTAAGCAAGCCGTCGATATGAACCCCACCGATCCTTATTTTACCACTAATTTTGCACATTGGTTGGTTAGAAAGGGTAAGAAATATTAAATGTTTATTAATTAAAGCTCAGTCAACCGAAAAATGTAGTGAAATTTATCACAGGTGTTATCGTATACAGTCAGCTGTACCAGGGCAGTTTCTTTCAGGATTTCTGTTCTGATGCAATTATCAATAGTAAAACTGATTGGTTGGAAAAAGATTTAGGTATGTAGTATTATTTTACCCTATTGAAATTAAGGGGAATAGCTGTTTTCCATGATTTTAGTATATATTTAAGTTCCAGACTGTTCCAGGATACCCGGATTATATTATGTATTATTAATTTCTCTTGTGTTCGCTAAAGCAGAACAGAAAATATTTTACCCACACGTGTTCACGGCCCACTTTAACCGATTTATGTTTGGCCACCGCCACGATTTGTCTGGAGAGCCAGCTTACTTTACTTGTGTATCTCATTAAAAAATATGTTTTGGTTTTTTAAGAGCCATAGCTGTATCGACTCTTCCTTTAGCCATGGCTTTGTGCAGTTTCGCTGTCGCGGGTGTACAGTTAATCTCCTAAAAAAATTACCTGAAGCTTTTACGTTTGGGTCTCCTGCTTTTTATGTTGTAGGTGGTAAGTGGCTGGGTGTAGCTCTGCCAATCTCTGTCGTTATAGAGCTATCGAATCCTTTTTCTACCATCACTTATATCTTTATCGATTACCAGAAAACCATGTTTTTCTCCCCAACATTCCGCACACATTTCTTGAAATTTCTTAAAAGAAACATCTGTAGCTACATGGTCTGAATATATGTGGTGGAGATTTAAGTCATCTTGTTTAAACATATTAATTAGATTAGCGTTGTCTCTAATTAATTGCTTAGGGAGATTTGAATATGTTTGACCCAAATAAAAGCAATCTATATTTCGCGGGTGTCGTTCTAATACCTCGTAAGCCCAAAAGTAACATTTTACAGGAGAAGCCAAAAACCATTCTGTTTATTTATTACTCTTACTATACGAGGTATTAGAAAAGTTTGTGGGCTACGAGGTTTTCTGTAATGGTAAATATGGGTAACCGCAACAATTTGACGTAAAAATCTCATTTTTGTCAAAATGAGGGTTACGAGGTATTAGAACTACACCGACGATTTGTATGTCGTTCCATCCTAAAATAAGACCTTATAACATCCTGTTTTTTACACATCGTCATATCTTCATTATTTTTTAATGTAAAATAATCTAGTCCCTTTATCGGCGTCAAAACATGTTACAAGTATTCATACCTTTTTTGGTATAGCGATTTTAAATAGATATAAATGTTTTCAAACGGCAATCCGTTTGGTTAGAGAAGTAGTGATAACATAACATTTGTTTTACAATTTGATGGCCCTAATAGAAGGCAGTGTATTGTATAGGGCAACAATGGGCCATGTCTAGGCGTCTTATTTTCACTAAGGCTATTGCCAATCTTTCATAATTTTTCGGATCTGTGGGCCAACAAATATACCCTCTTTCAGTTTTACTTCTGTAATGCTTGGATTTTTTTGTAAATACCGGATACCATCACTGTTTTTGTTAAGCGCCTTTACAAAAGTCCCAATTTGTTGTGTTAAGAGGGTATAATGATGTTGTTTAGATCTACCAACAGCTCGGAAACAAGAGTATTATATACCTGATTGATCACATCCAATATTTTACATTTATAGTTTCACAAAAAATTTTAAAATATAAATATTTTTGTTTTTCGTAACAGGAAGTTATCATGAAGCAATATGGCATTACTGGAAGTCCTTACAAATATCTCCAACGCATCAAGAAGCGCTAATAGGAATAGCTAAACTTCTTCGAAAGTTTGGACAAAAATCAAGATTATTTCAATTAACTACAAGGTAGATTTTGTCAGTAAACTGTTTCTTTTATAATACCAATTTTATTTTTCTCCACTACAGGTGGCAGGTTATAAAAAGAAATGGACAAAGTCAGCTGCCTCTCAGCCTTCACCTATATTTACAGGGATGGCATCTCAAAGGAGAATTAAGTCATAGAGCTAGGATATATGACGTTGATCTACTTCGAGTAAGTAATTTATTCATTACATATTATCAAAAATAGTAGTTTGTACAAGAGTGGATATGCAGAATCCACTCGAGTTGTACAGTATATATTTTCTACGAAAACAAAAATTTACAAATTTTAAAAATTATTTTAAGACAAAATAATTTTATAATAATTTATGACTTTTACTAATTTATAAAATAAAATATACGTGAAAAATAAGATTTAATTCAATTAGTCCCCAGCCCAAATTTGAACTCTTGCCTCTCGTATAGCTGTCAAATAGCCTAGTCTCACCTCTATCGACACACTTACAATTTTATTTGTAATACTGACAATTAGTTTAACAGAATTGTCACTAATTTAAAATTTTAAAAATAATTGTAATCTGTTTACCAAAATATGAACTGCGATTGATAAATTCAATTTTTTTGCAGTGTTCCCACTACCTAAAATGGATATGAAATATATTCGTTCATTTAAACGCAAATAGCATACTTTTTTGTTTTGTAGTTTGTGCGTAGATAAGCTAATATCCATGTGGATGTAGAATAAATATTTATTAAATCCAGTTAAAAATTCAAAATACTTTTTATAGACAAATAATTGACTCGACTAGTTTTAAATTCTTAACACATATTGTTATTTTTGAAATAGTTGGGATATTCTATTTTTAAACAGCATTGTAACTTATTCTTCAAGCAATTACAATGTCAAATTTTTTCCATATGGAAAATATATCAAAATCGAAATTAAAGACAAGAGCAACTAAAAAAAAAACTATTATAAAGTAGTGCATACCACTGTATCAGGGTCCTTTGGAATTTTTGGAATGGTTTACCGTCTGGTGGGTATATCCCATATTTTTTAGATAACTATACCCTCTTCATTTATTCGTCCATATTTTAGATCCTGGGCGGACATGGACTCAGATTATATTTTTTTTTTAATGTTATATTCCTATGATCTATCGTTCTGGTGCAACCCACCCTCTGTAGTATATTCTTTTTTTTAGCACCGATTTAACGCCCTGTAAAATAATATTTAAATGCTTACTAAAACTCAAATAAATAAAAAACTAAATACCTATCTAAAAATTTATCACCTTTCACGATATTTGGTCTCGAAAATGCCGATATATTTAAACAATAGAAACTTTAGGGATATCAATCGCCTCACCCGTAACTCCTACGCGACTACCTGTCACCCAGTACCACATTACCATTAAAACCATCCTTATCGGTATCTTCTTGTTGAAAAAATGACCAATTTAAAATAGAACAAGATTTTTTGCATCTGCTGCGAAAATTTTGTAGTACTAATAGTTTCCCTTTTTGTTTTTAAACCGTACAAAATCTTCTACAAACGCGTTGTTTGCTTCTAAATTGCGATTCTACTAACCTATTCCTACTCATCCATTCCAATAACTCTTAATCAGTTTTACTATAAACTCTCATAACATCTGTTAAAGATAGTAATTACTACTTGAAGAATTTAACTGTCACACCACGAAAATTTAAAAGTAAAAAATCATAGATACTTAGATACGTACGTATATCTCTTTTTGTATCTTATATATCATGTTCTATAGTTCTATGAATATAAAATACTGCCGTAAGTGTTTTGTGAATAATACATACATGTTCAATGTCAATAATGCGGCCAAAAAGCTATAACATTACAATTTTTTATAAAAAATTTAACTTACTATATAAAACAAGTAATTTTTAGTGTTTTAAATTAGTTCTGAACTCTCATCTACCTATAAATCCTATACACATACAACCTGTAGAAACTTTAATAATATGGCAACATTGCAAACTCAAGTACCCCTTGTATCATGTGTCAACAAAGGTAATTCGATTAATTATTTTGTTCATTTTATGTATTGTGGAAGGAAATGGTTAAACAGGCAATACATTCATTTACTTATATTATAATGTCGCGCGGTAGCCTAAAGAAATGGAAAAGAAGATAGAAGAAATGGAACACGCAGACCAATCCAAGAACGGTAAAATAAAGTGCCATGCGGTGGAGGTAAAGTTGAAATTGGAAGAAGCTAAACTCTCCTCGTGTAAAGCCCCAACTTTCGACGGAAAGATGTCATGGACTAATTCCCTTAACAGTTCGAAACAGCTGTCAGAGCAAACGAATGGTCTGAACGAGATAAGGCAGTAAATTTGACCATCGCACTTCGAGTAGACGCTTTAGATGTTCTTCAGACAATACCTATGGAAGAGACGGATTATTTTAAACAACTCAAAAAAAAACTAAATATGCGATATGGCATTTATACCAATCACAATTAAAGAATAGCAAACAGAAACGAGACCAGACTCTTTAAAAATATGAAGTAGATATTGCTAGGTTAATGCAATTTGCCTACCCATCAGCTCCAGAAAACATAATGGAATGTTTGGCAGTCTAAACATTTGTTGTAACCACGTGATGCAGAAAACACTCTGCTTAGCTCGCCACAAAACATTGGTCGATGTCTTGTCCACTGCTTTAGAGTATGAGGCAGCTACGCAGGCTTCTGGAGGATACAGTAAAGTGAGGATTATAAAAGAAGAAGACGTAGAAGATAAACTCGACCAACTAGTTAACATAATAAAGAGCTTTACTGATAAAAAGATGAAGACAAAGACCATCAGGTGCTGGAATTGCGTTGAACTGGGATATGTACGCAATTCGTGCAAACGCCCTAGGGTCCCAACAACGGAAGATAACATGCCACAGGAAAACTAGAGCGGGTCGGCCTAGAGGGAACAGCTTCGACCCGAAACCATTCCAAAGACCCTCTCATACTGATAGCCCCTTTGCAATGTCGCGATGAATATGTATACGTAGACGGCGAAGTAAATGGTAAAAAGTATACACTGTTGGTGGATGCAGGAGCAACTAGAAATATTATATGACCAACAACGATAAATAATCGTAAGAGACTTCTACCAACAAAATTGCGACTGCGGACTGCCACAGGTGAACGTGCCCAACAACGGAAGATAACATGCCACAGGAAAACTAGAGCGGGTCGGCCTAGAGGGAACAGCTTCGACCCGAAACCATTCCAAAGACCCTCTCATACTGATAGCCCCTTTGCAATGTCGCGATGAATATGTATACGTAGACGGCGAAGTAAATGGTAAAAAGTATACACTGTTGGTGGATGCAGGAGCAACTAGAAATATTATATGACCAACAACGATAAATAATCGTAAGAGACTTCTACCAACAAAATTGCGACTGCGGACTGCCACAGGTGAACGTGCCAACATTCATAGGAAAATCCAGGTTCAACTAGGAATTGGTTCAGAAAAGTTCACTCATACTGTTATTGTCGCTGATATCGAAGAAGATTTTATACTTGTAATGGATGTAATAAACTTACATATTTTGCAGAGTGATCAAAGTTGGTGCCGAAGAGGTATTCCTACGTTCATATGGAGGCAGTACCGTGTCAGTTGCTGTACAGGAAGATATGGTGGTACCCGAAAGAAGTGAAACCATTATAGTAGCACGGCTTTAAGAAACTATGGAAGAAGAAACACCTGTAATGATGGAACCTTGGAACCACGATGAAGAGATTGGACGAGGAATTATTCTGATCGGAAAGGGGTTGGTCACAACTGCTTAAGAAATTCCAGTACGTCTCATAAACATTAATGATTACCTAATTACCATCAAGAAAGAGATTAGAATCGGAACTTGTGTAGCAGTAATTTCTCATAATTCGTCAGACAACAACTTCTGATAATTCCAACGACAAATTCGAGCAAATGATTGCAGTCACTGGTCAATCTCTAAATCAATTAGAGAAAAAGAAAATAAAGGAATGTTTTCGACAATATCGTGACATTTTTGTACCAAAAGGGGAAAAAACATAAAATTGACACTGGTGACGCCAGTCCGATTCGTCAATCAAATCGAAGATTACTAAAGTTTATTTGACATACGCCTACTCTTCGAAGAGAAAAAAATGTTTTAGTACTTATATGTCGGTAATTATTTATAATTTAATCATTTAATTATTTACGGAAAGTACTGTTGAATGATTTAAAATATTAGGAAGTCAATTTAGTATTTTAGATAAGCCTACATTTTGTTTTAAAATACCGATTATCTTTTTTTATTTAATTCAAATGAAAACAGACAAGTGTGTGCCAAAGTTACTTTGTCGTACGTATGCGCCAATCATGTCAAATTATGACAATTCGAGGAAAACGTTAACTTTCTAATTAGATTTGAATGTGCAAAAGCCTACTTTGGATAGTGATCGTAGAAAAAATATCTTATGGCTAATATATTATGAAAATATCGCTCGCCAATATAATAAACGGAATACATTACACGCAAGCTATAAGTTATATACATTACGATTTTTGGAAATAACTTCTTTAGCACTGTAAGGGGTTTTCTCGCCACAGAGAAAACGATTCCTTACGAATGACGCTGGTTACGGGCGGTTCTCGAGCGCCAGATTTTTGGTGATGGTTTACTCCACGAACTTTCGAAATGGCGTCGAAAGTACTCGGGTAGCTACAGATGGAGATGAAAAATTTCAGGGGTCAAAGGTCATTTAGACACAGGTAATAGTAGGCCACAAGTAACGGGCTTTAATCATTGCTTGGGCTGGTACAGAATTAATCACTAGCTGAAATATAAGGGGGAAATAAATTTAGGAATTAACAACCAGTAATACGGCCAGTTAACATTGACACATATATTGTTTTAAAATATTTACAAACGAAAAGGAATAAATTAATGTATTTCAACGCCCACCCTCACGGTAATATGTACAAACCCTGAACAAAAATAAACAAACAAAACGGACGGAAATGACTTTCGAGCAGTCTCAATCAGACGTAAAGAAAAAAAAATATAATCAATACTTATAATTATCACGGTCGCAGTAAAAGATTATTATTGAATTGTCTATTCTGTTGTTAAGTTAAAAATGCAATTTGCTATTTCATTCGGAAGTAATATTTCGGTCGTAGCAAAAATAACCCATAACCAAAAATATAACCAATCAAAACATTAAACAATGGGCCCGTTCACTTTCATTTTTGAATGTGAATTAATTATATATTTATAAAGATATTAAACTCTTTTGTCTGGAGGTACTTTTCCCGTTAAGATATTTTTGCTAGAAGTAAGGGAATTCCCATAAAATTGTTTCAGTGACTCATTGCGTCAGAAAACCCCTAATTCCCTTCAGGTCTCGTATCGGTTAATAGTTAAAAGGGCGCGGTTGTCGGATGTATCATTGCACCTCCATTCCTCTTCTGCATTTATTAAAGAAATTTACATGATAAAAATATATTATTTTTTAAAATAATGTGTTTATATTTTCAGATAAAGCTGGAAACCTTACCTTTTTAAATATTAATAAAAACAATAAATTAGTATTACTCAAGCTGAATATTACCAGATCGAAATTTTATTTGAGAAAATGTATCTGGTAAACGTGACAACGTTGTAAGTACTTCTAAATAGTGTTGTCTACACACACTTCTAGAAATAAATGCAACGTTGCCACGTTTACCAGATAAATATTGCAAATCAAATTTCTACTTTTTGATTATGGTCTGGTTAATTTTCAGCCTGAGTAATAATAATTGTTTTAATTAAAAAGTAAAAAATAAGCTCCCAGCTTTAAATCTGAAAATATAAGTTCATGATTTTTAGAAAATTAATGGAATTTTACTATTTAAATTACATATATAAATGCAGAAATGGTATATTAGGGATACTTCCGACAACCCCGCCGTCTTTAAGCATAACCGATACGAGACGTGAACGGAATTAGGGATTTTCTGACGCAATGAGTCACTGAAAGAATTTTATGGGAATTCCCTTACTTCTAGCAAAAATATCTTAACGGGAAAAGTACCACCAGACAAAAGAGTTTAATATCTTTATAAATATATAATTAATTCACATTCAAAAATGAAAGTGAACGGGCCCATTCAAAAATAGTTCCAATCAATTATTTATTGGATAATATTTTTAATAAACTGTATTATTTGTTCACGGAAATTTCCTGTGGTAGGAAAAATTAACTATAAGACTATATTTACGATTAAATGAAAAATTAATTAACGGTTAAGCCTTCAAATAAACTAAAATGAAATTTATAATTTATTCACATAAATTTCCAGTAGTAGGAAAAATTAACTATACGACTGTATTAACAATCAAATGAAAAACAAATTATTTAACAGTTAGAACTTTAAATAAACTAAAATGAAATTTATTAGTTATTCGCGGAAATTTCCAGTAGTAGGAAAAATTAACTATACCACTATATTTACAATCAAATGAAAAAAAAAATATTTAACAGTAAGAACTTTAAATAAACTAAAATGAAATTTATTAGTTATTCGCGGAAATTTCCAGTCGTAGGAAAAATTAACTATACGACTATATCTACGATCGAATGAAAAATAAATTGTTTAACGGTCAAAACTTTAAATAAACTAAAATGAAATTTATTATTTATTTACGGAAATTTCCAGTAGTAGGAAAAATTAACTATACGACTATATCTACGATTGAATAAAAAAAAATAAATTGTTTAACGGTTAAGACTTTAAATAAACTAAAATGATATTTATAAAGAACGGTGTATTCTAACAAGAATAAATTAAAGTATTTCTCAATCAAAACAAATTCCAAATCCTAACTCAACACGGAATGCTGTTATTTAAAAATAAATCAAATTAAATCGCTTTCAAATAGCACGGCTTAACCCGGGCAAGAAAGAAATTATTAAAAAAATGAAAACAAACTTTACCTATCAGTAAATTCGCGGCGTGAAATAAATTTCGGAATCGTATCTAGCGTTTAATCAACTATTCAATTTGACGGTGTAAAAGCAAGTCCGTTCAATAAATCGGTATATTAGGAACTCAAAATTTTATTTCAATCTCGGACCACGTTTAGTCGTCCCTTCCACATCAGAAATCCCACCATCAAAACGCGCGCGCAAAGTACCTCGACGATGGTTTGAACAGCGATTAAAACTGATGATATACAGGGTATATCCACGAAGTTAAAATTAAGTAAAAATCGAAATTAATACCCGGAATTAGTTAAAAAAAATAATAATGAAAATTGACTTCATTACAGCACTATGTTCAAGTCTGCATACATTCATGTATTTTTATTAATTTCTTCATTATTTGTTGGAGGGAGTTTTGGATGGAAACGTATTTTTTTTGTTTTTCGGGTTGGTTTTTACTAATAGTATATTCAGACTTACCAGTAACCACTTGATTGTATGCTCTTGTGTTGAATACTGACATTTGTTTGTTATTTTTTTCTGGTTGTTTAGGGAGTTCTGGTTTCTTGGTGCATTTTTCCTTTAATTGTTGCATTTCTTTTGCTACTACTTATTCTATGTAGTTTGCTGGATGTCTTTGTCCATAGTAAACACATTTTAGTTAATCTCTTACACTCTAGTGTGAGATGCTTACCCAATGGCAGCTCCAAGACGTATTTTAGGAGGGGGAGATTGGTGGGGGGCGATATTGCTTATAGCCATTCCCTTTAGCAATTCCCTTTTTAACATATTTTTTTTTTAATAAAAGGCTCATAAATCCTAAGAATTTTCATCCCAGGAGCATGGTCCCCATAGCCCGCCCCCTTAGAGATGTGAACAAATAACTTGCCAATAGCGGTTTCTTGAACTAAAAAAAATAATATATTGTACTTGAAAGATATGATAGATAATATGGACTTCATACACAATAATGGTACTTTATAAAATGAAATCTCCTTTACTAAAGTTTTTTTTGTCTTACACCTTTATTTATATTTTTTCCTCGTAGTTCTTGGGTTTTTAGGTGTTGGTTGAAGAATGAAACTCGTGTATGTGGGTAAATCTTTCGGCACTGAACAGTACCTTCTTCAGTAGTTTTTTTTTTAATATTTGTACATTATTATTTTTACAAAGTCCAAAATTTTTCTTTAGTACACGTTGGGGTGTGTCATTATATTTGTTGAATGTTTAAACTCCTTTTTTTTATTACTATTATTATTATTATTATTATTATTATTATTATTATTATTATTATTATTATTATTATTATTATTATTATTATTATTATTATTATTATTATTATTATTATTATTATTATTATTATTATTATTATTATTATTATTATTATTATTATTATTATTATTATTATTATTATTATTATTATTATTATTATTATTATTATTATTATTATTATTATTATTATTATTATTATTATTATTATTATTATTATTATTATTATTATTATTATTATTATTATTATTATTATTATTATTATTATTATTATTATTATTATTATTATTATTATTATTATTATTATTATTATTATTATTATTATTATTATTATTATTATTATTATTATTATTATTATTATTATTATTATTATTATTATTATTATTATTATTATTATTATTATTATTATTATTATTATTATTATTATTATTATTATTATTATTATTATTATTATTATTATTATTATTATTATTATTATTATTATTATTATTATTATTATTATTATTATTATTATTATTATTATTATTATTATTATTATTATTATTATTATTATTATTATTATTATTATTATTATTATTATTATTATTATTATTATTATTATTATTATTATTATTATTATTATTATTATTATTATTATTATTATTATTATTATTATTATTATTATTATTATTATTATTATTATTATTATTATTATTATTATTATTATTATTATTATTATTATTATTATTATTATTATTATTATTATTATTATTATTATTATTATTATTATTATTATTATTATTATTATTATTATTATTATTATTATTATTATTATTATTATTATTATTATTATTATTATTATTATTATTATTATTATTATTATTATTATTATTATTATTATTATTATTATTATTATTATTATTATTATTATTATTATTATTATTATTATTATTATTATTATTATTATTATTATTATTATTATTATTATTATTATTATTATTATTATTATTATTATTATTATTATTATTATTATTATTATTATTATTATTATTATTATTATTATTATTATTATTATTATTATTATTATTATTATTATTATTATTATTATTATTATTATTATTATTATTATTATTATTATTATTATTATTATTATTATTATTATTATTATTATTATTATTATTATTATTATTATTATTATTATTATTATTATTATTATTATTATTATTATTATTATTATTATTATTATTATTATTATTATTATTATTATTATTATTATTATTATTATTATTATTATTATTATTATTATTATTATTATTATTATTATTATTATTATTATTATTATTATTATTATTATTATTATTATTATTATTATTATTATTATTATTATTATTATTATTATTATTATTATTATTATTATTATTATTATTATTATTATTATTATTATTATTATTATTATTATTATTATTATTATTATTATTATTATTATTATTATTATTATTATTATTATTATTATTATTATTATTATTATTATTATTATTATTATTATTATTATTATTATTATTATTATTATTATTATTATTATTATTATTATTATTATTATTATTATTATTATTATTATTATTATTATTATTATTATTATTATTATTATTATTATTATTATTATTATTATTATTATTATTATTATTATTATTATTATTATTATTATTATTATTATTATTATTATTATTATTATTATTATTATTATTATTATTATTATTATTATTATTATTATTATTATTATTATTATTATTATTATTATTATTATTATTATTATTATTATTATTATTATTATTATTATTATTATTATTATTATTATTATTATTATTATTATTATTATTATTATTATTATTATTATTATTATTATTATTATTATTATTATTATTATTATTATTATTATTATTATTATTATTATTATTATTATTATTATTATTATTATTATTATTATTATTATTATTATTATTATTATTATTATTATTATTATTATTATTATTATTATTATTATTATTATTATTATTATTATTATTATTATTATTATTATTATTATTATTATTATTATTATTATTATTATTATTATTATTATTATTATTATTATTATTATTATTATTATTATTATTATTATTATTATTATTATTATTATTATTATTATTATTATTATTATTATTATTATTATTATTATTATTATTATTATTATTATTATTATTATTATTATTATTATTATTATTATTATTATTATTATTATTATTATTATTATTATTATTATTATTATTATTATTATTATTATTATTATTATTATTATTATTATTATTATTATTATTATTATTATTATTATTATTATTATTATTATTATTATTATTATTATTATTATTATTATTATTATTATTATTATTATTATTATTATTATTATTATTATTATTATTATTATTATTATTATTATTATTATTATTATTATTATTATTATTATTATTATTATTATTATTATTATTATTATTATTATTATTATTATTATTATTATTATTATTATTATTATTATTATTATTATTATTATTATTATTATTATTATTATTATTATTATTATTATTATTATTATTATTATTATTATTATTATTATTATTATTATTATTATTATTATTATTATTATTATTATTATTATTATTATTATTATTATTATTATTATTATTATTATTATTATTATTATTATTATTATTATTATTATTATTATTATTATTATTATTATTATTATTATTATTATTATTATTATTATTATTATTATTATTATTATTATTATTATTATTATTATTATTATTATTATTATTATTATTATTATTATTATTATTATTATTATTATTATTATTATTATTATTATTATTATTATTATTATTATTATTATTATTATTATTATTATTATTATTATTATTATTATTATTATTATTATTATTATTATTATTATTATTATTATTATTATTATTATTATTATTATTATTATTATTATTATTATTATTATTATTATTATTATTATTATTATTATTATTATTATTATTATTATTATTATTATTATTATTATTATTATTATTATTATTATTATTATTATTATTATTATTATTATTATTATTATTATTATTATTATTATTATTATTATTATTATTATTATTATTATTATTATTATTATTATTATTATTATTATTATTATTATTATTATTATTATTATTATTATTATTATTATTATTATTATTATTATTATTATTATTATTATTATTATTATTATTATTATTATTATTATTATTATTATTATTATTATTATTATTATTATTATTATTATTATTATTATTATTATTATTATTATTATTATTATTATTATTATTATTATTATTATTATTATTATTATTATTATTATTATTATTATTATTATTATTATTATTATTATTATTATTATTATTATTATTATTATTATTATTATTATTATTATTATTATTATTATTATTATTATTATTATTATTATTATTATTATTATTATTATTATTATTATTATTATTATTATTATTATTATTATTATTATTATTATTATTATTATTATTATTATTATTATTATTATTATTATTATTATTATTATTATTATTATTATTATTATTATTATTATTATTATTATTATTATTATTATTATTATTATTATTATTATTATTATTATTATTATTATTATTATTATTATTATTATTATTATTATTATTATTATTATTATTATTATTATTATTATTATTATTATTATTATTATTATTATTATTATTATTATTATTATTATTATTATTATTATTATTATTATTATTATTATTATTATTATTATTATTATTATTATTATTATTATTATTATTATTATTATTATTATTATTATTATTATTATTATTATTATTATTATTATTATTATTATTATTATTATTATTATTATTATTATTATTATTATTATTATTATTATTATTATTATTATTATTATTATTATTATTATTATTATTATTATTATTATTATTATTATTATTATTATTATTATTATTATTATTATTATTATTATTATTATTATTATTATTATTATTATTATTATTATTATTATTATTATTATTATTATTATTATTATTATTATTATTATTATTATTATTATTATTATTATTATTATTATTATTATTATTATTATTATTATTATTATTATTATTATTATTATTATTATTATTATTATTATTATTATTATTATTATTATTATTATTATTATTATTATTATTATTATTATTATTATTATTATTATTATTATTATTATTATTATTATTATTATTATTATTATTATTATTATTATTATTATTATTATTATTATTATTATTATTATTATTATTATTATTATTATTATTATTATTATTATTATTATTATTATTATTATTATTATGTAATTAACTTTTATCCTTGTCATGTCCGTTTTTTTTTTTTGGTGCTATAATATCCGTTGAGATATTCTATGTTTTTAATATATTCTGTTTTATTTTTTTTATAAATAATTGTTATATTTCACCGTATCTAAGTCAATTTATTAGCAATTGTTTGTTAAAATTAACTAAAAATTTTACAGTTTAGAAATCACCCATTAGATAACGATTTTCTGTCAGTTAACCAAAATATATTTTGATTATTTTGCATCTAACATGTCTTTCCTTTTTGATGTGTTTTTTATCCAAGCTTTGCATATGAGTTAATTTTTTTGTAGACTTTCTTTATATTAGATCAAGTCCTAATAATATAGTATCACCAAAAGTATTTTATATTTATATTTTTTATAGCATTTTACATTCTTTATCATTATTTTACAAATATAAAAATATTCTACTAATTCTGCTACTTCCATAATTTATAAGCTTTATCCTAAATATTATGGGCCCTAAAAAAAGCTTAACCGAACAAATCCAATTCGGTCATTAATCAAAATCAAAGCTTAATCTATATGCTACCTTAAGTGCGATTAAAGTATCGATCAAGTTAATACCTTCGATATATAAAACAAAGGTTAGAATTTTATTTATATTACTGGCACCGAACGAAGGGAAAAGCTATCTATCCGAAATCCGAGGATTAAATGACACCACCGTGTTTTTCATCAGTAAGCTTTTAAATAAATTGTATTAATATATTATGTACCTATAAAGTTATTCGAGCACTGTTACCTACATTAATTTTATTCTAGAAGTGTAATATATATGTCGGAGGCAAATAGTGAAATCAGGCATTCTCCGTAATTCCTAGTCAATTCAGGGAATGCCGGCAAACGCCGTAACCGTCAAATTTTTTCAGCGTTTCACTAACTCTTAGTCAATCCCTGTAATAGCTAGCCGAGAATACCGATCAAGGAGAAGCGACAGCTTGGTGTTTTCAGTGTACCGTTTTGTAACGCACATGTGCGAAAATAAGTTGTGTATCACTCAAAATTATGTTATCTGTCAAAGTCAGTCCAAGTTGTGTTTAGTACGTGAGCAATGTTAAGTGATATTTTTTGGTGTTTGTTTTGTGTAGTAATAAGATGAAGATTTTTACACACTTAGGTATTCTAATACAGATATAAAATGTGCCAAAAAAGTTATTATGAAACTAATAATTTTATCACATGCATAAATATTAAGTATAATGATTTAATCATTTTTGACATTTTATTTTTCATATGTAGGTATTGTATTTTGTGAAATATATGTTTTTCTTCTTTTAAATAAATTTAATAAACAATGAACTGCAGATTTTGTTTATTTTATTTTGAAATTATATTTAAGAAAATATAATAAATTCGCGTATTTCAATAGGATTGGTCAAAGTGGGCAAAATCCCTTTATTATGGCTAAATTGTAAGTTACAATTATATCAATATAAAGATGTTTTGCGCATTCATATTTACATTTTTTGAATGAATCATACTGGAGTTGATTTTGAAAATATTGGTGCATACTTAAATAAGTACTATTTCTAAAAATTCGTCTATGCACACATAGTCCAATGGACATCCACTTTAGATCTATTTGAGGTTTATGACGTCCATATCCGGGCATCCAGTGTACGTCCGTTTATGCTAATTACATTGACAGCTGAATATCGATACCCAGAGAACGTCTGTTTTTGGACTTAATTTTAAGTTCAGTAGTATTTTGACGTCCACTGGACGTCCATCTTAGGTCATTATTTATTAAGCCTACCAGATAATACCCATCTATATATACTTCTTTTTTTTAATATAACTGGTCATTAAAAATTGACAAATTGAATCTATTGCATTTGATTCTATCAGCGGAAGTTTGAAATCTTATTCAATTATAACTGTATCTAGTTAAAAGTTTTCAAGTGGTTCCTTGGTCGAGCTCGTCTAGCGATTGAAAGCGTAAAACGATAATGAATGTGTCGTGAGTTCAATTCCTGCTCAGGTCAAGCGATTTTTAATAAAAAATAAATAAATGGTGTATAGCGATTTGCGAAAATAATATAAAATAGTGTGTGGTGAGTTGCGGTTCTGTAAAAAAGTGGGGCTGTGGTCTCAATGGAAATATAATACTGGACGTTTTTTGAATGTCCAGTATTCGACGTCCAAATATATTCCAGAATTGGACGTCCTCTGAATGGTCAAAAGTGTGCCATTTGTATACTTCACTGGACGTCCATTGGATGTCGGAAGTCCAGAAAAAACTCATTTTTGGACGTCTAGACATCCAAAATTGTATATCGAGTGGACGTCCAATGGACATATTTGTATTGTCTGGGTGATAGCCAGACCAGGTATTTAACTCTAAATACATAAACCTTAAATGACATCTGGTTTAACTTGGCGAGAAAACACTTGTTTATGTGATAAACTTGAAAGTCCCTTTAATATAATATAAATCCAGAAATTCTTAAAATATGTAAGTACTTTTTAAACCTAAAAGTTTTGAAAATATAAGCACATTGCAAATATTTAGTTAAATCTCTCAAACTTAATGTCTTTTTAATTGTTACCTTCTTTTTACTTAAGGAAAAGGTAATTTAATTTAAATATGGGGCTTTTATTACATTTTTAACAATAAATACAACAAATATTGAACAAATTTTATAGATAAATTATAAAATAATAAACGTCTTTTACTTTTATAATAAATAATTAATTATTACATAATTAATTATATTTTGGTGCCGAAATTTCAGCATTGCTATTAACCCTAACTACTTCAATGTAATTAAATCACATTGCAACATTTGCGCATGGACTATTACAATAATTTCAGATAATTTGCCAAACTATTTCGCTCAGTGTAGAAAATAAGCATGTTTTCTCAGCGTGCTAAGTTGTGTATCAGTCAAAGTCATACTATGAAAAAGGTACATCCGATATCAAAGACACCGACAGCTACTGTCGCTTCTCCTTGATCGGTATTCTCGGATAGCTAGTCTATATCAGTCAATTGGCGGAAAAACGAATATCAAGCTGTTACCTTATTTTTCTATCTCAGTCATTCCGTGTAATAACCGATTTAGGCAATCGGTGTTCTCTCATTTGAGATCTAGGATTGGCTGAGACGAAAGACGGAAATGTCAGTCAAAAGTAGTTTAGCGATTACATTGATTGAGTTCAGATGTAAATAGGTTATGTTTTACATTCACGCAAATTTTTGTAGAGCAATATGTCGCAGCATTCGGTTTTGTTTTACAAAAGGATAGATGAATATTATTCTAATGAAAATAAAAAGAAACCTTGGACATCTTCAGAAATAAATGAGGTGAGTGAATTTATATTAATACAAACCTATCCGTTAGTTATACAAACTGTTGTACAGATTGTCTCAAATTGGTATATTTTATGGGGTCTCTCGAAAATGTAGTTGTCATAACTTATTTTTTTACACTGGCCAAACTAATTGTTAGTAGATTGTTTCGTTTTCAAGATACAGGGAGATTTCTCAAAAATGGCAGAAAACAACAAGAGTCTATAACTTCCTTAATAAGAATAATATCGAAAAATCATACAGAAACTTTTTATAGATATAATTAAATCGAATTCAGTGCGGTGCATAGCTAATTTTTAGGGGGTTTCACTAAGGAAATATGATGTAAACCTACCATACCCTGTATATTTTAGGAAAAAGTTAAAAAAAGTCATAACATCCAAACTACTTTTTCTCCTACCGTTTTCGGGATACCTCGTAAAATATACCAATTTGGGAAACTCTGTACAGTTAAATAAAAATTTGTACGTAGTGTCCCAAATTGTTTTGTTTTGAAATTTTAAAGAGACAGAGAAAAGTAGTTTTGATAGGTTGTGACTTATTTTTTCTCAAACAAGTAAATTAAAAAAAATAACTTATTTGCTATACAGGGTGTCCCATGACTAGTTAAAACTATCTGAATATGGAAAAATACTTATAATATAATATATAATGAAAATTACTATGTTAAGGTTTTCGACTACGCTCTTTTGAACTCAAATATTTTCAAAGATGGCTGACTTCCGGTTCTACTTTGTTATTTTCAATGGAATACCCAGTATCTATATTAATATATTTTTGAAATCTACGTAAAATTTTAGGGTACTTTTAATAAAAAACTTCATTTTATTGCAATTTTGTTATTATTATTACTATTGTTACTCAATAGTACTATTGTAACTCTTGTATTACTAGTATACAGTATACAGTTCGGCAAGTTTGAACGGTGCAATTTTAAGAATTAGTTCCGATTGATTCGCGTCCAAGCACAAATTCTGTCTCTTTCTAAAGCGTACACCGTTCAAAACTTGCCGTACGGTATAGGTACTAAGTATTATTGATCAAATTGCAATTAAAACATGCAAAGTGGACACTTTTTAAAAAGTTTTACACCAGTTTGTAATTTTACTACTTATTAGTACTATATACTTTATTTTAATTATATACTTACAAGCTGTACCCTCTTACAGATGGCGGCAGAGATTTTATCAGCACAGAAAAACCAAAAAACCAAAAGACGAAGACAGTACCATTTGCTATCTTTGTACGATGTATTAGAAATTGCGGGTAAGCAAGTCGTAATTAAGACCAGAAAATCTAGTCACAAGGACGCATCGAAATAAGCAACCAAGACGTCGAGAATATGTTAAGGGCGTGAATGCATGATAATTCCACAAATTAGTCACTGGGATGTTGTTTTGTTCAGTTCCAGAAGAATAGTTATTTCCATAAAGTCATTAAGCGCACACCATACAAGGCATTATTCGGAGTTGACCCAAAAGTAGGTTTTCCCCTCAGCATATCCCAAAAGATATATTAGAGCCGATTGAAAATGAAGATGATTTGTGGCGTCTACTGGAAATAACGCAGCAGGAAAAAGAGATTGTTCAAATAGACGACAAAGTAATTGAAAACGTAAAGATCGATGAAAATGCAAAAGAAATAGAAAACACCTTGCAAAAAGTATCCGGAAACATGCATGAATCTGAAAATATGGCTAGCAGTTATTCTAATGATGTTTGCCAAGAAATTGATTCAGAGTCCCTTTTAGAAGTACCAATGGCATCAGGAAAATCTAACACCCCAGACACTTTAGAAATTTGTTTGATATGCCCAGAAGACGGAGGCAAATTTCAGTTATGTCGGAATGAAATGACAATTTTAGAAAACAAAAGTAGTGCTAGTCAGGGCCAAAAAATGGCGGCAGAAAAAATGCTGACAAATACTGTTAAAAAGCTAACTCGTTTAGATATTGGATCGTGTGTCCTTTTACCCGTTGAAAAAATTGATAGAGGCCCTTCCGATCTGCAAAACTTAATATGTGTAATTACTGATTACAAAAATGGTGTATATCAAGTAGGACGCTCAGCTGGTCGCATTTAATCATGGTTTAACCGACCAGACCTAATAAGTATGGGGGATACTTAAAGTGTTCGTGTAAACCGGCAAAAAAACAATGCTTATCAGATGTGCCTGTTTAAAAAAAAAAGTTCTGTGCAATTCAAGGTACCATAAAAGCACAACTTGTGCCAATAAGTAGATAATCTTTTTTTCTTATTTCTCTTATTCCTCTTTTTTTATACATTTAGGTATAGTTTTTAACACAACTATTTACTTTTTGTTCATTGTTTGTTCTTTGTTTGTTCTTTGTTTGTTCTTTGTTTGTTCTTTGTTTGTTCT
Source organism: Psylliodes chrysocephalus (assembly GCA_927349885.1). Lineage (NCBI taxonomy): Eukaryota > Metazoa > Arthropoda > Insecta > Coleoptera > Chrysomelidae > Psylliodes > Psylliodes chrysocephalus. The sequence continues at coordinate 86,165,514 of OV651814.1, forward strand.
TTGTTTTTTGTTTTGTTCTGTATTTACTTTGTTCGCTTTTTGCAATAAATATAATTGATAAAAACACAAAATTATTCTAGATAAAGTTTTTTATTTACCTATTAAAAATGAAGTGAGAACACCGATTGCCTAAATCGGTTATTACACGGAATGACTGAGATAGGAAAATAAGGTAACAGCTTGATATTCGTTTTTCCGGCAATTGACTGACATAGACCAGCTATTACAGGGATTGACTAAAAGAGTTAGTGAAACGCTGAAAAAATTTGACGATTACGGCGTTTGCCGGCATTCCCTGAATTGACTAGGAATTACGGGGAATACCTAATTTCACTGTTTGCCTCCGACATATAAATTTTTATATAATAACAAAAATCGTTACAAATAAAACTCCTTTCTCAGGATCATGCCTGTTTGTTTAACAAAAAAAAAGCTAAATCATTTAATGAGTTTTATATTTCATTTTAAAAATGGTTTTCCATCTAGTCAATAGATACAAACACAAAATATCATTAAAAAATCTAGAAATCTCTGAAAATAAGACAATAATGATTAAAAAATTCTTGCATGTGGTTGCTACTAAAGATGAAGGAAGGGATGGTGATAGTGAATGTTTAGAAATATGTTGGTTACAAAAGGTATTTTTATAGATAATGATTATGTAGATTTTAGAAATAACTATTTTGCCCTTGCACATTATAAAGTCCATTAAATCTAGTGTTACCTTGAAAAAATCTAACATGTCTCTAATGTCCTATGTTACTTTTAAATTTAGAATCAATACAGTAGAAGTATTGTAAAAAGTAATAATATTACAAAAAAAATGTTTTTATTGTTGTTGAAGCAAGAGATCTTGGCCTCCAAGACTATATTTGTCTAAATTTGGTTAAGAGAGTAGATCATATAAAACTTAAAAAATTGAATAGTGTTAACGATGCTATAAATGAATTTACTAAAGTCTATTCAAATTTCATTTATACGCCGCGTCAAAACAATTTCTCCCATCCAGCAACAGCTCACGTGACATTTTTTTGCGCTTCTATTGGTGAATCGGTCGTTAGTCATTTAGACGACGCGCAAATATTTTTTGTCAGAGTCGAATTCAGTTCAATTTGGATAATTATAAACGGCGTTTTGGTAGCATTCACCGTGTTGGTTAGTTTGGACATTTTGTATGTTTGATTGATTATAATTCATTATATTATAGTTTAGATATACATATATTGTGTTATTTATTTTTTTTGTTTTTGTGGTTGTTGTTAGTTTGAACATGTTTTACTCTATTTTATGGACATAATTAACTATATTTTGTAATTGCTGCGTGACACTATGTCCTCCACAGATACAGCAGATGAAGTCCAGAAAAATGTTTTTACTCCTTCTAAAAAGCGACTGAAAAAGGGACATTTGGTCATCCGAAATAAAAAAAAATGGTTCTTAATATTGATAAGCATTAAATTTTATAGAACCCTGATATGTTGGTACATGATGTTGAAAGGAGAGTTGCTGATAAAACAGGGATGTGCGCTAAAACCGTTTTTAATGTTATGAAGGAGTATAGGCAGATTCATAAATTTTCTGAACCAAAACGAAAGCTACGTTATAAACAAATTAGTGGCTCTGTGGATGATTTTGATAAAAATGCAATAAGGCGCAAAGTACATCAATTCTTCTTTAGAAATTATCTTCCAACAATTGATAAGGTTTTATAAGAAGTCAACGATGATCCATATTTGTCTACTTTTAAGCGAGCTACATTTTACAAGCTTTTCAAAACCCTTAATTTTAAATTTAAAACTCGAGGAAAAAATAGTTTACATTTAGACAAAAATGAAATTGTTTCATCCTACGCCACAAAAAATAAAACGGTACAGAGAAGAAAAGCAAAAAATATATTATCTTGATGAGACTTGGATTAACGCAGGCCACACCAAATCAAAAGTATGTTTCAATATGTCGGTTTTTTCATCCAGACAAGCCTTTTTGGATGAACTTTTAACTGGTTTGTGCGTAAAAACAGCTCATTATATGCCATACTGGAAGTGAAGAAGGCTTTGTCTTCAATGCACTTTATGTATTTGGGTTAAAAAATCCGATGACTACCATGAAGAAATGTGTGGAGAATCGTTCAAAGAGTGGTTTTCAAACACCCTACCAAAATTAGAAGATAACTGCATTATTATTCGAGAAAACTGGAAAAAATATCTACGACGTCTAAAAAAGGTGATATTTAAAAATGGCTATAAGGGAAAAAAATTAAATTCAACTACCAAATGCTTAAGATCCAACTTCTAAAACTTGGTAAGCAACATAAACATTGTGATAGGTATGTAATAGATGAAATGGCTAAGCAGCAAAACAACATAATACTTCACATGTCTCCGTATCATTGTGAACTTAACCCTATTGAATTAATCTAGGTTGACGTTAAACAATACGTAGCAGATATAATAATAATAATAATAATACTCTCCCTAATTCACCCCCTTACGAGTGAATTTTAACCCCAAAAGCTGAGCTTGTCCAGGGAAAGGGACGGCTATTATTATTATTTGCCGTGGCGCTCCGGGGCGACTTAAAGATGATTGATGGTGCCATTTGACTTACAGGTGAGGAAAACCCGGAAAACCTCACCCACCATCATCGAGACGGTAATGTATGGCGAATTTTTTTAATCTGCATGTCATATCAACAGAAATTGAATTTCTATTAATACGCCACACATCAAATCCTAAACCGAACCATGCAATTTAATTAAAAATCCACATGGTCTGGTCTGGGATTCGAAACCCAGCAGTCTCAGACTCATAAACTTGCCTATAAATGAATATAAGCGCGATAGACCGCTACACCACCGTGCCCGATAAAAACTCAACATTTAAATCTGGAGACATTAAAATTCTTTTTGAAGAAGTAATATTATTAATTTCTCCAGAAAAATGGAAAAAGTGTATCGGCCATGTTCGCCAAAAAGTTGAAGTAAAAATGTGGGAGTTGGATAATATAGAGGTTCAGGTAGAACCACTTGTAATTTTGATTAATGAAGATAGCCTTTCAAGTCTAACTAATTTATCCGATTCAGAATAGTGCTAAGTCAAGTAAGGAAGATTGCTATAATACAGGGTACAAGTTGTCTAATCTAAATACTAGTAGAACAAGAACAATAAAGAACAAAAGTTATCAAAAATACAAAAGGTTTCTTTTTAAGATGCACAATTTTAAATCAAATACCAAATACCTCTTATATTTAAAGTTTTTTTAATGCTTTTAGTAGATATATATTAGCTATTAAAGAATTTGCAATTATTTGGACACCCGGTACAATATAATTTTATAATATGATTGTTTTAATGCTCTGTATCACTGTAGACATATATAATGAACTAAATATAATGCAACCATCTCTTTTAAAGTCAAATACATTTATTAATTTGTATTGCAGGTTAACGCAGTTTATGTCGCTCACCTATCTTTGTCCAGAAATGTCACTAAAGTCTGGGAAACCGTGTATGGCATTTATTTTATAGGTTTACTTTAGAAAATATGTTTTTATCGTAATAAAAAAATAATTTCACAATTACACTCTTTTATTTTATATTTTTGCAAGACGGAAACGTAAAATACGGCCCTGCTTAATTTTAGCGTCCACCTGCTTCTGTTTACATCAGGCGTAAATTAAATTTGAATAGACTTTAGCTTTTTGGAGGGTCTAATTTCCTATTACACATCACATCACTTTAAGAGAAGGAACCATGCCTAGAATCACTCGTATTCGTCGTGTTTCTAGAATTTTACATGACCGTTTAAAAAACAAATTAGATGACCTAGAAATGAAAAACATAATAAAGAATATTGATAAACTAATGAATTGCTAAATGCGTTGGTTATTGTTGAAAAAATAATGGTGATTTGGGCTTAGGTTTATTGTTTAGATCCTAAGCATTTAAATGAATCCATAAAAAAAGAATATTTTTTGATACCATAATTAAAAGAAATTTCAGCGAAATTATCGGGTAAACAATTTTTTACTGTTCTTGACATGTGTGATGAGTACTGGCATATAAAACTTTACCCTGAAAGTGCTGAGAAATGTACTTTGGCACACCATTTGGGAGATATCAATTTTTGACAATAACCTTTGGCATATCGTCAGTGTAATAATTTGACAATTATTTTAATTAATCTAAAGATTTTACATAAAAATCTCATATAAATTTTCAAGTACCTTTCTTCAATTGACCTTAGAAATAGTAAACAGTTACTATAATATCAAAGTAAATTAAATATATGAGTTGACCAAAAATTTCAAAGAAAGCACGTCTCAATCAATATAAAAATTATGTGGGAACGAGGGAAAAGGACAGTTACTGAGTGGGCCCGACGTTACGCTGTCCGACTACCGACGCACACTGGGGCAACAAGCCCTCAAAGTTGGCAATAAATCAAAAAATTAAATAGCTTATACACTCTACCTCAAATTTTTTTCTGGTATATTACTGTCCATTACATAATAAAACGAACAAGTGCGATCTTCTGTCTTACGCGTTTCATCACCACCCTCAGTCGAAGTTACTTATCTGAGGCGAGTATATATTCATTGTTATTTCGTAGTTTTTAACTTGTTTTTGTGCTGTGTTTAGGCTGCATTTTGATTTTTTTTTTTCAAATTTCCGCCACGGAACCTTTAAGTTCAGCTATGTATTATTATTTTAATAAGTAAAAAGTGGAAAAATAAACTTAATCATATAATATTGGGGTAAAGTAAAATGAAGGTTAAACGTTAAAATTTTAAAATATTCTTAAATACATGAAGGCTATTTGTTGTGTTCCAAAGCAGATCAAGCTTTAAATTTCGACTTTTCATAATGAACATTGTTTGTACTTTTCGAAATCGTTTAGTTTCTGTGCACTTATTTGCACTTTTCTTCACTATTTGGGTTTTTTCAAAGTATATAAATATATGGCGGGACGATCATTCAAAAAAGAATTCTGTTTTTTTAATATATTTCGTGTATTAATATATCGATTTTATTGTCCTTAGGCTCATTTTATAGGCAACTAAATATGCTCCCAGATAGACATAACAAAATGCTATGAATTAAAAAAATTTAAGATGGCCGACCTAATTGAAGAAAAAAAAAACGAGCCTAAAAGTAACCCATTTTAAGCTTATTTTGCGTAATAGTTATAAATTATATATAAAATCTAATAACAAAAGTTAAATATCCAACCTATTTTCTTTATTTTAAGACCTCTCCGAGCACGATTGGTCCATTCAATCGTAAGATATAGACAATCAAAGTTGTCTGGTTTTTATGTTTTCATAGAATCCTATAATAACACATTATTATGCTTTGCAACGCTGCTATTTTAGTTTTTGACCGATTTGGACTCAATGTTTTTATCGAGAAAGAAACTTCTTAATATGAGAAGTTCTGGAAAGAATGAAATTAATAGAATTTGTTCACAACACCGCTAGATACTTTGTTGAAAAGTACCCACGCTCAATATGCCTCCGACATTTCACAAATACTTTATACATGGGCCTGAAATAATATCTTCTGCTTTGTTGCCTAGAGACCAATTAACAGAGAAAACTAATGGGGACGTCTTTAATTCGTTTTTACTTAGTTTCGACCTTGTAATCACGAGCAAACAAAAATTAAAAAAGAAAGAATCTGCAGCATTTTCCTAAAGAAGCAGTAGATTTGTTTAAATCTAGACTCGTCCAGCTTCACAGCCATGGTATATTCATGAATCTGATGATTACCATGGAGACAATGAAGAAAATGTCTTATCACATTCTAATGAGGATGAAATTTGATTACAATTATCATAGCTTTTCTAAATGAAATTATTATAATATTATAATATTATAAACACAAAAAATTTCAATTTATTAGATTTTCATGAAGATGTTGAAATTACTCTCGAAAGAGACAACAATATACTCTGTCTCAACACTCAAGTGAACCTTAACAGAAATTTCATACCACTCCATAGACAACTCAATTAACCCTCTATGATGATGTAGGTCCGAGTCACCCAACACAAGCCTTCGAGAGCCATCCCCTCCTAAACTCGATTTCACCCATCAGAGCCTACCTTTGGGACCATGGTACTCCTTTGTTTAAAACTTTTTTGTTCTCTATTTTGTCTCTTTTAACCATGAGTACGCTTGTTGAGTGATTCAGTAATTTTTAGGACTAAACATCAGATTCACCTTTAGGGACCGCGGGTTCAGTTGTGCCATCTTGGGTTCTCTGAAAGAATGTTCTGCAGAGCCCGGGCTGGCACATCAGAATCACGCGAATGACATTTTTGTTTTGTCTTGACATCAAAATAATAATATCATTTATATTAAACATTTATTTAAATTTAACTAACAATAAATTAAATCTTTAAATTCAATAACAAATTTTGATCTCCGTTAACCTCCAATCACTCGAATCACACTCGGAGAAACATGTTCCACACTGAGGTGAACGCACCTCCTTCTGTTGACATTTGACAAGTCAAAGTCTTCAAGTGTCGCTTGTCACCACTGTCATGTGGAAACGGTTAAACAACTTGAACCAAAATGAAGAGATAAATTTAAATTTGAAAATATTAATATTAATAAAATTATGATTTAGCAAGTTGTAAATATCCCGAAATATATAATTTTGGGAGTGAGGATGACCAGGAACTTGTTGGATACGTTGTGGACAGTAGATAGACTTTTTCATAATTATAATGTATATAAAACATATAAAAAAAAACCTTCAGTTTTTTTACTTTGGCCTTCTGCGTTTTACTTTCGTCATATCAAATATTGCATTCTAGATTCAAATTTCAATATATCTTCCACAGTCACCCTCTAATTATAAATTTCTTTAAATTTTAACTAATTTGTTAACCTTTTTTCAATTTTGTGAATAGTGAGGGTGGCATGATTCCTTAATTCCACACAAGCTAACTTGCTTCTGGAGATCAGATTTGATTTGTAAGGGCTTATCCCACACTCACTATTCCCAATACCAGTTTTTTGTCACTTTGTTTGTTTCTTGTAATTTTTAATTTGTTCAAACAATTGTATATATACTATTTTAACTTTTGACTTAAAAGTTTAATTCAGATTTTATAATATATTTTTTTAAAATCTTTTTAAATTGTAAGTTTACATCCACAATTTTTGTAGATGAGCACTGATGATGGCAAATAAGCCGAAAGCGCTTTGCATTGATTAATAAAAAAGTTTTGCACGAAATACAAGTTTTTCCTTTTTGAATCTAAACTACGTGCACACAGCTGTCAACCTTTTTTGGTTTTTTTAATTATAATATTACATTTTTATTATTTGTATCTTTAACGTGTGGAGAGTGGATTACCCCCATGGCACTTAGGCCTCATTAGGCTCATGACATTTTTATTATATTATATGTTAGTATTACAAAAGAAAATACATAGAGGGTTTATAAAGTGTTTATTTGCTAAAAAGAAAAAATTGAAAGATATTAAGAATAGAATATACATTTTTATTATATTACATTCTTAATAACTTTCAATTTTTTTAGAAAACAAACACTTTATATGCCCTCTATGTATTTTCATTTGTAATACTAACACCTCTACAAAGCAATATTTAACTTACAAATTCATAAAGAAAGTATGTGATTTAATGCCAACTTTGATGGCTTGTTGCCCCAGTGTGCGACGCCGATAAATCGTATATCGGGAATTATAAAGTAATTTTTTTAAATTGTGATTTAATAATAAATATCAGCCAATCAATTTAAACTTAGTGAAATCGAAACTACGTTTCGAGCAAGGTAAGCCTTCCTCTTTCACTACATTAAAATTGTGACAGTTCTCTCTTTTTTTCATTTTGCCAAATTATTTTGTTACCTCTCATCGTAGATTTTAATAGGAAGTGATATAGTTTATTTTTTTTGACTTTGGTAGCTACAAGATCCAACGAGATTTCTGACATTTTTTTGCTATCTATTCTTACATTATTTATCGGTATTTTTTTATCGTCGACTGATTTACCGAATCAGGCGAGAACCTCAGGGTGGATCTTGTACCTCCAAACATATTGTATTACTTGATCGTTTTTTTGTCTATGATTAAAATTTGTTACATGTTTAAATATATTGAGCTAAATATATTAAGTTGTTAAACGTTCACCTGTTTTTATCTTACGTGTGTTAAGAGTTGTTGAGTTCAGCAAGAGTTCTATAAGACGAACAACCACTAGTTCAGATAAGCTATCTAACAAAGTCCAGAGTTAGATAACTGAATACTTATTTAGATGTTCTTTTTTATTTCTTAACTAAAATATAATCGATTTCATCAGGTCTACCTTCCCCTTTTGTCAAAAGACACTCCGGGCACTTTTGCGAAACCCCGGCGAACCTACCCCCGAGTAAGGACTATAGGTGCCTATTATCAGTTTGCCAAACCATTTCTTTAATCCGCTCACGGTGAGAGTGAATAAGCTCTAAGGACCTTATCCCCTGAGTGTAGCTAGTGACAGTCGCTGCCTTTACACGTACAGTGATGACTAGAGCCCTTTTGGCCACTACATTAGTATTTAGTAACAACAGTTACTTTCTAAGTGACGGTGGTTGTTACTTCAGCACCAGGGTATCTATTCTGGAATCTTAGGGAGTAGAACGTTTGAGGGAAGAATGAGACAAAAATACAAATTTTATGCGTTACAGATAAAGAGGAAAATCGGTTTTTTATTCCCTCGAATTCAAGAATAGCTACCCAGAAGTGCTTCAAAGGAAAAACTATGAAATTTTTTGGGATATTGATGATAAAATTATATTTTAATGGCTTAATTGTAACTGGTTTTTCAGAAGCTGCATATGATAATAATCATACTGGTTCTGGAAAGGGCAAAGAAATATAATTTAAAATTTAACAGGTCAAAAATTAAATTAAACAAAGATCATGTTATAGTCCTTCCAATATCAATTGCAGAACACAGTTATCTGGAAAATCATCAATATTTAATATATATGCACGGTACTCATTCCAAATTTAGAAACGAAAAATAATGTTTACTCCCCTTATACAATGCGTTAAATATTAAAGAAACGGTCAGTCAACGTGTACTTGATACATATGTGTCAAAATCCATCATCTCCGTTGTTAACCAATGAAAACATCGAATCGTAAACTTAAATGCACTGTATTGGCCGAAGGTTTACGAAGGGGAGGAGTGTTCGAAAATATTCCTGGAAGACAGTCTGCGATATCAGTAGAGTACTGTCGTGCGGTGTGTTTTGTATGTGTGGTTGGTTTAATTTAAATTTCTTTTAATAAATATAAATATGACGTTCTTTAGACCGTGGGCGAATGAAAAAAATGAAATTGCACAATGTAGTGAGATTAAAGACAGGTATGACTTTAACAATAAGGATTTAGATATACAAACACAACAAGTTATTTTAAATATATTCGAATGTTTAAAAAAGGAAAATATTCAGCAGTCTGATAATGCGATCATAATAAGAATTGCTGAATTAACTAAAGTAAATAAATTTTCCATTTATCGAGTAGTCACAAAAGGGGTTGCTGTGGATCATTCTCAAAACCGAAAAACATGTAAAGAAAAACTGAAATCAGTTGACAGAGCTACTCAAGATTTTATACGAAGGACAATTTATAGTTTATATAAGGAGAACAGGGTTCCAACATTGGAAGTAATACAGCAAAAGGTAGCAGATTTTCCAGGATACATTTATACCAGTTTGGAAACATTGCGTCAAGTTTTGTCAGCATGTGGTTTTAAACACAAAAAAATGAATAAACGGATGGCAATCACCGAATCGTCAAGGATAGTTCAATGGCGACAAGATTATTTGCGTCAGATAAAAGAGTACATACGTTCTAATAGACACATAATTTATCTAGATGAAACATGGTTTGACAGTCACGATGTAATAAATTTCGGTTGGGTTGACAGTAGTAAAAATTGCTGTTTGAATGGGCAATGTTCTAAAGGGAAACGTATTATAATAGTGCACGCTGGAAGCAAAGACGGTTTCGTGCCTAATGCTTTATTATTATCTGTTATACAAACTAAAAACTGTGCAGCTGATTATCATAAAGATATGACAGCAGAATTATTTGAAAAATGGTTTAATGAACAGCTCTTACCTAACATTCCACCAGTCAGTAATCGTTATGGACAACCAATCTTACCACTCACGGCAACTCCTTAAAATACCAAATAGTAGCGTAACAAAGCTCAAATTTTAGCGTTTATGTCTGAAAAAAATATTCCTATTCCTGCCAGTGATCGTAAAAAAGGCCCACCAAACAAAGAATTGCTTACTGTTATTGAAGGCATGAAGTTGGAAAAAATTTATTATATTAACAAACTGTGCAAAGAACAGGGTCATACTTTTCTCAGACTACCTCCTTACTATTGCCTATTTAACCCTATAGAGTTTGTTTCGAAATCAAAACATATCAAAACATTTGAAGCCGGTCCTGCGCGCCACACTTTGGGTGGTCCGTTGAATATATATAAAAAATCGTTGTAAACACCTGCTTCTTGGTCTACGTGACATTACACACGTGAATGTGCAAACAGGATCACACCTGACTAGCCGGCACTATGCATTTGTTCCATCTGTCTCCCTCTATCGTTTTCTATCTCCCTCAACATATACGCAGCTAACCGAAAAAGAAGCGCACTTTTTAACCAGACACCAAAGCAAACAGACGTGTATTGAGTTCGCTCTTACACAACATAAAAATGTCATTTTGTAACTCACTTTTTAACCAGACACCAAAGCAAACAGACGTGTATTGAGTTCGCTCTTACACAACATAAAAATGTCATTTTGTAACTCACTTTTTAACAAGTCACCGACGCAAACAGACGTGTATTGAGTTCGCTCTTACACAACGTAAAAATGTTATTTTTTTTAAAAAAGTTTTTCTCAGCAAAGATAGTTTAGAATGTAAATAAATATGTAAAAAAGTTTTTGTAAATAAGTGTACTGAAGATTTATGAAGAGTCATAAATAAAAGGTGTTATCTACGATAATTTTGCGAGTTTTATTCCATAAGGAAATTACTACAGTCCATTAGCCGAAGCAGAGAAGAACCGAAAACTGTGTTGCTGCATACGTGGTTTATCAATTCAGGTAATCACGATCACAACATAGAATCTGGTCATATTCGAGCCGGATGTTTGCAGTTTCGAGTTATGGTCCAGTCAACAGAGACTAACAAACTTAGTGCGGTAATTCTTTAGTGCAATAATAATAATAAAAAAAATCGTTCGTAATTTTAAAAAATAAGTGAAAAACAGACAGGTATAACTATTTATTTTACTAATTTTTATTTTCTAAAAGACTTACTACATGGCAAGTAAAAAAATGTTGGAACTTGCTTATGTAAACTTGTAACTTGTAATTTTTATTTTTTTTAACTTTAATCTATATTCACGCTTTGTCGTTATATATTCGTTTATATTTATCGTAATATTATACCATAATCGTTTCATTGTCGTATATAGTTGAACATTCAAAATCAATGTTACATATTTTTTCGTTATTTCTAATACTTTGAACATATACCCACAGTGGTCATTTATATTGTTTCGTTACAAAATCGTACTTTTAAATTATACCCACAGTGGTTACTTATATTTTTTCAATAATGTTTATCGTTTATATACTATACTTTAATATTAAACAGAACATATTTTCGGCAATTAAACAAAGCTAACACATCTTCTCAAAAATGGAAAAACATAGAAAAAATAGGTCCACAGCTAAAGGACAACTAACTCGAATCGAAAATTGGATGCATGCAAATCTATATTCTGACTCTCTAAGCAGTACAGCACTTTCTATTCAAATTACTAGTTTAGAACAACAATTCGAAAAATATACTTTAGCTCAAAACGAAATAGACTATTTAATTTCTCAAAACGAATCACTTGTCGATGATGAAGATCGTGAATCTTTCGAAAATTCATACATTCAATTATTAGCAGGAGCAAAAGACGCTCTTAATAAACTACAACCTGAAACTAATCAAATTGTAAATCAAAGTAACATTAATCAAAATATTAAACTCCCAGAAGTCAATATTCAAACTTTCTCAGGTAATCCATTAGAATATACTAGTTTTATCGATTTATTTAATGCCTTAATTACTAAAAATTCAAGCTTGTCAAATGCCGAAAAATTATTCTATTTAAAATCTTTTCTGGTGGAGGAACCCCATCAGTTAATTCAAAAACTAGATATAACTAACGACAATTTTGCTATTGCTCTCGAATTACTCGATAAACGGTTCAATAATAAAAGACAAATATTAAACAACCATTTTGTACAACTGATGGCGATCGCTCAAATAGAAAAATCAAACTCATCTTTGCTCAGAAAATTCGTAACTCAAGCTAAAACCATAATCGATTCCCTCTCTAGTCTTCACATGACATCAGAGGAGCTATTTAACTCTTTTTTGATACATATTTTAGAAAGCAAATTAGATTTTTTCACAAAACAATCATTCGAACAATCCATAGGTAAAAATCAATCACTCAATGTTAATCAACTTTTTGACTTTTTAGAAGACAAATGCATAGCTTTCGAAAACTCTGTAAGTGCCGACAATAAACCAAAAAATAATGCCCAAAATTACTCGAATTTTAGTCATAAACACATAAATAAACCTCAAAAAATATTTTTACAAACAAACCAGACTCCAAAAGTAACTCCTGTTCAACAAACAACGTTCCCACATTCTAAATGTGCATTTTGTAACACTATAGAACATTCAATTTTTCGATGCCAATCATTTTTATCACTAACAATCAAAGACAGGTTCAATTATGTCAAAAGTATTCATGCATGTATTAATTGCTTATCCACCAATCATAATGTTAAAAATTGTACTTCAAAACATACATGTCATACGTGCAACCAAAAGCACCATTCTTTATTACATTTTCAAAATACTAACAGTCAAAACGAACCTCGTCCTCAATATCTACAAAATAAATTCAATTCATCAACGTCAACATCTAATTATTCTCAAAATAAAAATTATTTTCAGACAAATAGGCCTTCAGCAGTCAATGTTGACAGTAATCGTAATTTACATGTTTTGAATCAATCATCTTCAGGGCCGTCTACTTCTTATAAGCCTGTTACTTCTTCAGCTTTATCAGCTACAACTACAAAAAATACACATGTACTTTTAGCTACTGCCAAAGCACAAATTAAAACTAAAAATGGCAAGTCTATAACAATAAAGTTACTTTTGGACAATGGTTCCCAAACATCCTTCATCACGCAGTCTTTAGCCAATCGTATTGGCTTTAAATCATATCAAAATAATCTAAAAATATCTGGCATCCTAAACGAATGTAATTCCGTTTCTCGTTCTGTTGACGTAACCATTACCGCTTTAAATAATACGAAACAATTCAATTTTTCATGTTCAATCGTAAAAAATATAACGCAAAAATTGCCACAAATCACGATCGACACACACAAGTTAAAAATACCGCAATATTACTTAAAAAATTTAGCTGATGACACGTTCAATATTCCGTCTGATATAGACATTTTGGCAGGCGCCGACATTTATTATTCCATTTTAAGGGGTGGTTTCAGGACTCTTGGCAAAAACCTCCCAACTCTTATAAACACCCATTTCGGTTGGCTATTGGCAGGTACTATACCTCAATATTGCCTACAAAATAATAGCTCGTATTGCAGCATAAAGCATTCTTTATTAGCAATAAATCAAACACAAAATACCTCAGACGAGGAAAATACTCATTTACTAATCGAAAAATTTTGGGAACAGGAGGAAATCACTCCTACCACTCCTATTTTATCTTCTGACGATGCGAAAGCAGAAGAAATATTTTCAAACACAACAGTAATTTTAAATAACGGAACCTATCAAGTAAATTTACCACTTAGCGATCCACAAGCTCATACTTCTTTAGGTACGTCCTTTTACATGGCTAAAAATCGATTTATTAACCAAGAAAATCGACTACATAAAAATCCACAGTTATTTTCTCAATATCGAGACCAACTTTTAGAATACATCGAATTAAATCAAGCAAAAAAAGTTCCTTTGTCTATTACGAACTCTTCTAATCATAATACATACTTTGTTCCTCATTTATGCGTTCTAAAAGACAGCGGTACCACAAAAGTCAGAGTGGTATTTGATTTTTCTGCAAAAAGTTCTACTCATCTATCATTGAATGACATTTCCCTTAGAGGACCACAAGTACAGCCAAACCTTTTTGATATTTTATGTCGTTTTCGTATATTTAAGTATGTATTAACAGGTGATATTCAGAAAATGTTCCGACAAATACAAATTAATCCAAATCAATCATATTTACAAACTTTACTTTGGCGAGACTCACCTAATCAACCATTTGAATGTATTGAACTAACAACCGTCGCATTTGGACATAAATCTTCACCATTTTTAGCCTGCAGGGTATTAAAGGATATTGCACAACAAAATCCTCAATTTTTTTTAGCATCAGATTCATTACTAAACCAAACTTATGTCGATGACATATTAACAGGGTCAAATGCCATTTCTCAATTAAAACTTCTCGAAAAAGAACTTCATACCCTATTGGGAAAACACAATTTTACGCTTCATAAAATATTAACTAATCTTAACGAAAATAAAGACAATGTTCAGTCATCTAATCAACAAGTTGACTTACATCTTGACAATAATACATCTGCTAAAATCTTGGGTTTGTATTGGGACCCTAAATCAGATTTATTCAATATCTCAGCACCTAACAATTTAGAATTCAAAAAAGTAACAAAACGACTCGTTTTATCTACTCTATCACAATGCTATGACCCTTTGGGCCTAGTCAACCCTATAATAGTCGCAGGCAAAATATTAATGCAATTTTTATGGTCATCCCAATACTCCTGGGACCAAACTATCGTAGATTCTACGTTTTTAGATAAATGGCATCACTTCTTAAATCAAATCCAATTTATTAAAACTATACAAATACCCCGCTGGGTCTTAACCGATACAAACTATACAAAAATTCAAATCCATGGCTTCAGCGATGCAAGTCAATCCGCTTATGGATGCTGCATATATATAGTAGCACATTATCCTACTCATATTTCATGTCATTTAATCGCGGCCAAATCTCGGGTTGCTCCTTTAAAGTCCATTGTTACCATTCCCAAACTCGAGCTATGTGCTATGCTCTTACTAGCCACATTAACTTCTAAAATTTTAACTATTTTTGCCTCTCAAATGTCCTTTGAATCAGTCAATTTATGGTCTGATTCTCAAATAGCCTTATCTTGGGCACAAGCGCACCCATCAAAATGGAACACGTACGTTAGTAATCGAGTTTCTCAAATTCAAGGTCTCGTTCCCATGGCTACTTGGCGATATATCGACTCAGATCTAAATCCAGCCGACATGTTATCTAGAGGTACACTCACTCCGGAATTTTTAAATTTTTGGTATACCGGGCCAACTTTTCTAAAAGATCCCCATTTTGATTTAAATTCACATAATACATTCAAACCTATTCCAAACATCCCTGAAACCAAGAACCAAACCTTTGTATCAAATATCTCAGTCAATCAGGTTGAAAAAGCCTCCGATTATTGGTATAATATCTTTTTAAAATTCTCAAATTTCACTAAACTACATCGAACCATAGCGTACCTACTTAGGTACAAAAATAATGTCCTAAATACAGACTGCAAATTCTCAGGACCACTTCACATACCCGAACTTGACTTAGCCTTAAATTTTATACTAAAACAGATCCAATCCAAATACTTTTCAAAAGAAATCAATACTTTAAAAAATAATTTAGTTATTGCAGACAAACAAATTTTATCGTTAAAACCATTTTTAGATACAGACGGTATCATTAGAGTAGGGGGCAGGTTATCTCATGCAAACATACCATATTCTCAAAAGTATCCTATACTATTACCCTCTAAATGTCATGTTGTCAAATTAATACTTAGTCTTGAACATATTCGATTAGGACATAGTGGTCCTCAAAATGTTTTGTCAAATATTAGACTTAGATATTGGCCACTTAACGCTCTTCGTGAAATTAAGAGTATTATTTCTAAATGTACAATTTGTTTTAAATTCAATGCTCAAACAGCACAACAAATAATGGCTGACTTACCGGTTGACAGGGTAACAATTTCTCGTCCTTTTCAAAAAATAGGTGTAGATTTCGGAGGTCCTTACCTCATAAAAACTTCAAATTTAAAGAAAGCTCCCGTCTCTAAATGTTATATTGCAGTTTTCGTGTGCATGGTCACAAAAGCAGTGCACATTGAATTAGTTTCAGCCCTCACAACTGAGGCATTTATCGCTACTCTTAAACGTTTTATCTCCAGAAGGGGCAATCCCTCTATAATTTATAGTGATAACGCTACCAACTTTCAAGGAGCAAGTAATTATCTCAAAGACATTTATTCATTTTTCAAAAAACCCTCAAATTCAACTTCAATTATCAACTTTTTATCTACTAAAGAAATTCAATGGAAATTTATTCCCCCTAGAGCGCCACACTGGGGAGGAATTTGGGAAGCCGCCATTAAGAGCGCAAAGTATCATCTAATTCGAATCATAGGTAATAACACTCATACTTTCGAGCAACTCTCTACAATTTTATCTCAAATCGAAGCTATTTTAAATTCACGTCCCTTATATACAAATTCAAATGACCCTCTCGACGAACAGCCATTAACTCCAGGACATTTTCTTATCGGCACATCTCTCACGTCTTTTCCAGAAAAAGACATATCCAATTTATCAATTAATCGACTTTCCTTTTGGCAAAAATGCACTCATATACAACAGAATTTCTGGAAAAAATGGTCCAAGGACTATTTAAATCGATTACAAAATAGACCAAAATGGTTGACTACACAAATAAATTTAAAACCTGATGATATTGTATTATTAAAAGATGTAGAGTCTCCGCCTCTTGTTTGGCCGTTAGCCAGGGTCTTAGAAACCTACCCCGGTAAGGACGGTAATGTTCGGTCGCTCAAAATTTTATCAAATGGCAGCATTAGCATAAGACCAATCACCAAGGTGGTACCTTTGCACAGGTATGACGACGTTCAACCTTAGACAGTTGGCTATTTAGCAACTGATCATTTCACCGCCTTGTTTAAACTTTCCTTTTTGCTTATTTTTATCAACAGTTAGAGTCAATCTTTTCTATCTTCTTCTTCCAAGTCCGCAAACCACTGTATGTTGCGTTACGCGCATACCTGGGCGACACCCGTCAGTGCGACGCGGTGAAACCCACCCATGGCCTGAATCCGGAAGTATCTCGCACAAGGTACCTAAGGATTCCGTGCCCAAACCATAATATTGCGGACTGTAGTACATTTAATTTTAACAGCCATAACCCGGGGGCTGTTTAGGGGTAAAATATAAATAAAAGGAGTCTCGGACAATTCAGTTGTCCTCGAGTTCCGCGGTTTTTAATTTCTTCGTTTCTTCTATTATCTACCTTCTTTCTCTTCGACTTTTACATAATGTACTCTAAAATGAGACATTTATATAGGGTGATCCTAAAATAAGGACACTCTTGGGTTACTAATCCCTCTTTACAAAGTTTTTTGTTCTAAAGCCTGAATATAGTTTCAGTGCTCATATTTCTTTTCGTTACAGGGTGATCTTATAGTAGACACCTTCTAAAGCCTGAATATAGTTTCAGTGCTCATATTTTTTTTTTTTTTCGTTACAGGGTGATCTTATAGTAGACACCTTCTAAAGCCTGAATATAGTTTCAGTGCTCATATTTCTTTTCGTTTCATTATATACAGGGTGATCTTATAGTAGACACCTTCTAAAGCCTGAATATAGTTTCAGTGCTCATATTTCTTTTCGTTTCATTATATACAGGGTGATCTTATAGTAGACCCCTTCTAAAGCCTGAATATAGTTTCAGCGCTCATATTACTAATTGTTCTAATCACATTCCTTCAATCATTCTAACGTTCCAATGTTCCAATTCATTATTTGTATATAGTAAAAAGCATAAGCAAGGTACATCAGGTCACAGGGATAGGGCTAGGACACTGAAGTGGGATGTGTTCGCCAGCAGGTCCAGACTGAAACCAATGCTGTAGCTTAAATACATTTAAACAATCAATACATTTATTTAAACTTCACTTATTCATCTGACCTCTTTTTCGTGGGGGGAGGATGTTTCGAAATCAAAACATATCAAAACATTTGAAGCCGGTCCTGCGCGCCACACTTTGGGTGGTCCGTTGAATATATATAAAAAATCGTTGTAAACACCTGCTTCTTGGTCTACGTGACATTACACACGTGAATGTGCAAACAGGATCACACCTGACTAGCCGGCACTATGCATTTGTTCCATCTGTCTCCCTCTATCGTTTTCTATCTCCCTCAACATATACGCAGCTAACCGAAAAAGAAGCGCACTTTTTAACCAGACACCAAAGCAAACAGACGTGTATTGAGTTCGCTCTTACACAACATAAAAATGTCATTTTGTAACTCACTTTTTAACCAGACACCAAAGCAAACAGACGTGTATTGAGTTCGCTCTTACACAACATAAAAATGTCATTTTGTAACTCACTTTTTAACAAGTCACCGACGCAAACAGACGTGTATTGAGTTCGCTCTTACACAACGTAAAAATGTTATTTTTTTTAAAAAAGTTTTTCTCAGCAAAGATAGTTTAGAATGTAAATAAATATGTAAAAAAGTTTTTGTAAATAAGTGTACTGAAGATTTATGAAGAGTCATAAATAAAAGGTGTTATCTACGATAATTTTGCGAGTTTTATTCCATAAGGAAATTACTACAGTCCATTAGCCGAAGCAGAGAAGAACCGAAAACTGTGTTGCTGCATACGTGGTTTATCAATTCAGGTAATCACGATCACAACAGAGTTAATATGGGCAAACGTAAAATCAGAATTACGAAAATGTAATCAGTCTCCAGAACTGAGTAAAGAGGTTGTAGAACTCGTAAAGAAAGTTCTAGCAACAGACCGCCAAGAGCTTTGAAAAAAAACTGCGTCGAACATGTTATAAAAGAAGAAGATGAGTATGTAATATTACCCTCTTTACAACCCATCATAATTCAACCAAATGATGACTCTAGTTCAAAGGATTCAGACTGCCATGATTATTTATAAAGATACTTTAGAATTGAATTGTTTCTTTTTCTTTTGTTTTATTTGCAAAGAATTTATTTTCCTTTATGGTTTTTGCTTTGAAATTTCGTTTTTCAGAAAAAAAAACGAATGGGGTACAAAAACGGCTCAGTTCACGTCAGGTACCCTGTTTAAACTTACAGGCAGGTACACTTTACTCGCTTTTTTACGTTTTATAATTTAATATTCAGTTGTAGCAAGTTAACGAGCTATAATGATTTTTTTTTAAGTCCAAGTAAGACTACAATTAAGTGCATCTATCTAAATCAAGGCGTATAATAACGTCCAATTTATAATGATTCGATTTCCTTTTAACGAATACTTTCTTGCATATGATATATATTAAAAGTATTTATAAAATAAATTTATAAAATGAGGTAGGTATCTACGCCTATGGCAGATCAAACAAAATTATCGGTAAAGGTTCCGAACGAGTTTTTATGTTCTGCAATTGATAATGGAAGAACTATAAATTCTTGGGACAAATATTTTCAAAAAAGAGAAATGAGCACATTAAAAATTATGTTAATGCCACAGTAAACATGACAAATCCACAATCAAAGAAAGATATACTACATTTTTTGGGCATTGTAAAATATGTAAGGAAGTTTATTTCAAACTTGTCAAGTATTTCTGTTCCATTGCGAAAACAAAACTAACACGTTTAGATGTAGACTGGCAATAGTGGCAATGGACTGATGAGCATTAGCATGTGAAAAAAAAGTTGAAACATTTGCTAAATAGTAGTCTAGTGCTGTCATTTTTTGACACAAATAAATCTCTAGAGAATAAGACAGATGCATCCAAAGATGGGATGGCTGCGTCTGTTGCAGGATGGTCACCTAATAACGTTTGCTTCAAGAAGTCTCACAAAAACTGTAATCAAATATGCCCGAACTCAAAAGGAAACGTCAGCAATCTTGTTTGTATGTCAAAAAGTTCATTTGTTTATTTATGGACTTGACCTAACGGTATTCAGTGATCACAAGCCCTTAGAGAGTATTTTTAGAAAAAAAATTACAATCAGCCTCATCTAGAATTATTCAAAGAATGAGGCTTAAATTCTTGAATTACAATATTAATGTTTGCTATAGACCTAGGTAGTATATGTATATTGCAGATACCCTTTCCAGAGCATATTTAAATGAAAAAGGTTTGAAATCTAATTCAGAAATAGATTTAGCCGTTCATGGTATAACTAGTTATCTACCAGTTTCTGAAAATCGAAAAAATCAAATTAAACAAATGATCGAAAATGATATTCAGCTAAAACTGGTAACTGAACTTATAAGGGGTGGCTTACATAAAACTTAAAAGTCCCAGATTGGGTCAAAATATATGCAAAGCTTCATGATAAGCTATATGGATTATTATTTTTGGAAAATAAACTTGTAATACAGAGAAGTGAAATGCTATATTTATGGATGAGACGTGGGTATATAGCAAGAGAAGTGACAGAAAAAGTTGGCGAGATAGAACAATGGCAACTGCAAGTAAAACAAAGAAGATGGATTTCGATACATAAATATCCGTAGTGGCAATGTTAAAAATGGTTTAGGACGAAATTTTCACCTAGTCTGGAACATCCTTCGTTGATAATGCCAGTAATTCGTGGTACGTGGAGCCAATTCCATGTTTTAGTTGGACAAAATATAAAATGGTGAAATGGTTGCAGGGCTGGAACTCTGTGTCATGTAGAATTCTACTTATCGCTTTCTACAATAGATTCTTTTGTGGAACTCTGTGTAACATAGCAGAAAACCAACGAGTATATACTTACTACAGGATAACTAGTTTCATAAGAAACCACATTGCGATATTTCCCGTGCGGTTGATAACGTATTTATCACAAAAGAAGTAATCGATTTCTATTCTGTCAAGCAGCACTCACCCATCAATTTCAAAATCAAGATGATCTGCAAACACCGTTGCATCAATATGATACAAGAAATAGAGACAATTATTTGCTACCACGAACGAATAAATCAATTGGACAAAATAGCTATCGGTTTTTGGGACCAAAAATCTTTAATAACATTCCAACGGAGCTTCGAGAAATAAAAACAGTAAAAAAATTTAAAAGATGTGTAAAAGAATTTATAACAAAAACACCGCGAACTTTTTTCCGTAATATAATCGAATAAAAAAAAATAGAAATTAAATAATTAAAAAGTATATCATAAACGTTAAAGAATCTGAATATTTTAAAAATGTTCTTTGTCTATGTAGAAGTTAGCTTTGTTGTATGAGATACTTATGCCGAGGTATATTGGAAATAAATTTTACTTATTATCAAAGTGTAAAGATTGTACTTATATAACTTTTATTTATATTAATAATTTGTATTTTAATTGCTTCATATTTTTAAATTTTTACTATTGTATTGTTATAAGTTTTATTTATTTTATTTTGTCGTATTTTTTGTCACACACAATCTGTCATTGTACTTTGTACAGTGAGCAGATTCAGTGACACATTTCTTGTTTATTTACATTTTATTTCCTATTGGATTTTATTTTATTGTATCTGAATGTATATATTGCTGGTAAATAAACATTATTATATTATATTATTGTAGAAAGCGATAAGTAGAATTCTACATGACACAGAGTTCCAGCCCAGGAAAAGAATATTTTTAAAGCAGAACACCCTGCAAGTAGTTATACTGATTTGATTGTTTTCACATCGTCAAACAATTTCAAAAGATTTCATTTAGTTGCTATGTTGTATATAGGGTGTGTCAAAATGCGGATTAACAATTTTTTAAATAGAATAAATACCCTATATGTTATACCACCAATTAATTAATACAGGGTATTTCATTTATAAAATTGCGTAAATCGTAATCTTACGTTTTGACACGCCCTATATAGAACATAGCAAATTAATTAAATCAATTAAAATTGTTTGATGATGTAAAAACAATTAAATATATATTACACCAGCAGGATGTTTCGCTTTAAAAAAGTATAGATTAGGTCAGCACCTCGTTTATGGACCACCATGTATTATCAAGAATAATTGTTAAATAATCATACAGTTCATCAAATTTCTAGAGGTGTTCGACGCCCAGACAGAGAACGCGCTACGTGTGACTAAGATAGCTATTGTACAGTCTGCTAAACAAGTTATTTTAAATAGTTTTTAATATTTTTAGGTAATTAAATTTTAAAAGTGTGGAATAGTTTAGGGATTAAATTGGTCTGATTGGACTTTCTTAGAACGTTTTTAAAAGCAGCTAAAGATAGTATGTAGAATTGAAAATAATTATTATGCCATAAAAGATGTTTTGGAATTCCTTTAACCTTTTGAAATTGAGTCAGAAAATATAAATTTTATAGGATAGCGGAAAATACCTATAATTTTTTTGTAGACCTTTGTAAATCGTG
Organism: Psylliodes chrysocephalus; assembly: GCA_927349885.1. Classification (NCBI taxonomy): domain Eukaryota; kingdom Metazoa; phylum Arthropoda; class Insecta; order Coleoptera; family Chrysomelidae; genus Psylliodes; species Psylliodes chrysocephalus. The sequence continues at coordinate 86,188,134 of OV651814.1, forward strand.
GAAATAGTTTATATTTTATTTCTACCTTATTAAGGAAAATGGTACCTATTATTAATAACGGTTGTTTCTGAAACATTACTAAAATTTTCGAAATTTTGTTTCTCTACAAAATAATAAACTATACTATTTAGAAAAAAATTTATTTCTCTTATAATTTTATAAAAAATAACAGGGGAATATTTACATTTCTTGATCTATTAAACAAAACGATAAATTATCTCGACGAATGACACCATGTTCTAGTACGGAAGCTAGCTTTACATTTTTGTTGGTGGTTTCATGGGTTTCATATAAATTTTTTGTAATTGTAGTTTACACGTACATATACCTCTTAACACTTGTTTGCTTTATTAAAAAGTGTGTTGTTGTGATTTACGTCGAAATAAGTCAAAAACAACTTGAAACCCCATATAAAATCAAAAAGGAGAAACGGAAAAAAATTGAGCCTGTAAATGAACACAACTCAGAAACAAAAATAGCTATCTAATAATAAAAAAATAAAATTTGATTCTTGTGCAGCTTCATCTATATCATTAACTGTTTTTGGTTTTTTAATGGTTTTTCTTGGTGATGAAAATTCCGATATCTCACGGTTATCGATTCTTTTTTTCTCTCCAGAAATGCGGACGACAGTGTTTTTAGATACTCCTGTGGCTGCAGCAACACGATCATTTACATTTTTAAATGGTATTGAAGGTGAATTAAAGTTTCCTTTTCTTCTCATAAACTCTATAACATTGGCTATTATTTCGCAAGATTGACTGTTAATCACGCGGCCTCTTAATTTGCTATTAAACTCCATACTTAGGTTCTATTAAACTGTAATGAGCAAAAAACACAAACGAAAATAAAAGAAATGTTCTAGCGAAATTTACATCTGACATTTACGTCTGAATGAAATAGTGAAATACTTGATGCGCAGAGTGTACTTTCATTGCGTAAATCCGTCGGGATGCCTGTCAGTAGTGCTTTCTCTGTCTAGCCGTCGAAAGCCTCTAGAAATTTGATGAAATATATTAAAAGTTCCATCGTATTTCTAATAATAAAATAGCTATCGATCCATTACGCATTGATATGTTATTGGCTAACATATTGGTATCGTTGTATAGGCAAATTTATAAGGAATTTTATGTAGAGTGTTGCATTTGAAAAAAATTAAGTAAATTTTAAAACACTTTGAATAAGATAAACCAGTTCTATCACCACTATTCGTTAACTTAGTAGGTATCTTATAAGTCTGTATAATAAACAATTTTGAAATCAATGTAAACCTACCTAAATTATGATAATTTAATTCTAGGGTTGAATACAGAATTACCAAACCATTTTAAAATATTGTTTTAAAAAAATATACATTTTTATTTGCCAGGCAAAAATGTCGTGTATACATAAAAATATTTTTAAAATAAGTTTTTTGAAATCCATATAACTTTTATTTACAACTTGTTTGCGTGTCTACAACACAAATTACCGTACAAATCTGACGAACCTGGGACCGTTGTATCTATAAGCACCTTAAGATTCGCTAAAAATAACGTGTCCTTCAAAAATTGAACTGGAACATTTCAATCTTAAATAAAAGAAAAACATCAAATTTTTAGAAGATAACTCAAGAAAGCTTTTTGAAGTGCCTTGATAAGATCTTTGAAATCAGCTTCTATGGAAGTCGTTAATATGAAACCTGTCAAAGTTATAATGCAAATAATATAGTTGTCTCGTTGTTCCGAAGAAAAACTAACCTATAAAGTCAATGGCTTGTACGCTAGAATTAAAATTATACGTAATTCATTTCAAATTAACAATATTGTAAGGGGTTTTCTCGCCTCAGAGAAAACGATTACTTACAAATGACGCCTGTTGACGGGACGGCTCTCGGGCGCCAGATTTTATGTGTGGTTTACTCCATAAACTTTCGAAACGGCGTCGAAAGTACTCGGGCAGCACAGATGGAAATAAAAAATTCCAGGGGTCGTTGGTCACTCAGACACAGGAAATAAGTAACCACAAGTAACGGGCTTTAATCGTGACTTGTGGTGATAAATAATTTCTCAATGCTGAAATAAAGGGGGAAGTAAATTAGGGATCAGTAACCTCAGTAACAGTCAAGGTAACATTGACACATATATTGAATTTTAACTATTTACAATAAATAATTTGTAACTAATATTTCAACGCCCACCCTCGCTCGTATTTTTAAAACCCTGAACAAAAATAAAAACAAACAGATCGGCTTTGATTAGTCTTAATCAGACGGTATAATTAAAATTAAAAGAAAGATGCTCGGTGGCAATAAATTGTTAATAAATTGTCGGTTCGGTGGTTGAGCCAAAACGAAACCAAAAACAAAATTACTATTTCAGTTAAAGAAGAAAAATGGCAAATAATTGCGGTTGTAGCAAAAGTTAGCTAGTTAACTGTTAAATCGGCAAAAAGATTGAAGTTAAATATTTTGTTTCGTAAAAGTAGAAATAAAATCACGGTCGTAGAAAAAGTTATCTGGATAACTATCTAGTCGGTATTGAAACTGAAACAAACCTCCTTGTGTTAGTGAATAGGGAATAGATAAATGATAAGAAAACGGGATAGTATCAATCCTATGAGGAGTGTACTCGCCAAAACCAGCCCGCTCAAACATAAGACAAAATATTAAACCGGGTCAGTATTTATCCTATGATGAGTGTACTCGCCAAAACCAGCCCTCTCAAACATAAGAAAAACACTAATATGTTAATCACGGCTAGGGGTTAATCTAAAAAAAATCTAAAACCGGGATAGTATCTAATCCCATGTGAGCTTTCTCGCCAAAACCAGTCCACTCAACATGAAAAATGATACTATTTCAACTTTCCAACTTTCGAACTAATTCTATTCCCAAGTAAAGAAACATAAATAATAAAAAAAAAAGTTAAACCAGATTGTGAATAAATAGAAACAAAATTTACGGTCGTAGTAAAAGTTAAGTAATTAACTATATACGGAACTTAATTTAAATTTAAATTTATTGTTACTTAAAAAATAGAAACAACATCCACGGTCGCAATGAAAATTAAGTAATTAACTGTATACGGAATTTAATTTGAAATTAGGTTAACTATTACTCTGAAATAGAAACACAATCCACGGTCGCAATAAAAATTAAGTAATTAATAAAATAGAAACAAAATTTCTACTTCCTAATAACCAAAACTAATTTCCAATGTTTATAAAATCAAAACTAAATAATTTATCTGTAAATCAAAATATTTTTAACGAAAATCTAAAGTCAATTATTATTTCTTTTAAATAAAATCGAAATCGGAATAATTTAATCAAATAAAACTGGTATTCGGACGTTTAGCTCAAGAACCGACGACAGGAAAAAAAAACGTAAACATTAATTCGGTGTACCTAACTACGGTTTCGGCGACTTTTCGAGGTCGGATAAATGAATTTAAGCTGGTCGAATCAGTAAAGTGAATAGAATGATTTTTAATACCCAATGCTGAATCCGAGTCTCTATGCCCAAGCAGGCTAGCTCCCCACTCGATGTGCGCGAATCGCGCGCGCTATCGTTACTCAGGTATAATACGCGAATTTAAATTAAACAAAATTTGATATACGGGTCTACGCATGAAGTTAAAAATTAAAATTAAAATTTATATCCGGAATAGGCCGAAATATAGTAATGAAAATTGACTTCATTACAATATTCATATTGAGTAATTGAGTAAATTGAGTAAAACAAAATTTATTACTTCAAAACGATTTGTAGTTGAAAGTTTGTATATTGATTTTCCAGGAATTCAATTGAAAGTTTGCTTTGTCGCAAAAACAATTTTAATTTTTTTTAAGGAACTTTAATCGTTGTCCTATTATATATGTTTTATTAAACAATCTCTTGTTTTCTTATTTCGAAAAGTTTAAACTTTTAATAACACCAATGTTGGATCTCTGAACTTTCCAGACGTTTTTAATCGGTATTTATTTTGTTTTACTTTTTATTAATCGATTAAAATGTTTGATAACATTTCGGAGATCGCAGAAGCATGAACTGATATAGAAAAGTAGTAGTCAGGCTAGGGGATCTTTAATAGGGAAATGCTTACTCGTGTTGTAGTACTGTGCACCACCCATAGATGGCGCTACTTTACACAAAGTTTGCTCGTTGCATTCGTCGAGCAGATTCAAAGTGTATTCAGAGCAGGTTCAGAGTAACGCAAGTGTACGCAAGTTGTTATTTAAAACTTTCAACAGCTATTCATAGAAAAAAACGCTTTTAATGGCAATAATGGTAATGGTTGATTTGATTTATTAGGTTAGTTGTTCGAAGAGAATTTTTAAAGCTTTAAACATATATAATTATGGTGCGAATTCGTCCTTGTGCTGATCCAGATTGTCAGGATAAAGTTAGTCGCAGGTAAGGAATACATTTACAATTTTATTTCTTTACAAGTAAAAACTTCTTTTTGTATTTTATTCTTAAATACTTTGCCAAATTTTAAGAGCATATATTATTACTTAAAAGTACCCAATTTGTGAAATAAATTTCCAAAATAATGCGGGTAACCTAATGTTTTCTAGGAAAAATTAAAAATCTTAACCTAACTTTTATCATTTTCTATACAATTTCAGTAACTAGATAAAATATGTGAATATTAAGAAGATTGAAATAAATAGTGTTATTAGTATTTTTTTAGAATTATACAATATGTAATGGATACTTTATAGTAGATACCTATATACATTTTTTTTCCGAATTCAAAATGAGGTACTTTTCAAACATACCAATAATTGTATATTTTATATTGTGCGACTCTTATTATTTTTTGCTCCATATACTGTGACCTACCTCACCTAGGTATCTTCACAATTTATTGATTCCAATTAATAAAAGTTGCATTCTTACTAAATTCAAATTCCTTCATTTTATTGAAAAATCTTCTACGATATATTTTTAAGAAATGCCGATTCATTCTCACTAGCTAATACATTAATAGCTCAGCTGAATTGACTCAAAACAAAAATTATAAAATTGAACTTTATATTTTTTAACTGACACTCTTCTTCATTTTTTACGTGAAAACGAATCAGCAAATACTGCAATAGGAAGTGACAAGTACACCCAATAGTAGCCAGAGCCAACTTTCCCCAGGAACTTTCGTTACAACTTCTAGTGGATACAACCATGGGTGAACTTCGTAATAGTTTTATATTCATATTTCTTTATTATCGTGTACTGTAATAAGAATTCGTGCAATTTTAATTCTAATAATAAAAAATATATGGTTATAATCGTGTTTTACTTCATAATAAGATGTATTTTTTGTTCCACAAATCCAAAATTATAATTTTTCGTTTTCTTTTTAACTTAAAATATTTCAAATTTTATCTATCACAGAACATAACCCAATGGATTATATCCATCTAAGTATTTTGAGTGAAGAATAAAATGTTTGAATCATTTTAAGTAAAAAAGAACGAAAAATTATAATTTTGAAAACTTAGTAGTGGTTTATTAGAAAAGCTGAGTTTGAAAAATCCGCGCTCATTGACCCCTACCGCCATCTATATAATAAATCTTGAACAAATTTCTTCTTTAAAGACGAGGCAATAACTAGAGGAATATATTCCATCATCTGCGCATGCGTTTTTCTCGCTACGAGGGTCGGTCGGAGACATCAGTCAACTTTTGTAATGAATTTATACGAGGGGCTACTTATAGGATCCTAATTTGTGCATTATGCTTTCTGTATATGTATTAAGACAATAGTTTTTATGCTTTAGAACTGTATAAGGTATATTAAGACAAATAAATGTTATTTTGGTTAGGTATATTAAGATTGCCTATTTTTTAAGATGTAGTTGTTTGAAATTCAAAACGCTCGCTTTCAAAACAAAGTCAGTTTATTTAAAAAAATATTCTAATATAAATCTCGATATAAGTAGGTAGGTATAAACAAAATGCTTAATTATATATATAAATTAACAATATTGATGATCATTTTCTGCAGTATTTGACTTGGCTAGATCTGAAGTAACAAATTCGTCTAATATTTTAAAGTCCTCCTTAGATGCTTTCGAATATCCAGTCTTTTTTTGGTGACCTTTCTTCTTAGTTGAATGGAACGACTTCTGTTTTGTAATATTTGTATTTGCTGGTTGTTTCATATCTTCACCCTTCACCAGAAATTTATTTTCATTTTCATCGTCTACAGAGCTTAAAGCCAGGCATGTTTTAGTATGCTGTAACCAGAGATCTAGTTGTTCATTGCTAAAATTTTGACAATCAAGCTTCTGCAACATTTCAAAAATATTACTTTTTATTTTTTCCTTAATGTTTTCTTTCTTGACAGACAACTGTGATTTTAAATCCTGAACTTCTTTAGTATTTTCATTATATATGATTTGGCTGGTGACCAGTGGTATATTATTATTATTATTTTGATGCTCACTGTTTATAGCGACATAGTGGATATGCTTGCATATAATTGTTCTTATGCAAAAATCAATGCAGCTACACTTGTAGGTGTGTATACAGATATTACAAAAAGGGCATTTTATAGAACAACAAACATTATTATTTTCCGATTGTTTAGTAACAATGTATTCATTACTGTCATTTTTTAAAGACCAATTAAATAAATCATTTTGAACTAAATTGAAGTTCGATGTAAGAGCAGTTCTATGTCTGGATATTGTGTTGTTTCTCAAGTTTGTTCCCTTTTTCAATTTTATTATTCTGTCCACAGATTTGTCCCGTAAGTAAGACATTAACTGATGAATTGATTTATCCAATCTTTTAATCTTTTTTCCAGCTAAGTAGTGATATTTAATGGTTTTATGGAAGCTCTCCAAGTGCATGTTAGTATTCAAACCGCATCCACTTCTGTAGCAATAAGCCCACTGCTCAGATATTGGTATATAATATTTTTCCAAATAATCACCAAATGTTTTTGTTTCTTGATCTTCAATGAGAGTCCGAGTGAATTCGATATTTTTTTTTTTAAATACTTCAGTGTCTGATATAGTCTGTATGTGTTTTATTGTTTTATATACCCAAGATTTTTTCTCAGAATTATTTATTTTTGTGAGGTGTGTCTGCCATGCTCGATCAACATGCCAGGAGCATAGTAATCTATGTTTTGATGGTCCCATTATTTGGCACCAAGCCATATAGTATGTATCGGTGATATCCGACATAAAAACTGAATTTTTAATCAGACCAACAACCGCCTTTACTTTAGAGAAAAAAAAACTGATAAATTGAAGTATCTTTACGATTTGTAAACATAAAATCAACTGGAAACCCCTGTCTATACTCATCTAATGTCAACAAAGTCGTAAGTTCAAAGTCATAGGCATTAAGCCCATGTGTTCCATCTATTGTGATAACTTGATTACCAAACTCTTTTAGAATACTTCTTTGAGTACCAGTCATTATTATCAAACAAAAGTCACTTGGTTCAAAGTTGTCAATTGATTGTCCTTGTTGTTTTTAAAAAAGCACTGGATTATCATCAGCCTCAGCACACTGTTTGACCCAAATATTAACACTGGTCGCATCATCTTTGTGATATAATCCATCTTTCAGGTCTATATTATATGCCCGCTGAATATTTCTTATGTCAGTACTTGTGAGGAGATCATTCCTCTTCAGGTCTTCACCTATGTTTGCTCTCACTTTCTGTAGTATCCTAAAAAAAATAAAAAATAAAAATCCTAATAATGAACATATTACAATTATCTAAAGCTACTCCACAACATCAAGATACTATATCTATATATGTGAAGCCAAGAATCTTCTTAAAGCTAGTTCATACATATAAATAAATAGAACCAAAAAATAGAGAAACAATAATCACCATCACCCAGTATTTATTTTTATAAATTAAAGTTTTAATTAGTTTTAGTAATTAGGTATGCAAAATATGAAGATTATTTCCATAAAAACAACATTACATATCATTTCCACACCACCAAATTCACCTTGAAAAATGTATATTAGGATTTTTAGGTACTTACCCTTTAGATGGAACTCCTAAAATTAGTTTAGAAGCAATCATCTGCTTATCACTTTTTGGGATTTGTAAATGTTCTATTTCATTCGGTCCATGTAAATAATGTGATTTATAGTAATTAATATCACAATGGTCTGATTCAAGATTTCTTTTGACAACAATTTGACTAACACATGACTTATTTAATTTACAAGATCCCTGTGACTTTAGGTTCCGTTTTCGACTTTGAACTGGTACTAAATTTTGTTTCTTAAAAGAGCGTTTGCATTCAAAATATAAATGTTCATAATTGCTTCTAACTTTTTTCCCAGAATTTCGGATATACTGGACATTGTTGACCTTTTGTTCTTCAGAAAGCCATTGGTTGAATTCTTAAAAAAATAATAAGTAAATACTGAATTTATTCAAGAAACATGTGTCTTCCTATACATTATAATAAAAATTCAGTTTGTACTCACCATCAAAACTTTTAAACTGTAAATGTACTACATTGTTTTTAAACTTGTGTTTGTGCTCCAAATGCTTTCTCAGGTCTCCATTAAATTTAAAAAAGAGACTACATTCCACACACATATATTTTGTCTCACTGCCATATTCAATCCATTTGGATTTTTTATTATGAACATTTTTTAAATGTTTATTTAAGTTAAACTGGGTTGAAAAAAATTTGTCGCATTCAAAACACAATACCGGCATTTTAAAATTGGGACAAAAAATATTCAGAATAGTATTCAAATCAAAACCAAATTTAAAGTTAGGTTATGTTATTATTTATCGGCATGCGCAGATGATGGAATAAATTCCTCTAGTTATCGGCTCCTCTTTAAAGGGTATGGTCTGTGGTAGTAGTTAAGATTCTATAGCATTAAATAGATGATTAAGAAAATTTTGAAACTCCCGTTATTACTATTTATTTGCACAGAAACTGTTTTTTATGTATATAATTGTTGATTTTGATTTCTACGATAATCGCACATTGTTATTGTCGGGCTTTTTGCAGATACTATGAAAACTGAACTTATTAATTTAGTTTTTAGTTAAAAAAAAATTGAATATTTATCTAATTTGATTATTTTATTTATACAGAACAGCAGCAATTCCTCCAGTTCAACGAACAATGTATCGAGAGCCCAAATTTCGAGAGAGTCCGACTCCAGTAAATCGTTGGGAAGCAGCAGTCCAAGAACACATGCTCAAAACACGAACTTTTTAAGACCCCTTATGGTCCATCATTTTTCTGACAGTGCATAAACAAAGGATCGCCATAGAAATAAGAGTATGGTGTCAGATATTGTGAATAAACTTTTTGAAAAGGCTAAAGGATTTTTGTTTCTGTATTTAGCTATAGACTGGCTATTGTTTATGATATATATGTCAAAAATAAGAGAATTCAAAGTTTCTTATATCTGAAAGTAGAGTCCTGGAGACCTGAAGAGTCATTATAATACTATTTTCAAAGTGATGCATATATATCTCATAAATAAATTTAATAAATCTCACCAACTTTTCATAGAAGAAACATCGACACAATATCTGCCACTAATACCTAAAAAAAATGTGAATAATTTTATAAAATCTTTTGCAGTATTAATATAATTAAGATACAAGGTAGTCTGTATGAATTACACCATTTTTAGTTCGCATTGAAGTAGAAAATAACTGAAAAATAATACTGAATTTGCAAAATTTTATTAAGTATATTGAACATAAAATGTATAAATATTTTTATAAATTATTGAGTTAGCTACCTACAATTAGTTGTAAGAGAGAAGCCTATCATACGAAGTTTTAAGATTTCGATATACTTGATATACATTGTGCTTAAACCATTGAGATATAATGGAAGAGGAAGTGCTATAACGATGCTTAAAGTGTCCTTACCTTTGCATTACACTTTTACGTCATATGTCAAACCCGAGCTAGTAGAGTGAATCAGTTTTGGTGAGAATAAATGCCATTTTTTTAAATAGCTTCATTTAAAGAATATAAAATCATTTTCGTTCCGTCATTCTTTAAACATAAAATTATTGACTTGAAATAATTTGAAGTACGATTCAAGTCGTAGATTTCATTACACATTGTCGACATTTGAAGTATCTACGTCCTTCTATCATTCCTCAAAATAGTGTTTATTTCATCTCTACTGTAATGTGTGCCGTATACAATGCTCAAAAAACAACACCTTGTTGTGACCTATTATTTTCAATGTAAACTGATAAAAACAGTAACTACTTATTAATTATTATAAGACAAGACTCGAGACTTTTTTATATTAAACAACGAACTAGTTCTGGGGACCTATTTTCAAACCGTGTGAGAACTCATTTCTCTCAAGATTTCAGGGGAAATGTCATATGTCAACGTGGAAACTGTATTTTGAAAACCAGTGACTACCTCATGACTACTCACTGACCTTTTCTCTCGGTTTATTTCGAGAGAATTCATATTCTCAGGAGAATTTGACCACGTGATTAGGGGCGTGTGTACCCTTCCTCCATGTGTGTACCCATAACCGATGTGTGTACAAGGCCAAGTCACATACTACCTTTCTCTCGATAGAGCACTCCTTTTCTCTCAATAGAGCACTCCTTTCTCTCGAGTTTGAAAATAACCCCCCTGAGCAGGGTTGCCAACCGGTCTTTACCGATTTACTCTCAAAAACTTTTCCGGATTACTCACAATTACTCACAACTTAAAAATATCAATATTACTAGTTTTTTTATATAAATGCTATATTTTGTATTCGTGCACTTTTGATTGAATTTATTTTACTACTGTGCAATGTTGCCTAACATCAAAAGAGCAATTTTCAGAACATACAAGAGTCAAAACTGATGCACCTTTTTTCTGTGCATTCACTATTTTAATAACCAAGTAATGTACAGGTTGATTCATAACTATTGGGACATAGGCACAGGTTATTTGGACAAAAATTTGGCGATAGTACCAAATATAACTTAATAAAATATTGCTGTGGAATAAGATAAAGGGAGTTAAATTTGAATTCTGTTTTTTCGTTTTTTTCTGATGTCACTGTATATTTATGAATTGTTATCAAAATTGGCACAAAGGCATATTTTTTGACAAGGAATATTATTTTATGTATTATTTCACATTTTGTTACAGGAGGCGCCACGTGAATTATTCCTGATGATGAAATTAAGTGGTAGCTTTTTTTACGAAACTTTTTAGTATTTTTGATTAGAACATTTCACCCGTTTTCAAAAAAAACGCCATTGAACAACTCCCAAAATATTTCATTTATGAAAAGTTGCTTTAAAGTGTCAAATAATTATTATTATTATTATTATTATTATTTAACGCCCTGTATCTTATTCCACAGCAATATTGTATTAAGGTATATTTGGCCCTATCGCCATATTTTGGTACAATGGTACAAATAACCTGCCCTTAGCCTATGTCCCAATAGTTATGAATCACCCTGTATATAAAACTTCTTTGTAATCAGCTGAACAAAAAACGCAGATAAAAAGATTTGGAGAATTAGAGTATCTTCTTTATTAACGGGCCAAATCATAATAAATAATTAATTCTAATACTTAAAAAAAATCTGTTAATAAAAAATATACTTTTAAAATGAACAAAAAAAGTTATTAATCAACGATTGGGACAGTCCCGATGGGACTATCCCTATCGACACGACACCTAGTGTTGTAAAATATCAAAATCACTTTTACTCTATTACATTGACCAAGCAATAGAGGACGCTGCAATTTTAAAACTACAAAATTGTAATGACTGCTAAAAGTGCTAGGGTGGTAAAATTAGGCTTATATTAAAATTTTTAAAAAGAACACGGTTTTAATAAATTATCCGATCAGGATTTTGCCTAACACCATGAATATACCCATGCTGACTTCCTGATTACTCACATATTACTCACAATTGCCCTTTACTCACAAAATTACTCACAGACTAGTAAATTACTCACAAATGTGAGGAATTACTCACAGATTGGCAACCCTGCCCCTGAGAGACGCCGCACATCTAACTTTTCTTTAGTACTCGTATTGACATCTACGTATGATCTATGATTCTACGGAGTCACCGACTACAGATGACTGTGACAGGAGAAACACTTATATGAAGTTAAAACATAGATGGCGCTACGGGTACCAACATTACCATTTTTTATGAATGGGTACAATACAGATCTCACATCTACTTTATTCTATCTAGATGGCCCCTCTAACATCCTCTAATCCTTTGAATATCCAGTATCTTCCATTAAATTGATTAAACTGGAAAATAAGTTTGTATAATAGGTATAAAATGTAGGTAATTATTTGATTCTATAATGAAGTTTATGTGAAAATCCAGCTGTGATTCATTTATCCATTTTAACTGATTTGTTAATTGAATTTTTTGGTCTATGTTACTAATGATCGATTCCACCGTTGTGTTAAACGAAGTTTAAAATGACATTTTTACATTAACAATGTCATTTTAATCTCCGTTTAACACAACGGTGGAATCGGACCTTATTAACATAATTATTGATTCTTAGTTAACGGCAGATAATTTATTTTTGTAATTAAAATAGTTTAGCCTAATTCTAGTAAACTACTTTTTATTTAACTTCGTATGTAAGACTTCCCCTATTGTTAAGTTAAAAATTCTAGAATTAAGAAAGAATGTAAACACTGAACAAGGTAAAAATAAAGTACCCAAAATTCTAATTTACAATGTTTTATTTTTTTGGTTAAATTAATATTAAATAATTTTTTATGTCTTGGTATGGACATATAATATATATAAACACCACAGCTTATACAATACAGCTAAAACACTCTCTTGGCGGCAACGGTTTGCGTCGATTTCGTCGCGCATCGCTTAAGCTCCGCCTTCGAAGGGAAAAGACGGTTTTGGTGTTCAGAAGCGTACTTAGGTAAGGTGTTGAGTCGTGCGTATAATTTCGTTGATTGTATAATTTCGTGGAGCCTATAATTTCGTTGATTGTATAATTTCGTGGAGCTTATAATTTCGTTGATTTTGTTTGAGTTAAAGGTGCTGTTATTATTTTGGTGACTCTTTAGCTATGAGTAGAATGAGTGAAAAAAAAAGACATCATTCTGTTTGTGCAGTCAAAAGCTGTTTTAATAAGGGTTATACCTGCAAGAAAACATTCTTTAGTTTTTCCAAGGACCCAAACCGATAAGTTTTACATTATAAGAAATTTTCATTGTTAAAAATATAATTTATACAGGGTATCCCATTAGTGCGTTATTGTTCATTATTTTGTTGTAGACACGCAAGAAAGTTTTAAATAAAAGTTATATGGATTTGAAAATTACCTACATATTTTAAAAATATCTTTGGATATACAGGGTGTCACGTTTTTGCCTAGCTAATTAAAATGTATGTTTTTTAAATGGAACACCTTGTATTTTATTCTATGATAAAATTATTAATACCCTAAATTATTGTAAAGACGAATTGATACAGAAAAATTTTATCAGGTATGTGTGTGGTTACCTTTTAATAAAAGCCTTGCGGATCCACTCCTCTGCGATACCTGTCTTAAATATAACAAAGATCACGTTGAATTAGATGATTTTTCTTTTAATTGCTTTTTAAAGGCATATGATAACGCCAATCCAGATACATTTGGAAATCTGCAACTGTCAAATGATGAATTTGTAGAACTAATATTCAATATTGAAAAGATATTTCAAAATAATTTTGAAGAATTGGCTACAAAAAATAACATTTGTACCACACTTTTAGAATTAATTAATTTAATTACGAGTATTAAAACTAAAGTCCTGGAAGTTTCGGTGAAGATGAGGACAGAGCATCTGCCTTCCAAGCGAAAAGCCCGGGATCGAATCTAGGTCGAGGACTAATTAATTTTTCATTATAATTTTATTTTATAAATTAGTCAACTTCGTAAATTATTTTAAAATTAGTTATTTTGTCTAAATAACCTAAAATAATTTTTTAAATTTGTAGATTTTCGTTAGTGGGTCGTAGAAAAAATATACTGACCATATCGAGTGGATTGTTCATATCACAATCAGATGATTGAGTACTCCGCATACGACGTCGTGCTCAAACTTCGTCTTTGTGTGATATTGCTATCATATCCACCCTTGTTGAACAAACTATAATTTATTTGTTTTCTTGGTTTAAACCAAAACTTAAGTTTTACATCAGAAATAGGAACTAAATTAATTTACTTTTCAAGTTTTCTTGTAAAAATCGATATTACTTTCTCCAAGTACAAATTTAGTACCTATCTAAAATAAGTACTAATTATGTAATATCGTGTGATATTGTAATTTAAATTTCACATTACTATAAAGTTTCAAAATTCCCTACTTCGGTATGGTCAGATAAAAATTGAATATATTATATTAATAAAAACTGTCAAAGTATTACTTCTACAAATCTGTATTTCAATTAATAAGAATACATCTAAATATAACCAATATTGTTAAAATAAAAGCACAAATTCTTTATAATTCCAAAATACCATAGAGTTCCCAGACCTCAGTCGAAGCATTCGTTTATCTAGGTATAAACCCTTTGCGCGAAGAGTAACACTTGCCACTTGCCACTTGATTTGCATCCACGAGCGTGACACAATTCTTTAACAATTGAAGCCCTTGGTGTAAAAAGGATCCAAGCCACAATTTGTCGTGAAGTGACTGTTTTAGCTCAAAACATTTGTTAACGAGGATTTTACTAGCCACATACAAATTATTTTACCTCTAATCCAAAAGATGTGTTATTTTTCGTAATATTTATATTTAAATAATGTTTCTAATTATATTTGACAGATTTAAAACAAATTAAAAATTTAATTTCCCAAAACTTACTTAATATGGCATGTAACCAACCTTATTACGCCAAGGTTTTCAATTTTTTCAATAATAAAAAAATTGTTTAATCCGGGCCCGACTTTTCCCTCGAATCTAACAGAGATAGCACCATTCCGTCTTGCTTGGTTCTCGACCGCCAGATCAAAGACGCCGACACGGAGTTGTGGAGCTGTATTGTATAAGCTGTGTAAACACTACAATAAGTCAATTTGTCAATAAAAGAATAAAGTCATTCATGTTGCGGGATCTCGCTCTGCTTGTTCCATAAATACTCACTCATCACATAAAATTAGGCATTTCGAAACTGGTTTCACAAAGAGCTATTAAAGGGTATTTAATGTTTGAATTACAGTATTAAAGTGCCTACGTGTTTATTTATGAATACAAATTTTCACGAATGTGAATTCTAGAATGACCTTTAATTTTCCACCAGTGTGAAATCTACAATGTCTAAACAAAGTTTAATGATCTGGAAAACTGTTTTAAACAAATTTTAAATACAGTTTCCAGCATTGGTCTATCGACTGAAAGATATTCCCGTCTTTCAGCGATTTCCTATTATACCGGAAGTTGACGAGCTTCGTTATTTTAAGACATTGGGAAAGTGGGCAATTTTAAAACAAATGTCCGAAATTGAGAAAAATCTAGATTTCTCAAAAATATATTGGATGGAAGATGACCATAATTAGTGAAATGTTGGCGCCATCTATCAACAAATAGTCACACTATCGATTTGTATCCATTACGACATAGATGGCGATACATGTGTGATTATTCCTACTATATAAATATATAGTGGGTCTTCAACAATACCGAAAACCCACGTGACCAAATCGTCATGACAGCGATTGGTGAAAATAAAGTAAAAATCCCTAGATGTGAGCCAGTGCCGTAGGTATTTTATTACAAAATATACCTTCTTCTTTTTTTATGGTCTGAAATTACGAGAACAAAATTCAATTTGGTAACTGTTAGAATTACAACACAAAATCATAATATTAATTAGAGGTACTTTATATTATTGTATTTTAATGTTAGTTTTCGATATTTTAATTAGATTTAGTTAAATGCAATTTTTAAAATTATGATATAATTAACATAACCGTAAAAACTTAGCTGCTATTATATCTAGTTTGTATTTAACAAAAAGAATAAACTGAAATATGCGTGCCAGTTATTGCCACTATTACAAAAAAAAACCTTTACCAGAAAGTTATGGACAAAAAAATGTTATGCATTATTATATGAATAAAATTAAAAATTATTTACTTAAGATTGACTCTTAAGATATTTAGCTACAGCTGAAACTTTAAATAGGATAGGCAGAAAACAATGGCAGTATTTGGCAATTATTGCAGTTTAAGTAAACAAATTTAAAGTTTACTGGAATTGTACCTGGGCAATGGGAAGTAATAAACAAATAATTTAAGTTTGTTCTATTATTTATTTGTTACAGGGTTTAAACCATTTACAAAATACATTATTTTACTTATGTACACAAAAAAATATTAATATAATTACTGTAACAAGCACATATTTGTTTTACCTTACAGCTCTCACTTTAAATTATAAAGGCATACCTATTAACAACTATTTTATTTAAAAGGATATTGAGTAGTAATCGGTGGTGCACAAACGATACTAATTCACAGTACCTATCTATTCAAAATCTTTATCACCAGCTTTAACGCAAGCATCAATCGTTCTTTTTTGAACACATTATGCAGTTTCTCCTCAGGTTTATGTTGTATGTCATTTAATTGAGCGATCTGTAATATTCCATAGGTAGGTTTAAAAAAATTAAGGTAAAATGATTGTTGCAGTACCGAAACTTTATAGGGGATGCATTATCAGAAATGTTTTCAATACATTATGACTAATTCGTAGCGACAAACCTAAAAAAAAATGTTTTGAATTTCACTCATCAGAGTCAGTCTTTGAAACACCGTTCATACCTGTTTGAGGTGCTGTTTTTTTTTTTACTAATTTATTGGGAATTTACACCATGTTAATTTGCACATCTTCAACAGCTTTTGTTATTACTTGGGGTCTTTTAGAGCTTTTTCCTTTTTTATAATTTTGAACAAATATTTGTTTCTGACAAGAGAGAATCACATTCCATTTATTCACCTGGAAAACGTTCCTCAAATTTTGGAATACAATTACGAATATAAAATAATTTTGTTCCAGTGTAACATTACCTGAAATAAATGATATACATTAACTTTTACGAGTTGCAGTAAATAAATTTGTACTTACCAATAAAAAGAATTAAGGTAGCAATAATCTCTAAAAATAACTAATTCCCAGCAAACACAAACATGTAACATATATGTATCATTTACATGTACTAGTTCCGTGTTACATAACAAAGTAACTTACATGTTACATAATAACTCACGTGATTACTGTGAAAAATGACCTAATTTTGTTATATAGCAGGTTCCTTATATGTGATGTAATGGGTTAAGTACATGTAAGGAACAGTGTTATATATCGGAAGACATGTAACATTTATATTACCATTGTAACATTTAATATGCTTCATTATTACAGCACATATACATTACTTTTTTCATATAACATTAGTATTATAAATGTTTTATAAATGAAGGTATGTAAATGTGTCGTCTAAAAATGTATGTATTAGTTATACAGTATGTCTACTTAAGTTGGAACCATATGGAAAACTTTTGTATTATTGGTTTTGTAAAAAAATGTATTTTTGATAAAAAGTTCTGCACGGTCCAAAAATTAAAATACAACCATCAGATATAAATTTTTTAAAGCCGTATGTATTCGAGGTTTGTCTACAAATATGAATTTTACTCAAGAGTAAAGTGCCTTTATTTTTTTTACAATACAGAAGAATGTTATAAAGTAAGGTTATTTTGAAATAAAAGTTATATTTAAATATGCAATTACAGTCATTTAGCATAAAAATTCAGTTTAGGTGATTATTTACGTTTTACATTATAAATTATTTGTAGTTATAAATTAATTAACCACCGAACCTGAATTTTAATGCTAAATGGCTGTAATTGCATATTTAAATATGACTTTTAATTTAAAATAACTTTACTTTATAACATTCTTCTGTATTGTAAAACATATAAAGGTACTTTAATCTTGAGTAAAATTCATATTTTTTGGCGAACCTCGTATGTAGCCCAAAAAAGTTGATATCTGATGGTTGCATTTTAAGTTTTGGACCATGCAGGACTTTTTATCTAGAATAAATTTTTTCACACAACCAATAATAAAAAAGTTTTCCATATTAACTTAGGTAGACACATTTTATGACAAATACTTACAAAAAAACGTCGAAAATATTTGGAGGAATAAAAAAAGTACTTTAAACGTATTTGTTAGGTATATCAATAATTTTATTGGACAAATTCATAACCGAAACCAAAAATATATTATAGAAATATTTTACACAAATATAATAACCGAAATTCATCATAAAAATCACAAAATATCTGCTATTAACGACGATCCACGGCCTCGAAATTCAGGGCCCTATCAAGCATGACCTGAAAAGAGAACAAAAATTAATATTTACATCTCAAATGTATCATCGAAATACAGTACACACATATAATAACTCAATATCATTATAAAAACACAACATACCTGCTATTTTCCACAATAAATCCAAAAATGTCACAGGTACCTCCATAAAACGCCTATAGCCGCCATTGAACATTGAAACACTACTAAAAATAATGCACCAGATATTCCTACTTACCTACCTAAAAAACATGTGTATTTCAAGGACCGTTTGGTCAACAGCATTTTTGTATATATACGCTATGTAACATTTTGAATGAAATAATTTAGTACAATTTGTTACTTTAATGTAGATTACACATAGATATATAAATTGATATAATCTTTATGTGATTAAATTTATATAACGGATATGTAATTTTGTAACATATATTTTAATTATATACATGGTATATAACTATGGTGCTAAGTTTGAACTTAGGTGTTTGGTTCCATAAATAACACATAAAAGTGCATACAGGACAGTCTAAGTATATTTTATCCTTCTTAGTTATGTAACAGGAGGGAACATGTAACAGAATGGTTTGCTGGGTTGCTCTATTAATATTAAATGAAAAATGGAATAAAGGTGTTTATAAAATGTAAACAAATATAACATAAATATTCTGTCCCCAAATGAACGCCAGTGACATTTCTGAGAGGACTGACAGTTCACTCATTGCGTTCGGTCTGCCAAGTTCCTTTAACTCCTTTAACACTTTTAACTCCAAACGACTCTTTTAGCGTTCGGTTTAGTCCGATTAGTGACAGTTTAACACGCTTAACTGTCATTTAAAAGCACCCTAAAATTTGTCCCGCTCCAGCCCCTGACTATCCGAACTCGCCTAATTTAGTTCCTTTTACGTCAAATCAGGCCCTTTCGATGGGTTTTTGATGGTTATCAGATCACGTGGGTTTCGGGTATTGTTGAAGACCTGGTATAACAGAATATTTTTAAAAGCCACGCTTTTAATAATGTAATGTGAGCCATTTCATTATTCAGTCATGCTTTAATACTCCAAGTCCCTCTCTGTATTATTTGGCCTTTGAGGCTTAACTTGTCCGCTTATTATACATAATTAAACCCCTTAAGACCAAACCTATGGGACGACTATGGTGGAGACACTTTCGCGAACATTCCAGAGTCAACGAGATACTATTTCTAGTCTAAATATAACGTTTCTGGTACCTTCTGGCAATTTTGGTGGGGGAGCATTCTAGACCACCAATTTGTATATAAATTGGTGGAGGAGAGCCATCAGAGTCAGTAGTTATATGGACAGTGAAGATAAATAGTTATTAGTAGATAGACAGTGGTGAATATAAATAGTGATCAGTTTAAAGACATTCGAAGTATAAATTAGAATAAATAAGTGTTTAAATAAATTATTAATAAATAAACTGTTGTTTTCAAAATAAACAAACATCACAATTAAGTGTACTAAAAAGAAAAAATAATTTATGGGCGAAAAATGAAAACGTGAGCGACTAGGGTATTAATACAGATTATATTATTTTGTTGTTATTTTTAGCTGAAAATTAATCAGGTCCCGTAACGAAAGTTATAAAAATGAGCCAGGCACGAGCTAGTGCCGCTACATACAGTGCTTTTCAGATAAAAGTATCCACCTTAAGTAACTTTTGAAAGACTGATTATTACAAAAAACAAAAAAATACGTCAATTAATATTCGAAGGGGAAGATATCGTGCCATATTTAAGTTTGCTAAAAAAGTCACCCTTTTACCCCTACTATCATCCCTTCAATTTTTTTAAATGGCTTGCCCCATTTTTTTATCCATTTTTGGGTTGCTCTCGTTTAACTGATTTCAAAAATGTATAAAACATGGGGATTAAAGTAATTAGTTTACGATCTACAGAATTTTAAATTAAAATAAAATTGAATTGTGCAAAATTTTTATTTTAATGATTTTGTCACAAGCGTTTCCAATGACAAAACGAATATTTCATTTTCAAAATTTATTATAAAAATTGTTCAAAATGTCCACCATTTACTTCCATACAATGGTATAACCTAGATTGAAAAGCCTCCCTGACATTACCGAACACGTGTGCATTTAAATGTAGGCATTCATACTCTACTCTATTCTTTGTCGTAAATCTTCTAAAGATTCTGGTTAGGTAGCATAAATTTTTGTTTTTAAATAACCCCATAAAAAGAAGTCTAGAGGTGATAAATCCGGTGATCTAGGTGGCCACTCCATCATCGAGCCTCTTTTACCTATCCAACGATTGGGGAAAGTTTCATTTAAAAATTGTCGTACTGGCAAAGCAAAATGTGGAGGCGCTCCATCCTGTTGAAAGACAAGCAAATCTTCAGAAAGATTATGATCATTTTCTATTATTGTTGTAATACGTGGATCAATTACTTCTCTCAATAACTCAAGATATGACTCTCCATTTAAGTTTCCGTCTAAAAAGAAAGGTCCGACTATGTGGTCACCTAGGATACCATACCATACATTTAACTTTTGAGGATTCTGTGTGTGTTATTCACGCACAACATGTGGATCACTCTCAGCCCAATATCTGCAATTATGTCTATTAACTAAACCATTAACTGAAAATGTGCATTCATCCGAAAAACAAAGGTTGTGCAACAAATGTGGATTGTTAGTCAAGCGCTGACTCAATAGTTCACAAAATTCAAGGCCACGATCAAAATAATCTTCATAAAACTCTTGAACCAATTTAATTTTGTATGGATGATACTTATGCTTGTGTAATATTCGATAAACTGTGGAAGATGAAACACCTACTTCTCTGCTTATTGTTGTCAGTGACTGTGCTTGTTGATTTTCAAGACTTACTTGTCCTAAAACTGCGACTTCAATTGCTTCGTTATTTACGAGTTCCAGTCGGTTATGTTTTTTATTGCCAACTGACCCGGTTGATGTAAATTTATGCATAAGATCAATTACATACTTATGAGTTGCATGACCTCCTTGGTGTGTTTCGTTGAAAATTCTAGCAGCAGCTCGTGCAGAACTGTTATTTTTGTAGTATAAACCTACAGTTCAATTCTTTCTTCTAAACTGTAAACCATTTTCAAATCAAATAAATAACCTCAACAAATCAATGTGCACATGTATCAAAATACACTATAAAAGTAATTTAAATTCATTTTTCAAATCTCCAATACCTTTATCATGTATCATAAAAAACTTCAACAAGTTTTTAGCGGTACGATTAAGGTATAATGTATTCTAAATCCAATTTTGCTGCAGTCAGTAAGGTGAGATGTAAAAATTTGTCACTCAAATAATAGAACCCTGTAGATCATAAACTAATTATTTTAAACCCCATGTTTTATACATTTTTGAAATCAGTTAAACGAGAACAATCCAAAAATGGATAAAAAAAATGGGGGAAGCCATTTAAAAAAATTGAAGGGATGATAGTAGGGGTGAAAGGTTGACTTTTTCAGCAAACTTAAATATGACACGATATCTCCCCCTTCGAATATTAATTGACGTATTTTTTTGTTTTTTGTAATAATCAGTCCTTCAAAAGTTACTTAAGGTGGATACTTTTATCTGAAAAACACTGTATATCCACTAAGCTAACGAATCCGCGCTTTTCTCAGGCTCAGTACAAGCTACAAATAAGGAGACTGGCGTAACAAAAAAGCTACAAAAAGTTACAAAAAACTAGCTGGGTCTGAATCTGTATCGCTACTATGAAAATTCAAGCTAGCGGATCGATCCGCTGTTTTTTCGGACCCGGGTCAAGCTACAAATTCACAAATAGCGTAACTAAAAAGCTACAAAAAAACTCACTAGGGTTAGAAGTCTCGAGTCTTGCATTGAAAATTGTTGCACACGGCAAATGTTGCATACCAAATTCGCATGGTTGTTAAAAATCGTATTCGAAAAAAAGTGAATCTAAAATCACAAGTGAGAAATAATGCAAAGGATTTTATGCGGCAACCAGTGTTGTCGAATCGAAAATCTAAAATTTCCCATCGCTTAATCCCGAAATTCCCACTTTATCCACCCACGGTTTTAAAAATTACCCACTTTTTCGAAAATACACTTTTTTTAAATCAACTAGTTGCTATTCGACATTTCACTAATCTCTCATGCGAATCGAGGTATTTAACATTCGAGAATACTACCCCAGGAGCTCGTTCAGATGATTTTACGTGGGAGTAGACTAATTTTCGGCAATATCAAGCTAGCGGGCACTCTGTGGCGGCACCACAAAAGACCTAGTGAGTTTTTGTACCTTTTTTGTTACGCTATTTGCGAATTTGTAGCTTAGCCCAGGTCCGAAAAAACAGTGGATCCGCTAGCTTGAATTTCCATAGTAGCGGCACAGATTCAGACCCAGCTGGTTTTTCATAACTTTTTTGTAGCTTTTTTGTTACGCCAGTCTCCCTTTTGTAGCTTGTACTGAACCTGAGAAAAGCGCGGATCCGCTAGCTTAGCGGATATTTGTAGCGGCACCAGCTCGGACCCGGCTCATTTTTTGTAATTTTTTTGTAGCTTTTTTGTTACGCCTGTCTCGATTTCGTTGCGAGGCCTGAACGTGAGTAATAATCGTTCCTCCATGAGCGTGAGAGAAATGAAATCAACTTTCGGCCTCTACAAGTAATAGGTGCAACTCCATAGTGTGCTATCTGTTGATAGACGGCACCAGTATTGCATTTCATGAATTATGGCCATTTTCCATCCAATATATTTTTGAGTAATTTAGATATAATCTCAAAATCGGACATTTGTTTTTAAATGTTTTTTATTGTTGTTTATGTATTTATACTTTTGTTGAATCAAGAATATTCTTATATCTTTTTTGAATGATTTTCAATCTTTTTGCAGTATTTATGGACGAGTGTTTAATTATGTCCGATCGCAACTATTATAGTGAGACTAATTGCTTGGTAGCTATTACTACCGGTGTGAAGTTAGCAGTAAGTTTTAGCAGTAAAAATAACCGAAAATACCCGATCGGGAAAACAGTGGCGTCCGGCATACAACTATTTTAATAATCTTGTCAAGCATTTTACATTAATATCGGATAAATAATTAATATACATACCGTTGAAAATTACCCGTAAAATTGTTAAAAATATTTATCCTATGATCCCAATTTAATTTTACATTTAAAAAATCATAAAAATACACTATAGGTAAACGCATTTCTTCGGGTCCGTTGAACAGGGTAAAATTATCCCATAAAATTCCTAAAATAATTATCCTATGACGTGTTTAATATTTAAAAAATCAATAGTAGACTTACTAACATAACCTACAGTTTAAGCACAAATTCCTTTGGACTCGTCAGACAGGGTAAAAGAAACCAATAAAAATTTACAAAATTATTACTCTATGAATGCGATACATTTTCTACTTACTTTTACATTAAAAAATAATAAATGAACTAAACAATAAAGGATGAAAGTAAAAATCCCTTTGGACCCGTCTAACATGGTGAAATTAACTTTTAAAATTAAAAATAAATACTTAATCTAGGATGGGTATCAAATTTCAACTCAATGCTTACATTCATCTGATACCGGCGAATTCATATTGTCTCTTCAAGAATATTTTGATGCACTAAAGAGTAAAAATGAAATATACCACATATTCTGTGGAGACATTAATATTAATTTACTGGTTGATACCCAGATGGTACTTGATTATCTTAATGTACTACATGAACACGGCTTTACTTCGACAATCAACTCTCCCACGAGAGTCCAAAATAATAGCAAGTCGTGTTTGGACCACATCTTTATTAAAACTTTGCATGAAACAGACAATATAATACCAATGGTATTAGAAAATGATATAACCGATCATTACACTACAATTTTACAAATAATTAATGTAAACTGTGAACATAGCCGCCACCAAAAAATTATAAAACATATAAACTACTAACAATTGCAATATAAGGCAAAACTAGCACTTTGGGATGATGTTTATACTGAGGATCCAGAACTTGCAATAAATAAATTCATTACCATTCTCTCGAATGTTATAGAAGAAAGTACAGTAATCAGAAAATCAAATAGGAAAACCACCAAAATTGCACCATGGACTACAAATTCGATACTGAAATTAATAAATGAAAAAAATAAAATATTTAAACAACTACAGAGAACGCCAAATAATACTGAATTAAAAAACTTACATAAAACTTATAGAAATAAATTAACAAATACAATTCAAAACGCCAAGTATAATTTTTACAAACAACTAATTAATTCAAACCAAGGCAAATCTAGCGAATTGTGGCGTATAGTACAAAACCTGAGCGGTCAAAAAAAAAATACAAAAAAAATTGAAGCTATCAAAAATGAAAAAGGAGACACTTTATCTAACGATAAAGCTATCAGCAATGAGTTCAATCAGCAATTTGTTAAAGTGGGTGTTAATCTAGCCGAAAAGATTAAAAAAGATAGTTTGATTTCATTCCCTAAAATTACGCTTCAAAACTCGATGGTTTTTCTTGAAACAAATGTGTCTGAAGTTACAACATTAATAAACGATTTAAAAGACAAAAAAGCACCTGGAATTGTTGAAATATGTGCGGAAATGTTAAAATCAACGCCATCATCAATTGCAAATCCATTAACACATATTCTAAATCAATGCATAAAAAAATCTATATTCCCCTCTGCGTTCAAACTTTCAATAGTGACACCGATTTTTAAAAAAGGTGATAAAAAATTTTTCAGTAATTACCGACCAATCTCATTACTTACGCATCTATCAAAAATTTTTGAAAAATTAATAAAAAATAGACTTAACAATTTCCTAAACAAGTTTAATATAATATCTCCCAAACAGTATGGTTTTAAAGTAAAAACGTCTACCGAGGATGCTATACTAACATTAGTTTCCCAAATACACAATGCTCTAGAAAAAAACAGACCAAGTCTCTGAATATTTCTTGACCTTAGTAAAGCTTTCGATACAGTCGATCATTGTTTATTACTAGAGTGTTTGGAAAACATAGGTATTAGAGGAATCCCCCTGACCCTACTTAAAAGTTACCTAACTAATAGATATCAGAGTGTTAGAATAAATGGTGAGACTAGCGAACCTGAGCTAATTAAGTATGGAGTGCCTCAAGGGAGTGTCTTAGGTCCAGTCCTCTTTAATATATATATATAAATAATCTGTTTTCAATTGATAGTCCAGGTAGAATTTTGGGATTTGCAGACGATACTGCAATTTTTTATGAGGCAAATAATTGGCATGAACTAAAATATATTGCAGAAAGCGACTTTCTGAAAGTGAAGGGATGGCTAGATAACATGTCACTCGCTATAAACATGGATAAAACAAAATACATGCCATTTACTTGCAATGCTTGTTGTCTCCCTTCGTACAACCAACTAACCATAGCGACACGTGGACACCACTACGCACTGGAATCTGTTGCTGAAATAAAATACCTTGGTGTATATATAGATAATCATCTGAAATAGGAATACCATATAAATTATACTATTAAAAAATTACAGGGTATTTTATACAAATTTAAATACTTAAAAAACATCTACCTGTACAAAATCTAATAACATTATATTACGCCTTGGTAGAAAGTCATTTAAGATATGGCATTGTTATTTGGGGAAGTGCACTTAGGTGTCACTTGAAAGCATTAGAAACAATACAAAAAAGATTTTTAAAAATAATTTTTTCGCGAGAGTTTCGATATCCTAGTAACCTATTGTATTCGGAAGGCAAAATTCTGGATCTTAGGCAACTATACTTTTACTGTTCGGTTCAAAAATACAAGTTCACCACGAAAGAACCTAATCTACCATTCCATTATTATAATACTCGGAACAGAAATCTTCATCATCTTCCTCAGGTTGCTAAATCACTTACTCAACGATCCTTTGGGGCAGACACGAATTGAGAACCAAAATGAAAATATTAAGAAGGGTTTATTTTTGTACCTGAAAATATGACACGAATTGAGGACCAGGCTTCTGAGAAATAATTATAGTAAGTGCACCGAATTGCGGATTAGGGATTAAGGTTGTAATGATGATTCATTGCGTTAACGAGCATTTTATTACTTTACTTTCGAAATTCTAATATATATTTGAAGTGAGTGTTTTGTGTTTAGTTTATTTTGAGCAGTCTTGTAAAAATGAGTGAAATTAAAATGATCTTAAGTGAAAAGGGAAAGTCGTTACTTGTGTGGGATGATTATAAGTTTCGTGAAAAAAAGGTTCTTAAAAGTGGTGAAAAGTTTTGGACTTGTACTGTAAGTAAATGTAACGCAAAAGTATTTACGCTAGGTTCAGATAATATAATTTCTCGAAAAGAAACAGTGCACAATCATGAAAATGACATAAAGAAATTAAATAGACAAATTTTGAGTGTAGCAAGCAAACGGAAAGCTGTAGAAGATATCACAGAACGGCCATCGAAAATCATACACTCTGTTTTAAGGGAAAACAGTGATACAATGGACGCTTTGACAAGAAAAGACATTACATACATAAGAAATAATATGTATTACAAAAGACGTCAAGTCCAAGCACGTTTACCAAGCAATGTATCAGATGTTTTCGATATTTTACCAACATTAAATTTGACAACAATTAAAAATGAACCATTTCTCTTGGCCACTGATAATATTAACAATATTTTTCGTGCTATACTAATTTAAAATTTTTGTGTAGTAGTGACAAAGTGTATCTTGATGGAACATTTCGATATTGTACGAAACATTTTTTACAGTTGTTCACACTTCATATCGTAGAAAACGGCCATTATATACCAGTAGCTTTTTGTTTATTACCGAATAAACTTCGTTTAACATACGAAAGACTTTTCGTTATTCTTAAAGAAAAGTGTTGTAATGCTAATTTAATATTTGTTCCAAAAATTATTGTAGCTGATTATGAACTAACTATTCACAAAGCAATTTCTGCGCAATGGCCCACCACAAAGATCATTGGATGTAGGTTTCATCTTGGCCAAGCTTGGTACAGAAAAATACAGAGTTTGGGATTGGCTAAAGAATACCAAGATGAAAAAAGTGCAACTGGAAAATGGATGAGGTATCTTTTTGGATTGTCTTTTTTAAAACCCGAAGAAGTTGGAGAATGTTTTGCTTTGGATTTGGCTGAATTTCAGCCCGATCATATGCATAAAGCTGTGGTAAATTTAGCTGACTATTTAGTAAAGAATTATATTGAAGAAAATTCTTTATTTCCACCAACAATTTGGGCTGAAGCTGTTGTAACTACAGAAAATTCTACCAATACATGCGAGTCCTTTCATTCTAGATTTAATTCAAATTTCTATTCAATGCACCCTTCATTGTATTTATTTGTAAATGTTTTGAACAATTTTCAAACAGATACTTATATTCGTATTAACAGCCTTAAGGAGTCTGTTAAATGTAACAACAAAATTGTTAGACGAAGATTAAATATGTTAACTTCAAAAATGTTAGAATATAAAAATGGTTCTATAAAACGAATAGATTTTGTAAAATTCGCATCAAATTATCATAAAGTGTATTAAATGTAAATAATATGTATATGTTTAAAAAATTAATTATAAATTGTAAATTGTGCAATAAATATCTATTTTTATCTGAATTCGTACTTTTCTTCAAATTTTGCAAATCCATCAGAAGACAAATAATAATATTATAAATGGGTATAGTGATAAGATACTTCAATTATTGAGAAGTTTGTTCCTCAATTCGTGTCATATTTCCAGGTACAAAAATCTCTCTCAGTAATCTAGTTAACGCAATGAACCCTCATTACCACCTTAATCCCTAATCCTTAGTACGGTCCGCAATTCGGTGCACTTATTTGGTATGTGCAGGTAGTGGTCCTCAATTCGAGAACACCGATCCTTTGCTTACCTTGCACCTAAAAGGTACAATCAATTGCCCGAATCCATTAAAAATCTTATTCACAAATCTACATTTAAAATACAAATTAAAAATCTATTGTTTAATACTTCCCGTCAAATAATAAATGATTTAATAGAATCAAAAATACTTACCGTAACATTGTAAATTTATACTTATAGGCTGTATAAAGATATATGAGTATAATTTTCATGTGATAAAAAATATAGGTAGATGATGTCCGGCTTTGTTAATTTTTCCAATGAAGTCAATAATTTAATTAAATTTTTCCTACACTGCACGTCTGTTATTATTATTGTTATTTAATTGGTTTTGCTTTATTATATTTTATTTTAGTGTGTATATGTCTATGTATATGTTTATAATTATTGTACTTATAATCTCCTACTTTTAGAGTGTAAAATATAGTAAATTTTGCTTGATAGTTCTAGTAAAATAAGTTGTGACTATTTTAGTCACAAACTAATTAATTTAATAACTTTTATTTTCTTCTTGAAACAAGTGATTTATCACTTATCGAGTAGCTTATTCATACCAAACTTATTAGTTTTTATTGTATTTTAATTTTGTTTTAACTGTAATGTATATTTTGGATGAATAAATTATTATTATTAATTATTATTCATAAAATAAAAAATATACTAACATAAACAGTAAAAAAAATCCCTTCGGGTCCGTCAAACAGGGTGACATTTATAATTAAAAATAAACATTTACCCCATGAAGTGAAAATCCCTTTGGACCAACTTTCTTTCACAATCAAACAAATAAATTTAATATAACAGACTGTAAGCGAAAATCCCGTTGAACTCGTCGAAGAAACCGAAATTAACCCTTAAAAACCCCAAAAAATAAGTATCCTATGAAGCCGATCAAATTGATTCTTGCTTTTGTATTCAAAAAATCATAAATACATTTACCAAAGTACATTATAAATTAAAATCCCTTCAGATCAGTCAAACAAGGTGAAATTACCGCTTTAACTTTAAAATAAATTATTACCTAATGAATACTTTTAGATTCCAACTTGGTTTTACATTTAAAAAATTATAAATATCCTTACCAAAGTACCCTGTAAGCTAAAATCCCTTAGGACCCGTTTAACATGGTGAAATTTACCCTTAAACTTCAAAATAAATAATAATCCTATGAAGACGATCGGTTCTCAACTTGGTTTTATATTTCAAAAATCATAAATACACTTAGTATAATACGCTATAAGAGACAATCCCTTCGGACCCGTCAAACAGCGAAATTAATCCGTAAACTAGTTGTATGCCGGACTCCAATGTTTTCCTGATCGGGTGTTTTCGGTTATTTTTACTGCTAAAACTTACTACTAACTTCACACCGGTGGTAGAGTAGAACAAACTCAGGGCTGGTATATCTAAGGGGGTCGCGACATAGGAGTCCATTTTGGACGCCATTTTTTTCGAAATAGTAGTCACCATTGATCTGGCAACTTGTAGTCGCCAGGTTTACCAATATAAGAAAAAAAATCAATGTCATTTCTTAAATGACATTTCCATTATAAAATGCCCATATTTTTTAGGATAAAATATTTCAATTTAATAAATTATTAATCTCAAATGTACATAAAATACGTCGGGAAAAGTAGATCACTTTTAATTTTGTGCTGTTTTAGTTTTGTTTATTTTAAAAGGTAATTGAAGAGATGAAGACAATTTTCTTATAGATAATGCATAACAAATTATTGCTCCCTTTTTTAGAGCTCCAGTCCCTTAAGTCTATTTATTTTAGGTCTTTTTAAATTGTTGGTAGGTATTATTCACTTCATTTGTATGTTTTTAGTTAATTTAAATAATTTTGTGTAATATCTTGCCATTTGTTTTCTATACATTTTAGCATGTATTTGTTGTCTACATCTTACAAAGGATGGATTTGAAATACCTTTATAACAGAGGTACTTTCCTAAAACTGGCCGAAATTTGAAACTGAATACAGTTCTTAGAGAAAATCTCCAGTAAAAAATGTCTGCATGCAGAATAACAGTAGCATAGATTAACAAAGCTGACAAAAGAGTTGGACAAACCTTTGTCTAGCTTTTTTAATATTTCAGGACAATAGTGTTAACAGCAGACTACAACAAAAACATCCAAAGTTTAGTAATCAAGCAAAGTATTCCGGTATCTATATTTTTATTCAAAACTTTTGTGCTTCTACTCCAATACTAACCATATAGAAGCATATGCATTTTATAGTATTTGCAAGATTCGGATCAAATGTACCCACAATTTATAAAGATTATTAAACTAAAATAAAACATTTCAAATAACACCTGCTTTTATGTTAAATATGTTTTTATTAAATACATAAATTAGTCTCAACCACACATTTTTGTTTGTTTTTACTTCTAGTGTAAAAGTGACTACTAATTCAGTCTTTCAAGTTTATTATTTATAGAGACCAGCTACTACAAAATATCTTATTGATGATAACTAATTCCTCTTTAATAATGGTTTTGCATTTACTAACATTTTACAGCACTTTGTTTATATGAAACCTCTATTTAACTCTTAATTAAATCACATTTAAATCAAGTAATTACATTTTCATATTCAACTTATGTATTCTTATTAGAACTTGGTCACTTTTTTTTTACTTTGAATCTTTTGACTGTGGTAACAGTCCATTCACCAAACCACAAAGTCACTTAAAAATGTTGAAAGAGAATGTCATAAAGGTAAAATTCCTTCTTCTATCATGTTTTTCATGCAATTTTAGGTTGTAAACGTTTTGTCCAACACCTTTTTTACAATTTATCCCAAGCAACACTATGAAAGATTTAAATCCTGGATTTACAGCATTCAGTTTTGAGATGAGTGCAATCACAATGTAGTTTAAGAGATAATTTTCACATGAACACTTATTTACCGCAGCACAAACACATGTACCTATTCATGTAACATTAAAATAAAATGGAAACAAATTGCATAATTTGGTATATAAAAAAGTACAAAATGTTTTAATTCGACATTGGACTACGACGAGGAAAACAGTGGTTCATTCCACTTGTACCATATTGACATTATTATGCTCGATGCTCGTTCAAACGAACGTCAGAAAAGTGTTGCCAACTTAAGCTGACTACTATTTCCCCCCTAGCCTCAGTCACCCCCTCATCCATTTACTGGGTCTATGTCGCGACCTCCTTAGATATACCAGCCCTGAACAAACTTAAGTTTGGGACAGCAATGTTGGTTGCATACTAATCTGCGCATATAGGCGGGCTTTGTTTATCAGTGGCGGGGGACGAAAATAAGTGGAAAAATAGAAATACTTTTTTATGCATGTAATTATCAAAATTCGAAAGGTAATTAATTTGCTTTGTACAATAGGTACGTAAGTTGTTATGGTTTTTTAATTTAGAATACACATGCAGCTTACTAAATGTACTTAATTGTATCCACTAAACAACCTAACTTACGGAGCGTATATTTTAAATTATTGTCATAAAATATAGTTTTGGAAAACTTGTTAACTGCAATAAAGTACATGTATATACCTACGTAGCAATAGGTACTTTATAAAAAATTAGCATAAGCAAGTATACACTATTGGTCTACCCTCAGATCTATATTGTAGTAGCTTCTTCAAATATTCAATTCTTTTTATTCGAATATCATGGTTTTCTATCAGGACTCCGATTATCTTCTGTTTTTCGCCACCTGTAATATGTTATAAAATATTTGAAGAATACGCAAAAAGGCTTGGTCCTAATTTATTGTATATTGTAAATAAGTACCGTAAATTAGTGGAATGGTAGATCGTTAAAAGTATAAGCACCTGAATCCTAACTCGTTTATTGTTTTCCTTAATGTCTCAATTGACATTTTTAAGTGTTTATGTTTCTCCAGGGCTTAACTTAATTTTTTTGACACGACGAATAGGTTATATTTCTGTTTAATTCTCCCCCTTCTTTCCTTATTTTCTAAAGGGTGTTTTTACTTACACCTGTCGCTGCTAAAATCCGTTCTTTGAAAATAGCTACCAACACATACTTTGATTTTCTTTTACTATACGGAGAATGGTCGCACTGCGCAGCTTTCTGAGTGCCTTTTAAAAGGAGATAGAAAACTCCGCCATTTGAACCCTTATTATGTGTTGCCTACATCTTGGCGCAATATTTTTAACAGGTGCGTTTTAATCAACCGCTTCTGCTTCGAAATTGTCGGTTTTCTTGTTTTAATCTGACAGGTTAAAACGACTAAACCGACAATTCCGTAAGCAGAAGCGGATGATTAAAACGCACCTGATATTTTGCTTGCTACTGTCAGTGTCAGTGAATATCACATACTTTGATTTTCTTTTACTATACGGAGAATGGTCGCACTGCGCACCTTTCTGAGCGCCTTTTAAAAGGAGATAGAAAACTCCGCCATTTTGAACCCTTATTACGTGTTGCCTACATCTTGACGCAATATTTTTAATAGGTGCGTTTTAATCATCCGCTTCTGCTTCGGAATTGTCGGTTTTCTTGTTTTAATCTGACAGGTTAAAACGACTAAACCGACAATTCCGGAAGCATAAGCGGATGATTAAAACGCACCTGATATTTTGCTTGCTGCTGTCAGTGTGAGTGAATATTATTTTTGAAGTCACAGTTTATTGCTAAAGAATCAGTTAGCTCACTCGGACCAGTTGAAAATTCCAAAATAACATCCACTCCAGGGATACAAATTCAGGATACGCAGAAGACTGCTGTTTTATTATAGGCGGTTGTCGTATATTGTATTATCCGAGTTGCACAGTGTATAAACTGAAACATTGAGATCAAAAGTGCCGACGCAGAGTGAGCGATCTGATTCTTTTGCTGTAAACTGTGTCACAGGGTTCAAAATGGCCGCGCCCTATGTTGGGCGTGTCGGACCTCTCTCTTGCCTCGTATAGTAATCAAAGTATGTGGTGAATATTATTTTTGAAGTCACAGTTTACTGCTAAAGAATCAGTTAGCTCACTCGGACCAGTTGAAAGTTCCAAAATAACATCCACTCCAGGGATACAAATTCAGGATACGCAGAAGACTGCTGTTTTATTATAGGCGGTTGTCATATATTGTATTATCCGAGTTGTACAATGTATAAACTGAAACATTGAGAGCTATATCAAGCTAGCGGGCACTCTGTGGCGGCACCATTCAAGACCTGGTGGGTTTTTTGTAGCTTTTTTGTAGCTTTTCTGTTACGCTATTTGCAAATTTGTAGCTTAGCCCAGGTCCGAAAAAACAGCGGATCCGCTAGCTTGAATTTCCATAAATTCCATAGTAGCGGCACAGATTCAGACCCAGCTGGTTTTTCGTAACTTTTTTGTAGCTTTTTTGTTACGCTAGTCTCCCTTTTGTAGCTTGTACTGAACCTGAGAAAAGCGCGGATCCGCTAGCTTAGCGGATATTTGTAGCGGCACCAGCCCAGACCCGACTCATTTTTTGTAACTTTTTTGTAGCTTTTTTGTTGCGCCTGTCTCGATTTCGTTGCGAGGCCTGAACGTGAGTAATAATCGTTTCTCCATGAGCGTGAGAGAAAAGTGCGTTAATTTAAAATCAAGTTTCGGCCTCTACAAGTAATATGTGCAACTCGATAGTGTGACTATCTGTTGCTAGATGGCACCAGTATTGCATTTCACGAATTATGGCCATCTTCCATCCAATATATTTTTGAGAAATTTAGATATAATCTCAAAATCGGACATTTTCAACGGTATGTATATTAATTATTTGTCCGATATTAATGTAAAATACATATTTACAAGATTATTAAAATAGTTGTATGCCGGACGCCACTATTTTCCCGATCGGGTGTTTTCGGTTATTTTTACTGCTAAAACTTACATCTTTTGAACATATATTTGAGGCTTGAACGAGCAACCCCCCTATAATGGGGCGCTTTAACCCCTCAAAATTGAATAGGGAAGAGGGGTTGGGTGATACTTCATTTGTAAGGTCCTGGAAGCCTCTTTATTACAATGGTGTATGAAAAAAATCACATTCTTTAAAAAAATTAATTGTTTTATCATGCTTACAAGCAAAAAAATCAAAACTGAGTTTTTAAATGAAATATTCAATTTGTCTTCCATTGACTTCCATGCAATAATAAATTCTCTCAAACTAATAAATAAAAAAAAATCAAAACATTTTCTTATCTTGCCTTCATTTTTTGTTCTTAGAAGGTGCATGTTTATCACGTTTCTTCGATCATTTCATGTGATAAAACAATTATTTTTTTTAAGAATGTGATTTTTTTCATACACCGTTGTAAAGAGGCTTTCAAGACCTTACAAATGATGTATCACTCAACCCTTCTTCCCTATTCCATTTTGAGGGGTTGAAGAGTCCCCTCATAGGGGGTTGCTGGTTCAAGCCTCAAATATGCGTCAAAAGATGTCCCCCAAAGAAAATCATCCGACGTGTTTCGGGAAATTTTTCCAATTACTATGGGATAAGAAATATACGGGGTGGCTCCTCTGAGATGGAACATACTGTATAGTTGTGATCGGACAGAATTAAATACTGGTCCATAAATACTGCAAAACGATTGGTTAAGGAAATCATTCAAAGAAGATGGAAGAATATTCTTGATTCAACAAAAGTATAAATACATAAACAACACTAAAAAACATTTAAAAACAAATGTCAGATTTTGAGATTATATTTAATACTGGTGCCATCTATCAACAGGTAGTCACACTATCGAGTTGCACATATTACTTATAGAGGCCGAAACTTGATTTTAAATTAACGCACTTTTCTCTCACGCTCATGGAGAAACGATTATTACTCACGTTCAGGCCTCGCAACGAAATGGAGACAGGCGTAACAAAAAAGTTACAAAAAATGAGCCTGATCCAAGCTGGTGCCGC
The DNA here is from genome assembly GCA_927349885.1 of Psylliodes chrysocephalus. Lineage (NCBI taxonomy): Eukaryota > Metazoa > Arthropoda > Insecta > Coleoptera > Chrysomelidae > Psylliodes > Psylliodes chrysocephalus. Next base: position 86,223,287 of record OV651814.1, read on the forward strand.
TACAAATATCCGCTAAGCTAGCGGATCCGCGCTTTTGTTGGGTTGAGTACAAGCTACAGAAGGGAGACTGGCGTAATAAAAAACTACAAAAGGGAGACTGGCATAACAAAAAAGCTACATAAAAGTTACGAAAAACCAGCTTGGTCTGAATCTGTGATGCTACTATGGGAATTCAAGCTAGCTGATCCGCTGTTTTTTCGGACCTGGGCTAAGCTTCAAATTCGCAAATAGCGTAACAAAAAAGCTACAAAAAAACCACCAGGTCTTGTATGGTGCCGCCACAGAGTGCCCGCTAGCCTTCGAGCATACATATTTCATAGAGTCCGCATTCAACAGAGTTTGTTTGGGTTGTGAGGGGAAATAGGTAGACACTATTTTCAGTGTCGCATCATTTTTACGGGGTTTGCAATTGATATAAATAATAAATTTGATATATACCTTTAAAATTCTTTAAATTATGCACATATTTTATAAGTAGGTTTTTTTAAGTAAGTACCTAGTAATAGTAAATTACTATTATTATTTGTGTTGGACACATCAGATTTTTTTAATTCAAACATCAGAAAGTGTAATGCGGAAAAATGAAGGTTGAAATAAAAGGCAATAAAAAAGATAAAGAGCTTGTATTTAAAAATCAAAAATATAAATAAATATTAGGTATATTATAAAAATATTTATGATATCTATTAACACACGTGTACGAGAATTAGAATAAAAGAATTTTTTCCAATAATTTATTAAACATATAAATATTGTTCGTAAACAATGTTTAATAGATTACTAAACGATACACTACAAATAGAAATCAAGCTAATACTTAGGTACCTTTGTACTGCCAGTCGTTAACAAATAAGTGAAGCTTAATTTTTGTCTTAAGCTTCGATTACTTGTTAATGACTAGGAGTACAAATAAAAGAAGCCTAAAATCACTTTTTTTATGAAAAAATCACATTAGGTTTTGCTTTTTTCTTAACGACTAGCAGTCACTTAATTAAAGAACATAGTGTTAGCAAAAGAGATTATACTCAATCAAAGATATAATTATATTCTCAATTGAATACACTACAAAAATTATTAAACAGTAAGGCACGAAAATGATAAACAAAAATACAAGCAGCCATTTTACACGAGCGCACGTATGTGAATATCCATTCCTTACGAACGACCGCAGGCGGCCTCAGGATACAGCGTTGTCAGAGTTGCTTTAAATAATTTCTAACAATAGGTATATTTAATACAAAATAATGATTGTTAATTTTTGTGATTAATAGAAAATATAGTTAGTAATAGGTAAGTATTTGAAAATAAAATTTATGTTGTATTAAAAAGTACTTAGTTACTTATATGCTTTCTAATTCTGCATTTTCTTTTTCTGCTTTTGAGGCCATGAGGTTTAGATCATCACTGAAAAATTAAAAAATTTTGAAGGATTAACCCACAAGTGCAGGGTTCTTTACCTTTTAGTTTCATCTTCTTCTGGGACCTCAGTAAGTCATGATGGCAATGGACCTGAAATTAATCTAGTTCTTCCTCCGCATCCAGTCTTTGACATAAACATATATCCAAAAAAATTATTCTGGAGTAAGTTTCAATATGTTTCATCAAATGGGTTTTTCGGCAGGATTAGTTGGAAACCTAAAAAAGACAAAAATTATTGATTTAACATCTTCAGCATTATCATGATAAAATGAGTTAAAAACGAAAAGCTTGTTTATATTGAAAAATTGTGATTTTTTTTAACTTTTTAGTATAGTCCAAAATCTAAAACAATATTCCTCATACATAATATAAGTTCTTTAAATTTAATTCACTAAATTTACCATTTATTTTAAATTCATGTTTAACGGCCTTTTGCATAAAATGTAGGTACTTATGTTTCTTTAAAAAAAAATGGTAGAGACGCTAATGGTTACTTACTTGTGAAATGACCTTGACGATGCCTTTTCGTATTTCTATTTAAAACTTACAAAAACTCTCACTATTGTTAAAATGTATATCACTAAAGTAATAAAATACAAAAAATCACTTATAAACTACAAAAATAAGCTAGAAATTAATGAAAGTCAAACACATACTTTGATTTTCTTTACTATACGGCGCAAGAGAGAGGTCCGACACGCCCAACATAGGGCCCGGCCATTTTGAACCCTATGCAACAGTTTATAGCTAAAGAATCAGATCGCTCACTCTGCGTCGGCACTTTTGATCTCAATGTTCCAGTTTATACACTGCGCAACTCGGATAATACAATATATAACAACCGCCTATAATAAAACAGCTGTCTTCTGCGTATCCTAAATTTGTATCCCTGGAGTGGATCTTATTTTGAAACTTTCAACTGGTCCGAGTGAGCTAACTGATTCTTTAGCAATAATCTGTGACTCAAAAAATATTCACTGACACTGACAGCCGCAAGCAAAATATCAGGTGCGTTTTAATCATCCGCTTCTGCTTCCGGAATTGTCGGTTTAGTCGTTTTAACTTGTCAAATTAAAACAAGAAAACCGACAATTCCGAAGCAGAAGCGGATGATTAAAACGCACCTATTAAAAATATTGCGCCAAGATGTAGGCCACACGTAATAAGGGTTCAAAATGGCTGAGTTTTCTATCTCCTTTTAAAAGGCACTCAGAAAGCTGCGCAGTGCGACCATTCTCTGTATAGTAAAAGAAAATCAAAGTATGTGAAGTCAAAAATCAAATAACAGTTCTGACAATTTCGAACGATTTGACATGCCAAGCAAAACGAAACAGACCAATGGGAATACTGGACACTATATTTCCCCCCTGTACCAAAACAAAGTCCATTTGGACGATGGTTCTAGTTATATATGCTCGAAGCCGCTAGCTTGATATAGTCGAACGCTCGAGTGTTCTTGAACGAACCAAGACCAAATTGATCGCACTCTTTTTGGTCGGAACTTCTGAACGCGCTCTAGTGGGACGAACGGAAGAACCTAATAGGGTCCACGTGCCGAACGAGGTTTCTAAACGCACTCCAATTGATGTTTGAAGTTTAGAGTGCTATTCTGTCAATTGTCATTATTAGTTGTCAAATCTTTGTTTTTAACCTGCATAAATATAAGAAAAGAATTGTTTAAATCTGAAATACCTAATTAGAAAACTGATATCGTTTAATTAATTATGAATATAAAACAAGAAGAAGGTTTAGATATTCTTGAAGATGTTTTCAAAAATGAACCCGAGCTTGTTTCCGTACATATGAAACAAACGTATAAAGAGGAAGATGATGATGATTTTTTTGATGAGTTTGAAACCAACAAATCGGGACAAAATATTGAAATTAAAGAAGAAATTATTGAATGTGACGAGCCTAAAATTGAATATCGTTCAGATTTGCTCTCAACAATTAACAATGCTTCGGCTTCTGGAAAAATGCGATTTTGTGCTACAGCTGCAACTGTTAAAAAAGAACTCAAGAACACTGATGAAGTGGATATTAAGGAAGATATTAGTGAATATAATCAGCCGAGTATGAACAATAAAAGTACTGAATATCAAGAAAGTTTAACAGAGTTGTGTGACAGAGAAAATAATGAAAGGTTATCAAATACGTTAAAAAATGACGCAAATGTTATAAATATTATAAAGAAAAGGAAGCAGTGCCGCTATCAAAAAAGTAAGTTCCTAGTAATTGATTTTTAAACATGCAAAACATTTCTGAATACATTTTCGCACTGGCTATGCTTACATGAAGTTATAACTTCTTTGAATGTTAGTATAAATTATACTACTGGGCAGGGTCTAAATAGGATTGTATTCACATCTAATTAAAGTCACATATGCAGAATTACAACTTTTGGCAAATGTCTAGTGTAAGCGCTTTTCGATTAGGCAAAAAACTAAGCATATCTTGTGCAAATGAATATAGACACTTTTTTTTTTTAATAAACATGCAATTTTTTCCATTAATTGTATCAATTTTACAGGAAAGGGAGTGAATTTGAATGTTAGGTTTTTATTATCTTCTCACTCATACATTTCCATTTTTCTTTTGTTTCATTTTCTCTTCTTTCATTAAACTAAGTTCTATTCTAATAAAAAAATAGATGAATATATCTGTGATATTGACTATTCCCCAATATCTACAGGTGAATTTTCTCATTCAGAAGATTATAATAGGTACTGGTCAACTAGGGAACATAAAAACTATTTTTCTAGGTTCATGCAAAAAACAAAACTTTATTGAACTATATTTAGTGAAAAAACTGGTTCTTTATTGCACTAGTGCAATAAAAATTTTATTGCACTCATCTGTTATTTACTACAGTGTTTTATGATCATGACAAACATAAATATTCAATTCAATGCCAAATATTTAGTCCATTTTCATTTTCTGTGTTACGTTTTAAAAACAATTGCCTATTTTATATTATTTTCAATCATTTAATAAATAAATTAATAAAAAAATGTATTTTATTAAAAGTGTCATTACAAATTATGAACACAAACGTAAATAAATGCCTCAAACAAAGGTACACAATCACAGCTACTATGATTTGGATAATAGAAGTGCAGTTCTATAACACATTTTTTGGTTTTTGCATGAATGTAGAAAAAATATTGTATGCAACTCGTGCAAAAAGTGTTTATTGCACTCGACGTGTTTCACGTGCAATAAACACTTACTTTTTGCACTTGTTGCATAAAAAACTATTCAATTTTACCAATAAAATATATGCAGCTTAAGAAAACATTTTAACTAATTAAAAGTACTTCTCAGCCAGATATTTTTTAAGTATGATTGCATTATACTACCAGGCATTGTTCTATCTAGAAAATTATGATATGATATACAATGATGGTAAATTAAATAGAAATGATGGTGTGGTAGTTTATGTAAGAAAACATATCATATCAAACAAAACTTATCGGATATTGCAAAGCGCTTGAATTTCAACTGGAGAAATATATAGTAACTGCATTTTACAGATCACCCTCTGCTGACAAATTAACATTTATTAATGCCGTCTAAGATTACCTTGAGCTAACAAAAACTATGAACACTAATAATAAATATATTTTAATAGGTAATATCAATTTAAATATTTTAAAAGAAAATGAAAACACATCCTCCTATATGGACGTCCTAAGTAAACATAATTTTATTTCTATGATAAATAGGTCAACAAGGTAATACTAAAACGTGTGTTGACCACATATTTTTAAAAACAAATAAAAATAACATTCCAGAAGAATGTTTTTCTAGAATTGTTGATAAGTTTATTACTGATCATAAAGCAACTATTTTGTGTATACCAAATATAATGAACTCCTAATCTCAACCTAATTCTAAAAAACATTATTTACATAGATTATACTAGATTAAAAAATGACCTGGAGAAATATAATTGGAATGAATTTAATAACATTAATGATCCAACAAATTTTTTTTAGACATTAAACTTTTTCATAGAGAAACACAAAAATACCAAAATAATTAAGCATAATAATAATAAACGTAAGGGTTGGATCACGAACGGCTTAGTAAATTCTATAAAAGAAAAAAAAATAAATTATACAAAATATCGAACAGACCCAACAAATGATTTAAAAAAAATTGATACATTGATTTTAAAAGAATATTAGAGAAAATAATTAAAATAACAAAATATAGGTACCATAAAAAAATGATTGATAGTAACAAGAATTGTTCAAAAAAACTGGAAAATAATAAAAAATAAATTTTTTACTAACGATCAAAATAAAATAAAAAAAATTAAAAATTCTAATAATGAATTGACCACAAATGCAGATGAATTTAATAATTTTTTAAATAATGTTGGTGAGAGATATGCTAATGAAATCGAGCCTCCCTCTAATGTACATATCTGAGTCTGCAAAAAAAATGTCAAAGATTATTTTTCCTAGCACCTGTCACAGAACCTGAAGTTATTGAATTAATAAAACCTTTAAAGTCTAAGAGAGCTGCAGGGATTGATGGTATAAAAACTGAAATCTTAAAAAATATTACACTTGTTATTGCTTCTTCCCTAATTCATTTAATTAATTCAATTTTCACAACTTCTTGTATCCCTCAAGAGTTCAAAACTGCAGTAATAACATCAATCTATAAAAAAGGAGAAAAATAAATGTTTCAAATTACCGACCAATATTAGTAATATCATGCCTGGCTAAAGTCTATGAAAAATCCCTTAAAATTCGCATTACTAAATTTATTGCAAGTAATAAAATTATAAACAACAACCAGTTTGGATTCCAAGAGAGGATCTCGACAACAGATGCTATTTCAGAATTGTTACAGGAAGTTAGAAACTTCCTAGAAATTAGCAAACTTACCTTGTGTGTGTTTCTGGATGTGACTAAGGCCTTCAATACAGTTTCTCATACGCAATTGTTGGAGGCACTGGATGATATAGGAATTCGAAGCGAACCAAATAAACTTTTTGATACTTATTTATTAAGTAAATAGAACTCAAACGATAAAAATCAACAACATTTTAAGTGAAAGAAAATGTATTAAATTTGGTATACCACAAGGTACTGTGTTAGATCCTATCCTTTTTATTATTTATCTCAACAATATTCTTACTTATTCAAGTGCAGGTAGATTGATAAGCTTTGCAGATGATACAGCAATTGTTTACTCAGATAATACTTAGACAAATTAAAAAAAAAAACTGAAAATGATTTAAAAAATATGCTCAATCTATTTAGTCATAAATTACTAACTGTTAATTTCGAAAAAACTTACTTTGTGCCTTTTTCTAACAATGTTAGTACAGTACATAACTATGATATATTATAAATTTTAAGTATCTTGAACTGCATATAGATTGTCATTCGTATTGAAAATGTAGTTAAAGTTCTGAGACCATTACTTTACAAATTTAGGTATTTTAAAGATTTTATAGATCTCAAAACTATTTATTTTGCTCTAATTGAATCTGGGTTAATATATTTGATTCTTAATTGGGGAGGAGCTGCTTTTTGTTACATAAAAAAGTTAGATGTACTTCAGAAACGGTTATTAAAAATAATATTTAAGAAGAAACTTACATACCCTTCCAAACTTCTTTTTTCGGAAGCAGGAATACTTGATAGTAGAAAGTTATTTATGCATCAAATAATTATTTTTATTTATAAAAACAAAAAATGTTTACAACTCGTAAATCACCATCACAAAACAAGATATAGAGAAAATCTTAATGTACAGACACAATTTTTATGAAGAAATGTTAGTATCCAAACACCAAATGAGTAAAGTATTCAATAGTCTCCCCAAATCATAAAAAATATACCTTCTCAATATAAATTCATTAGAAAACGTTTTAAAACATACATTATAAACTTAGGAAGAGAAAATATTCGCTTCTTGTTAAGTCTAATAAATATTTTTTATTTTTTTAGTTTTGGCTTCTAATAATGTTTTTTTTTACATAAATATGTGTATAAAAATATATTAATGTCAACACATTCAATCATGAAAATATATTCTTGTTGGCTTCTTATGGATGATTTCACACACATGTTTATTCAAAGATATAATTTAACTTCTTTAAACATAGTAATGTATTTTTATATATCTATTTTTTGTAAGAATTAATTTGTATCTTTTCTGAATAAAACTATTATTATTAAAAAAAAAATGTCATTTATTTATTTAATATTTACATATACATTTTAAATTTGGCACTTAGTCACTTAATAATAGCTTAAAGAATGAAACATAAGCACCTGGTGTGTCCACCTGTGTGTGCTATAGCATACAAATAAACTAAAGTATAAATTTACAAAACGTGTTGTGACAATAAAAAAAAATTATTCGAATGTGGGGTGGGGGTGTACCAGTCATATTATTAAAATCATAAATAAATCTAAGTTTACAGTAAAATATTGTTTAGCTTTAAGTCAAAATATATGTGATTTGGTTATATTTTTTATGTTTATCAGTAGTTTATTAAAAAATTTGCAAGCAAATGCGGTTACAAATTGTTGACTGGTGTCACGTTGACATGTTGGTGTCATCAAGCTGTTATTTGACTTGGCTCTTGTGTTGTGGAGATGTGTAGCAGTAGTTCTTGTATGTGGTTTTTTATTTATTTATAATTATACACGGGTAATACCCATTTAAAGTGTTACAATATATGAAAATTAAGTTATACAAAAAAATATATGTATACAGTTTATACAATAGCAGTAGTATTTATGCTGACTGCATTTTACATTTAATGGAATATAGTGTAATGAAACACGAAATCCCAAGAATATCAAGTTAATGATTAAAAGTCTTCAAAGAAATAAATTTAAAAAAGTTTCATCTAAGTATTTAGACTACACCCTGTATAGTGATAAATTTGACAAGATCAAAAGTAACTAAATGTAGTGAGACAATGTTACCACACGGAAATTATAATTTTTAAAATGTAAATTTGTAAAAAAATTACAACACGGATTTCAAAATAACCTATTAATTAATGAACAATAAATTATCATCGAAATTATGAAATAAGCCGTTTAAATAAACTCACCTTTAAAAATCCAATAATCTAATTTTAAAGATGTAACTAAACTGTCAAAATTTTGATTGGCTAATTCCTTTTTCATCCAACTTGATTCAAAAATCCAAATCAGAATTTGTTGATGAAACAAAAGAGTGTGAAAAAAAAAGTAACGAAAGAGGAAGGACACAAAAATTTTTTCCTCCTAATTTCCTCTCCAAACTCCTTTTTCCTAAAAATAAAGAGACAGAAATATTAAATCTTCAATGTTTATGTATAAACGATTAACTAGTGTATAAATGTCAAAGGTAATATTAAATTTAACTTACCCACGCAATATCACGTAAAACTGCCCGAAGAAGAGTCCCCAGGAAGTCATCGATCACCGCTGTATACACCGGCATACAAGACGTAAGGCCTCCATTTCCCCCAGGTACTTGTAACATCCTTCTGTTATGGACGCTGAAAAGAAATAAGTTTAACACTTGGACATCTTATATTTCACAGTGCTATACAGGTATTTTAATTAAAAACTATCATTAGTGACTAATTAAAAGAAAGTACTGATATGTTATATAAACACCCTGTGTTCTAAAATAATGAAATAAATTAATAATAATAATAATAATAATAATAACCATACTAATAATAATGATGATAACAATAATAATAGTAATAAATTAATAACCCTGTATTATGAAAATAATGTAAGAAGTCTTACGAGAAGCAGACTAAGAGATAGAAAAAATGGTTTCTAGATAAAAAAAAAGTCAGTTTGAAAGGGAATCAATTTTGAATTTTAAAAAAAATGTCAAGAAAAATTTTGAAATAAAATTATAAATGTAAAGATGTACGAATGCAGGAGACTTAAATAAACAAATTTGTTCACGATTCATTGTAAAAGGAAATACTTATTTGAGGAAATATTGGAGGAGGAAAAGAAAAAGAAAGTTTACGAAGTTTGTTGGCGATCGAAATAGTGTGACATGGACACAGCAGTGATACCTTAATGTGTATACGGTATTTATAAAAACATTTTATTTATTGATGTAATTATGCATAGACAGTCATAACAAGTTGTTCTTTCTAATAATAATTATAGTTTAGAGTTTGACTCTTTATAAAGTTGTAGCCAAATCTAACAAGAACAATAATTATTAGATTTGGATAATTTTTATTAACAAGAGTTATTTTGTCAGTAGGTGTAGTAGGATAAATATTAGTTTTTTTTTTAACTGTTCAATGGTATCAGGTGTATTAAAACACCTATTTGTTAAATTTGCACATAGTTATTGTTGTTAAAATTAAACAGTAATTTTATTTTTTGTAAAAGGTTTGTTTATTTAAGTATCTCATCGCTTGATATCATAAATATAGGAATAATTTTTCTACAATAACTAAATAATCTCTATAAACTAAATAAACTAAATAAACTAAATAAACTAAATAAACTAAATAAACTAAATAAACTAAATAAACTAAATAAACTAAATAAACTAAATAAACTAAATAAACTAAATAAACTAAATAAACTAAATAAACTAAATAAACTAAATAAACTAAATAAACTAAATAAACTAAATAAACTAAATAAACTAAATAAACTAAATAAACTAAATAAACTAAATAAACTAAATAAACTAAATAAACTAAATAAACTAAATAAACTAAATAAACTAAATAAACTAAATAAACTAAATAAACTAAATAAACTAAATAAACTAAATAAACTAAATAAACTAAATAAACTAAATAAACTAAATAAACTAAATAAACTAAATAAACTAAATAAACTAAATAAACTAAATAAACTAAATAAACTAAATAAACTAAATAAACTAAATAAACTAAATAAACTAAATAAACTAAATAAACTAAATAAACTAAATAAACTAAATAAACTAAATAAACTAAATAAACTAAATAAACTAAATAAACTAAATAAACTAAATAAACTAAATAAACTAAATAAACTAAATAAACTAAATAAACTAAATAAACTAAATAAACTAAATAAACTAAATAAACTAAATAAACTAAATAAACTAAATAAACTAAATAAACTAAATAAACTAAATAAACTAAATAAACTAAATAAACTAAATAAACTAAATAAACTAAATAAACTAAATAAACTAAATAAACTAAATAAACTAAATAAACTAAATAAACTAAATAAACTAAATAAACTAAATAAACTAAATAAACTAAATAAACTAAATAAACTAAATAAACTAAATAAACTAAATAAACTAAATAAACTAAATAAACTAAATAAACTAAATAAACTAAATAAACTAAATAAACTAAATAAACTAAATAAACTAAATAAACTAAATAAACTAAATAAACTAAATAAACTAAATAAACTAAATAAACTAAATAAACTAAATAAACTAAATAAACTAAATAAACTAAATAAACTAAATAAACTAAATAAACTAAATAAACTAAATAAACTAAATAAACTAAATAAACTAAATAAACTAAATAAACTAAATAAACTAAATAAACTAAATAAACTAAATAAACTAAATAAACTAAATAAACTAAATAAACTAAATAAACTAAATAAACTAAATAAACTAAATAAACTAAATAAACTAAATAAACTAAATAAACTAAATAAACTAAATAAACTAAATAAACTAAATAAACTAAATAAACTAAATAAACTAAATAAACTAAATAAACTAAATAAACTAAATAAACTAAATAAACTAAATAAACTAAATAAACTAAATAAACTAAATAAACTAAATAAACTAAATAAACTAAATAAACTAAATAAACTAAATAAACTAAATAAACTAAATAAACTAAATAAACTAAATAAACTAAATAAACTAAATAAACTAAATAAACTAAATAAACTAAATAAACTAAATAAACTAAATAAACTAAATAAACTAAATAAACTAAATAAACTAAATAAACTAAATAAACTAAATAAACTAAATAAACTAAATAAACTAAATAAACTAAATAAACTAAATAAACTAAATAAACTAAATAAACTAAATAAACTAAATAAACTAAATAAACTAAATAAACTAAATAAACTAAATAAACTAAATAAACTAAATAAACTAAATAAACTAAATAAACTAAATAAACTAAATAAACTAAATAAACTAAATAAACTAAATAAACTAAATAAACTAAATAAACTAAATAAACTAAATAAACTAAATAAACTAAATAAACTAAATAAACTAAATAAACTAAATAAACTAAATAAACTAAATAAACTAAATAAACTAAATAAACTAAATAAACTAAATAAACTAAATAAACTAAATAAACTAAATAAACTAAATAAACTAAATAAACTAAATAAACTAAATAAACTAAATAAACTAAATAAACTAAATAAACTAAATAAACTAAATAAACTAAATAAACTAAATAAACTAAATAAACTAAATAAACTAAATAAACTAAATAAACTAAATAAACTAAATAAACTAAATAAACTAAATAAACTAAATAAACTAAATAAACTAAATAAACTAAATAAACTAAATAAACTAAATAAACTAAATAAACTAAATAAACTAAATAAACTAAATAAACTAAATAAACTAAATAAACTAAATAAACTAAATAAACTAAATAAACTAAATAAACTAAATAAACTAAATAAACTAAATAAACTAAATAAACTAAATAAACTAAATAAACTAAATAAACTAAATAAACTAAATAAACTAAATAAACTAAATAAACTAAATAAACTAAATAAACTAAATAAACTAAATAAACTAAATAAACTAAATAAACTAAATAAACTAAATAAACTAAATAAACTAAATAAACTAAATAAACTAAATAAACTAAATAAACTAAATAAACTAAATAAACTAAATAAACTAAATAAACTAAATAAACTAAATAAACTAAATAAACTAAATAAACTAAATAAACTAAATAAACTAAATAAACTAAATAAACTAAATAAACTAAATAAACTAAATAAACTAAATAAACTAAATAAACTAAATAAACTAAATAAACTAAATAAACTAAATAAACTAAATAAACTAAATAAACTAAATAAACTAAATAAACTAAATAAACTAAATAAACTAAATAAACTAAATAAACTAAATAAACTAAATAAACTAAATAAACTAAATAAACTAAATAAACTAAATAAACTAAATAAACTAAATAAACTAAATAAACTAAATAAACTAAATAAACTAAATAAACTAAATAAACTAAATAAACTAAATAAACTAAATAAACTAAATAAACTAAATAAACTAAATAAACTAAATAAACTAAATAAACTAAATAAACTAAATAAACTAAATAAACTAAATAAACTAAATAAACTAAATAAACTAAATAAACTAAATAAACTAAATAAACTAAATAAACTAAATAAACTAAATAAACTAAATAAACTAAATAAACTAAATAAACTAAATAAACTAAATAAACTAAATAAACTAAATAAACTAAATAAACTAAATAAACTAAATAAACTAAATAAACTAAATAAACTAAATAAACTAAATAAACTAAATAAACTAAATAAACTAAATAAACTAAATAAACTAAATAAACTAAATAAACTAAATAAACTAAATAAACTAAATAAACTAAATAAACTAAATAAACTAAATAAACTAAATAAACTAAATAAACTAAATAAACTAAATAAACTAAATAAACTAAATAAACTAAATAAACTAAATAAACTAAATAAACTAAATAAACTAAATAAACTAAATAAACTAAATAAACTAAATAAACTAAATAAACTAAATAAACTAAATAAACTAAATAAACTAAATAAACTAAATAAACTAAAATAAACTAAAATAAACTAAAATAAACTAAAACTAAAATAAACTAAAATAAACTAAACTAAAATAAACTAAAATAAACTAAAATAAACTAAAATAAACTAAAATAAACTAAAATAAACTAAAATAAACTAAAATAAACTAAAATAAACTAAAATAAACTAAAATAAACTAAAATAAACTAAAATAAACTAAAATAAACTAAACTAAAATAAACTAAAATAAACTAAAATAAACTAAAATAAACTAAAATAAACTAAAATAAACTAAAATAAACTAAAATAAACTAAAATAAACTAAAATAAACTAAAATAAACTAAAATAAACTAAAATAAACTAAAATAAACTAAATAAACTAAATTTAATTAAATATAAAATAAAAATAAAGTTTATGAAATATAATAACTTCTTGAACCGACACCACTCAGAGAAAGAGAATCTGCTCCATATAAAATAAAGTGCTAAAATATATTAAAAAAGAAAGCTAGCCGAGGTAAGTTTAGGTTATCGAGTATTTATAAATATTAAGGTTAATAGAGAACATTACAGTACTTACCAAATTGAGTACTTAAGTAATCGTAAAGACGATAATTTTTTCTATTTTTGTACAAAATAACATCACAATGTTGTTTAGAAATTCTGATTTAATTAGGTTATAATTTGATATAAGCCATCTCTTGTCCGACTTGAGAAATTACCATATAGCCGGTCAAAAGAGATCTACTTACGTATTTAAAAGCGCCGTACGGTGGGTATAATATTAAGCTCGATAGGTAACTGTATTTTTATAGTATAATGCGCCATTTTCGATCCAAGAATCGATCGTTAAATGACGTATTATTTTATTATTTTTGTTTCTATGTTAATTTTTACATTTATGTAACAATATTCTGTTTCTTTTTCCCACATTAGTTACAAAGAAATTTTGAACTCGCACTAAACCCTGATATCAATTATTTTAAATAAAACTACAAGTTATACACAGAGTCTCAAACTTTTACTTATTTTTATTTCAATACAAGAGCTGACAATATACGAGGTACAGAGGTAAGTGTCTTAAATACATGGATGAAAATTTTTAAACCCATTAGTTAAAATAATTGAGTCATATCGTTTCATTAATTGCATCAGACAACATTTCAGCCGGAGCATTGAGTATTTGTATGGAGGAGGATGATTTGTGATTTAAATTATTTAAAGCTCATTACAATTATAACGTCCCAACGTAGTGCTATATATTTCACAATAACATTTTCCCCATTACAATAGGGACGTACAGAGATAAGGGAGATAAAGATAGGAAACGCCCATAAGAAGCCAATGCTTAACAACAACCAGCATTTTCGCAGTTAACATCTGACTCACTATGTGGCGCTTTCATCGATATCAAACAATGCAGCGGGAAATTTAAAAACCTGATAATAAAGGTTGTACAAATATCGATTGCAATCTTATGTTCTTGTAAATAAACTTAAACAATATAATTACGCTAAATTATTTATTAAAAAGAATACTACACTTACAGTCTATTATTGATTAATTATTGTAAATCTATATTCATCGGGTGGGTGTGGGTGTGGGTGTGTGTGTGCGTGCGTGCGTGCGTGCGTGCGTGTGTGCGTGCGTGCGTGCGTGCGTGTGTGTGTGTGTGTGTGTGTGCGTGCGTGCGTGCGTGTGTGTGTGTGTGTGTGTGTGTGTGTGTGTGTGTGTGTGTGTGTGTGTGTGTGTGTGTGTGTGTGTGTGTGTGTGTGTGTGTGTGTGTGTGTGAGTGCGTGCGTGCGCGTGCGTGAGTGTGTGTGTGTGTGTGTGTGTCGCATAACTTATGAACCGATACACGGAAAAACACCAAATTTTAAACTTAAGCTTTGTTCCAGCGTCTAATGAGCCGAAAGATCTGGGGGGTACTTTATAGGTGGTCATTTTTATATTTTATGGAATATATCTGTTATTTACATTTGGGGAAGAAAATTATTCAAATAAAAGTTACTTCTTATATTATTATCTATAATTTTTGTTCTATACAAAATTTTCCTAAAATGGTCCGTATTCGAGAAATTTGACAAAATGTAAAAAAATATTTTTTTATGAATAATTGTTCAAACAAAAGTTGTTTGTAATAAAATTTTCTATAATTTTTATTCTATACATAATTTCTCTAAAATGGACCGTATTCGAGATGTTTGAGAAAATGTGTAAATTTCGAAATTTGAAGAAACTCAAAAACGGATAAAGAAAAAAACATTAAATTTTAAACTTAAGTTTTATTTCGGCCTGACGTGAAATGATTAGATTTTGGACAAAGTCGGAACATCTGGGGGGGTACTTTATGGGAGGCCGTTTTTATATTTTATTGAATATATCTGTTATTTATGTTTGGAGAAAAAAATTGTTTAAATAAAAGTTACTTCTAATATTATTATCTATAATTTTTGCTTTATGTAAAAATTTCCTGAAATGGTCCGTATTCGAGAAATTTGACAAAATGTGCAAAATTCTGATTTTTATAATTTTTGTTCATACATGATTTTTCTAAAATGGACTGTAATGGAAAAATTGTAGGAAAAGTGCTAAATTTAAATTTTTCAACATTTTCGTTTTCAATGAATATAGAAAAATGTTTCGAGGTAGATGTATGTGGAAAATGTATATATTTAGTTTATCCTCCTCTAAACATTTATAGAGGTGCTGCAATAGGTTGTACAAAATAACCGGAAAAAGCCTGTAATAACTAGATAGAAAAGTCATGTGTTGGACACATCAGATTTTTGTAATAAGTGTTCAAAATAGGTGTGTAAAGTTGAGCAAAAATGTAAGTAACATTTTCTATTTATGGATTGATAAAAAAATGTTTTTGAGAGTTAGATAAAAAGTAGATTTTTTACTCCAAACAAAGCTGCAAAGTTACTCTGGAATAAAGTGTCATAGATGACTAATTTAGAGCTAATCTACAAAATAATACTGTGTTTTCAGAGTTGTCAACAGGTATAGTAGGCTCGACTC
Organism: Psylliodes chrysocephalus; assembly: GCA_927349885.1. Classification (NCBI taxonomy): domain Eukaryota; kingdom Metazoa; phylum Arthropoda; class Insecta; order Coleoptera; family Chrysomelidae; genus Psylliodes; species Psylliodes chrysocephalus. Next base: position 86,239,586 of record OV651814.1, read on the forward strand.
TTTTGAAAACCGTATATGCAATGCAAAGTACATTTAAATCTTAGTGGTCAAAACATATTTTCAAAAGTAATACATTTTTATCACTTTTTTAAAGCAATCAAAAAAAATATCAAGATCTATCCGTATTCAAAATTTCAACATTCTATCTTTGAAAACAAGAAAATTTGGCATATAAATGTTAAATTTTTCTGTCACATAATCTTTTGCAAGCTATTTTCTCGAAATTAGAATTTTGTGGCCTGGCACTCTTGACATATACGGCGACGATAGATCTTATATATGAAAATACAACATAAGTATAAGTAGAGTGTTCTTATGTTTAGGATTTCATCATTGTACAGGAGAGCTGTCGGGTAAAGTGATGGTTGTTGGTAGATAATTTTGACAACGTTATTTTGTATAATTCTGAGAGGCTGTAAGGTTGTATCATATAAACCGCCCCCAAACAATTATCCCATATTGAAGGATTGACTCTACTAGTGATTTGTAAATAATTATTAACTGTTCGCAGTTCATAAACTTTCTCATTTGATAAAATTTGTATATAAACCTTCGCAATTTGGTTATAAGATATTGTATTTGTTCATTTCATTTGAGATTTTGATCAATGATTCCCAAATATTTTGTTTTTTCGGACATCTTTATTTTGAAGTTATTGTTTATGTCTAGATTAAAATTCGGTCGATTTACATTTGTTATTGAAAATGCTATAAACGTTAGTTTTGCTACAATTTAAGGAAAGTTTATTAAAATCTAACCAATTTTTAACTCCACACTTTTGCCCAGTTGAGCTTTGATCTTTATATATTTCCAAGTGTGATCATTAAAAATTATACCAGTATAATCTGTATATGAAATCACTGTTCCATTATCATGTGTCTTCAATAAGGAGTTTATGTATACTAAAAACAGAGTTGGTTCAAGAACAGTTCCTTGGGCGATGCCTACTTTTACTTGTTCTGGGTCACTTAACGTATCTTTCATTTTAACCATTTGTTTTCTTTGAAGTAGATAATTTTTTAGAAGTTTTAACACAATATCTCTCACTTCATATTATTCTAGAACATTTAAAAGTGTATCGTGAAGTAGGTACTGTGTCAAAGGCATTTGCTTTTGTCAGATCAAGAAATACTGCTACACATTTATTATCTTTGTCTAGGTTAATTTTAATTCGATTTACCAGTTCAAACATTGCATCACATGTGTTCATGTTTTGTTTAAACCATATTGATTTTCACTTAGTATGTCATTTTTTATTAGATAATCATTCAATCTTACCTTTTAACATTTTTTAAAAATGTTTTCTGTGGTATTTATGAGACTAATGAGTTCATAATTTGATGTGGTTTTTGTTTCCATTTTTGTATATCGGAGAAATTATTAATGTTTTGAGTTGTTCTGGAATTTCTTCATTTTGAAATATTAAATTAATAATATGAACAAGGGGTGCTTAAATAGAGTTGTTATATATTTTTTATTAATTTAGATGTTATCTGATTAATTCCAGGTGAATTATTTTCTTTTAAGGTTTTGATAAGAGAAATAATTTCATTTCTGTCGACGGGTTTTAGAAACATTGATTCTTTTTTTATAGATAATTTATTTTATAGTTAGTAGAAGGGATATCATTTTTTTCTGCTAATTTTATGCCGACTTCTGTATAATATTTATTACAAAAATTGGTCATACCTTTGGTATATGTTATGTTATGTTGATAATGGGGTGTTAATACACTGCGATCTAAAAGATCTATTGTGCCCCCTTCTGTCGCCACTGCACTAAGGAAATGTCTCAATGCCCATAGCGACCCTTCCAATCCTATTTTCTCAAGGAAGTGTAGGATTTGAAGTGGCTTCAAGTTAGGTAAGTCTCCCTCTTCTATTTGATATCCTCCTAGATATAGTGCCCTTGGATTCTGGAGTGCTACACATTCAGTTAGGATGTGAATGGAGGTTTCGTCCTCCTCCTCACAGAATCTGCACTCACTATCCTCTACTACTCACAGTTTACTTAGGTGTCCTTTTAGTCGGCAGTGCCCGGTAAGGATCCCTGTTACAATACGTAGCCTGTTCTTGCTCAGGCAGATGCAGGCTTCCGATCTTTTTTGGTTATATTCACCCAGAAGTATCTTGGCCTGTCTCAGCCCCAAGAGATTGTTCCAATTATCGGTTCTTCTACTTCCCAATTCTTTTTTAATCTCTTCTAATATTATGTTACTGCTGATACCGCAGAATGACTCAGGTCCTACAAAGGGTGTTTGAGCCCCTTTCCTTGCAAGACTATCTGCAATCTCGTTACCCTGTACCCCATTATGTCCCGGGACCCAAGTGAGAGTAACTCTATTTTTCTCGCCTAGCTCATTCAATTGTTCTATGCATCTCCATACCATTTTTGAGCTGATTACGTAAGAACTCAGCGCTTTGATGGCTGCTTGACTATCGGACATGATGATAATCTCTTGTCTATGATAGTTTCTCTCGATGTTAAACTGGATACACTTCTCGATGGCGTGAATTTCCGCCTGGAAGATGCTTGGGTATTTTCCCAAGCTTTCGGAGTGCTTGGTTCTCGGCCCATACACTCCTATTCCAGTTCCTTCTATGGTTTTGGAACCGTCCGTGTACCACTGAATAGCACGTCTTTCGGTTGCAAGCGCGATGGATTCTTGGCTCCATTCTTTCTTGCAGCCCAGCTCTGTGGTTTTGAAGTTTTTCACAAAACTGTACTTCTTTTGCATTTCATCCTGGGGCATGTCCCAGGTATCTTTAGTCCTGAAGCAAGTAGACTTTCGTCTGATTACTCCGCTCCTGATCATTCTATATCGTGTCCTTTTTGCCACATTCTCTATCATCAAATGTAGAGGGGTCAGGTTTAAGATCACCTCCATTGCGGCCGTAGGACAGGTTCTCATTGCACCAGTAATGCAAACACAGGCTAGTCTTTGTACTTTTGAGATGTTAGCTCTCGTAGTAACTAAACTAGTTCTGTTACTCCAGGCTATAGCCCCGTAAGTGATGATTGGTCTCACTATTGCAGTATACATCCATCGCAGTATGTTTGGGTTACATCCCCATCGTTTACCCGCCATGTTTCTGCATACCATTAGGGCGTTTGTGGCCTTATTTACTACTTTCTTCTCATGTGTGTTCCAGAGAAGTTTGTTGTCCAAGGTTAGGCCTAGATATTTGACTTCATTTTTCCATTCTATATCTATCCCGTCTAATTTAACGGTTTTGAGATTAAGTTTTCTTTTCCTTGAAAAGGCTACTAGTGTTGTTTTTGTAGGGTTTATACTAAGTCCCACTTCACGGCACCATCTTTTGGTATGTTCTAGTCCTGTTTGGACTATATCGCACAGGATATTACTAAACTTGCCACTAGCAAATATGACTATGTCGTCGGCATAACCTTGACAGGGTATGCCGAGGTCAGTCAATCTGCATAGAAGTTCGTCTACGATTAGGCTCCACATTAGTGGGGATATAACTCCTCCTTGTGGACATCCTCTGGTTGTGCAGATGGAGATGGTGTCCTGCCCTATCTGTGTCTCTGCAGTTCTCGAAGATAACAGCTGAGCCATCCATCTGGATGTGATGTTATCTACTCCTCTGTATGCAAGTGCTCTTTTTACAGATTCGTGTGGCGTGTTGTCAAAAGCTCCTTCTATGTCTAGAAAGGCACACACGACCGTTTCTTTGTTTGTCAGTGCATCCTGGATTACATCAGTCAACTGTACCAGGGCAGTTTCTGTAGATCTTCCTGCTCGGTACGCGTGTTGGCTGTGGTGGAGTGGCACCCTCTCCAGGACTTCTGTTCTGATATAGTTATCAACAGCCTTCTCCATTGTTTTTAATACAAAGGATGTGAGGCTAATTGGACGGAAAGATTTAGGATGTGTGGTATCCTTTTTCCCTACTTTTTGAATAAAGGTGACTCTGGCCCTTCTCCATGCTTCTGGTATATATCCCAGCTCCAGACTGCTCCGGGATAGCCGGATTATGTGTGGTAGTAATTCCTCCTGTGTCTGCTGAAGCAGGGCAGGAAATATTCCATCCACACCTGGAGACTTAAACGGTTTAAAAGTGTTTACGGCCCACCTTAACCGATTTCTGCTGCATATATGCTTGGCCACTACAGCGGCCTCTCTTGGGGTCTGCTTACCTTAGTTGCGTCCCTTATTAGAAAAGGTGTGCTTCCAGGAAAGTGTTTCGAGTAAAAGGCGAGCTCTTTCCTCCTCACTCTCATTGATTCTTTTTTTTATAGATAATTTATTTTATAGTTAGTAGAAGGGATATCATTTTTTTCTGCTAATTTTATGCCGACTTCTGTATAATATTTATTACAAAAATTGGTCATACCTTTGGTATAAGAGAAGGTATCATTAGTTCCATGATTGACAGTATTTATTTCTGCTATCTTACTAGTGTTTTCATTTATTTCCTCTTTCAAAACTATACATTTTTTCATGTCATTAGTGTTTTCTAAGATATTTGCATAATAATTTGATTTGATAGTCACTATAATTCTCTTTAGTTGGTTTCTGTAGTTTTTATAATTATTAGAAAGTTCTATGTTTAGTCGGTTTTTATTTACTTGTTTTTTTAACTTATCCCTATGTTTTATCGGAGTTATTATTCCATCAGTAATCCAAGGATTAATCTTTTTATTATCCTTTATTTTTATACTCTTTGTGGTTGTACACTGATATATTAGCCCGGTTAAAATGTCTATGAATTTGTCATAAGCTAGTGATGGCTTGTCAAGCGAGAGTACCATATTCCATTGTGTTCTTGACAATAAGTCAAGAAACGCTCCATCATCAAATTTTTATTTGTTTATATGTTATGTTTTTTAAGATGAACGGTTATATTTTTTACTGTTTATGGACAAATAAATCAGAAGATGATATGTTATGTTAGTGTTAATTACTAAAACGTTGTATTCAACTTTATTGGAAGTTAGTTATATTAATAAATATTGTTAGGGCAAGGAAAATTATTAGAAATGAATTGCTGTTTTTTTGGTACTAATTAATTGAATGGTAAACTTTTTATGCGACTTGGAATATTGTAAGACATAAAAGTAGCATCTCTGAGCTTTGATTTGAGACAATGTGTGACATATTTTCATTTAAAAAATGTATTGTGTTATTATTAATTTGCACAAGATATGGTATTAAGATTTTTGTTTAGAATAGTGATACCTACAAGTACCTATGCTTAGTTTCTTTATAAGCAAAAAGAGTTCAAACTAGACAATGACCCAACTTTTAATTGACATATAGACCTAAGATGGTTTCAATATGATCGATCCGAAATTTACCTGATTTATTGTGCAATACTATTTTGTTAAGGCCCAACTTATCTTTTTGCTTAGGTTAGAAAACGATTTTTTACTTTCCTGTCTGCATACAGATAAGAAAAGTATAGGATTCATGATTTTTTTCGACGAATTTTTACGTTTTGAAGTCCCCCGAATCAGTTTTGACTATTTTCGCGATGATATCTGTGTGTGTCTGTATTCTTGATAAATCCTGAACGGATACAAAGAAAAACACCAAATTTTAAACTTATGCTTTATTCCGGCCTGCGGTGAACTGATTAGATTTTGAGTAGAGTCGGAATATCTGGGGGGTACTTTATAGAGGGTAATTTTTATATTTTATGGATATATCTTATATACGTTTGGAGAAGAAAATTCTTTAAATAAAAGTTATTTTTATTATTATTCTCTATAATTTTGGTCCTATACAAAATTTACCTAAAATGGCCCGTATTCGAGAAATTTTACAAAATGTAAAAAATCGAATTATTAAGAAAATTGTTTAAATAAAAATTGTTTTTGGTATAATTCTCTATAATGCTTATCTTATACATAATTTCTCTAAAATGGACCGTATTCGAGATATTTGAGAAAACGCGTAAATTTCGAATTTTGAAGAAAACTCAAAAACGGATAAAGAAAAAATATTAAATTTTAAACTTAAGTCTTATTCCGGCATGAGGTGAAATGATTAGATTTTGGGCAGAATCTGAACATCTGGGGGGTACTTTATAGATGGTCATTTTTATATTTTATGGAATATATGTTATTTACGTTTGGAGAAGAAAATTCTTCAATGTTACTTATATTATTATCCTCTATAATTTTTGTCTTATACAAATTTACCTAAAATAGCCCGTATTCGAGAAATTTTACAAAACGTAAAAAAATCGAATTTTTAAGAAAATTATTCAAATAAAAATTGTTTGTGCTCTAATTATCTATAATTCTTATCTCATACATAATTTCTCTAAAATTGACCGATATAGGTACACACCTAACATAGACACAACTATATAGTTTCTTAAATTAATTGAGCCAAGTGCAATATTTATTTTTATATCGTCTTAAAAAAAACTGTAATGTAAGTTTAACTTCCATTTTTTTGTAAGTGCATGATACATCATCATTCGATTTAAATCCTCACCGCTACATCACTCTGACAGTTTATCAGTACTTCTAGCATTTATAAATAGGATATATTTCTATAACTTCAAATTTATTAGGGATAACCTACAAAATAAAACAATTATTCCCCTATTTACAGCCTCAACAGCACCTAACATATACTGTTCTAGGATTTTAATTTTTTTTATTAACCTTAAAATAAATTGAAAACTTAAAAACCTAAACAATTATTAAAACAAGAATAAATCTTTATACATTTTTACTTATAAACTGTTATAAATAAAAAAAAATGTATAAAAATTCAATCCAATAGTGGACACTTATATGGTCTAATAGTGAACACCCTATGTTCACTACTGAAGCCTAGCCTCGGTTCCTAATAAAACTTGAAACATATCGTTGGTTATTGTTTTATTAAAGGTAAAAGTAACATCTCAATTTCAGTTCAAATTCCTAAAGTGGACATCCGTGTTCACTATAGGATCATATATCGACCGCTAAAGTGCAGTACCTCGTATGTGGCATTTTTCCCCATTTCAAGTTTATTACACGAATATTTTCGGTTCTGACCGCGCCATCTACTGACAACGTTTATAAAAATTTACGAGAGCCGCGTAAAAGGTCTCTACAGGAAAATTCATTACCTCGTAAAATTTATTTTGTTTTGAAATGCAGTACCTCGTAACAAATAGTCACCATTGATTTCGGTCATAAGAATATCGTGTTGAGCTTTGTTTTTACATTTTTGACGTTACTGAGGTATGTAAATCTTTGTTTATTACAATTATTTCCATAAACATATCCTTATATTGCGTTTCATTCAAAAAATACTTTGATTTAATTTAATATCGTTGTGATTTAAATTAAAGTAGGGTTTTTAGGATAATAGTATATTATTAAACGAGCAATTTATGGTAGCCATTATTCACGCAGGGTGACGTTTGCGTCCCGAGCCGTAGGCGAGGAACGCAAGTCACCCGAGTGAATAATGGCCATAAATTACGAGTCTAATACTATACTTTGTCCACGACCATTATGGTTTCTTTATGAAATAAAAGTTAAGTGTAGAATGGAAAATTTTTATTAAACATAGAACTAACTGTTGTTTTTTCCACTTTTCAATTTTTCGATTTTTCGATTTTTTGATTTTTCGATTTTTTGATTTATCGATTTTTTGATTTATCGATTTTTTGATTTTTGGATCTAGAAAATATCGTTATGAAAAGTATCGCCTATCTTTAGTTATCTACCGGAATGTGCCAGAATTACAAAAGCGTGAATTATCATAATTCACTCCGTGATATATGGGTACTATATGCTTTTAGTTAGGAGGTAGAATATTGATTTATTATTAAGTGGTCGTGGACAAAATATTTATACGAGGTCCTGCGTGTTTTATTTAGTGTTTTACATTTATTATATGTGGTAATGCATTACCTTTTTACACGCTTTAAATTAACTTCAGGTTAAGTGTAAGGGGTTAAAGAAAAGGTCCTTTATTTCTCACAAGTCAATTTAATTGGCGACCGGTTTCGAAGCTGTCACTTCATCATCAGGCACACCTAAATGGAATGTCAAGGAGTCAGTTGTAATAAAAAATAATTATAAAAGCATGAACGGACTTTAACATATACAAAATAACAGAAAAAACACAAAAGAAAGTTAAACAATAACCTTGACTATTTCCATAAAGGAAGCGCTACATAAAGTTTAACAAAACGAGTTAAAAAATTAATATGTAATACAATAGTATTTTTTTTTTAAATATTTTAGGTTAGGTTAAACCGCGAGATGTCTGTTTGAATAAATTAATTAAAACACATGTAAGACAATTATCAACTAAACAACACAAAATAGTTTTTACAAGCACAGTTTAAAAATTTTTAAGGATATAACGTCAATTAATGAAAGTAAAAAGTAAAAAAGTAAAAAGTAAAATTATCAGACTCTCAAGACATTATTTAGATTTTTAACGAATCAATGTAGTAAACTGTAAATTTTAAATTTAGCGGATAAATAGTGTACTAACAAAGGTGTTATTTACTGAAAGTGAGTATAGGTGGCGGTGACAAAATTTATTGAAAGTAAAAATATTAAACTGGGAAATGAGAAAGCAAAAAAATGCTAACAAGAAAATTAGAACACTGAACAAGAAAATATGAAAATTCATATGTAAAAGGGAAATTTGAAGCAGATAATCAAAAGAAAAATTACTGTTACAGGAAACGGAAACTAAGTTGACAAGTACGAATGTCAAAAAAGAAAAGTCAAATTTTGGCGTATGACAACCACGTGGGAGAATTTGAATAAACTAATAAAGAAAACATTTAATAAGATGCGAGTGGGCAAAAATTAATGGAAACAGAGAAGAAAATCTAAATTGGGAGAGTTAATTAATTTGTGGTAAGTAACTGATTGAAGATCAAATGAGTGGGGGTATAAGTCTGAAATTAATTTAAATAAGCGCATATTAAAATAAATTAATTTCAGACTTATACCCCCACTCATTTGATCTTCAATCAGTTACTTACCACAAATTAATTAACTCTCCCAATTTAGCTTTTCTTCTCTGTTTCATTAATTTTTGCCCACTCGCATCTTATTAAATGTTTTCTTTATTAGTTTATTCAAATTCTCCCACGTGGTTGTCATACGCCAAAATTTGACTTTTCTTTTTTGACATTCGTACTTGTCAACTTAGTTTCCGTTTCCTGTAAAAGTAATTTTTCTTTTGATTATCTGCTTCAAATTTCCCTTTTACATATGAATTTTCATATTTTCTTGTTCAGTGTTCTAATTTTCTTGTTAGTATTTTTTTGCTTTCTCATTTCCCAGTTTAATATTTTTACTTTCAATAAATTTTGTCACCGCCACCTATACTCACTTTCAGTAAATAACACCTTTGTTAGTACACTATTTATCCGCTAAATTTAAAATTTACAGTTTACTACATTGATTCGTTAAAAATCTAGATAGATGTCTTGAGAGTCTGATAATTTTACTTTTTACTTTCATTAATTGACGTTATATCCTTAAAAATTTTTAAACTGTTTGTGCTTGTAAAAACTATTTTGTGTTGTTTAGTTAATAATTGTCTTACATGTGTTTTAATTAATTTATTCAAACAGACATCTCGCGGTTTAACCTAACCTAAAATATTTTTTAAAAAATACTATTGTATTACATATGACTTTTTTAACTCGTTTTGTTAAACTTTATGTAGCGCTTCCTTTATGGAAATAGTCAAGGTTAGTCAAGGTTATTGTTTAACTTTCTTTTGTGTTTTTTCTGTTATTTTGTATATGTTAAAGTCCGTTCATGCTTTTATAATTGTTTTTTATTACAACTGACTCCTTGACATTCCATTTAGGTGTGCCTGATGATGAAGTGACAGCTTCGAAACCGGTCGCCAATTAAATTGACTTGTGAGAAATAAAGGACCTTTTCTTTAACTCCTTACACTTAATCCCTACTACTCACATATGGCTACCCTCACTCCAAATAACTTCAGGTTAGTTTGTTAGTATGTTTGAGATGAATCTTGTGTTAGTTAATTAAAAAGAAAAATTTCAGAATACATTTTATAAAAACAAAATTATGAACAAGATTTCATAAATGGTATTAAAAAATTTAAAATAGATTTCTAATATAATAAAAGGTATGGGCGACATTTAAAATTCAATATGTCGGAAACATAAAGAAAAATATAGAAAAGCGCTTAACACTTCAAAGATACCTAGGTCAAACTCAAAAGGCGCCCAATGCTTTTATTATAGTATCAGAAAACTAAAATTGTATTATTTGTAACTTTTAAGTGTTCTTTTTTAAAAGTTTGTTTATAATATATTTTTTATAGAAATATATGTCTTATTTTTAGGTATAGTAACAATGGGATCACGAACGATACAAATTCTAGAGAACGCAACAAATTCTGTTAGTCAGAACAATATAGATACAGTAGATATAGAAAATACCGAATTCGTTTTTGAAGAAGACCTAAATCATCCTATAATTGCATCAGTTGTTGGTGCCTCAAACCAAGTTTTAAGTCAGTCTGAAAACGATCCACAGCAAGTTTGTAATGATTTAGATATAGAAGAAAACCAAAATGAATTTTTAAATGCATCGGACTTAATTGAGAATTTGCAGCCGTCATTTCCAGCTGTAATGCCAAATAGATGTTTACAAAATAATTCACCTTTTAATAATATTGATTTAAGTCCTAGACAAAACCAGCATAGTCACTCTGAAAATGAAGAAAAATACATACCAGATAGGAACATAGAGAGTGGCGAAGACAGTAATAATGCTGATAGTGGAGATGCTATCCAGTCAAAGATTAAAAATGATGAAGAATATATACCAGATTTATGCAATGAAAGCGATACTGGATATATCCAACCAAACAAAGAAAGCGTCGAGCCTGAGGCAACCGAGGTCGATGAAAATGCTGAAGAAAATTTATCAAAAAGGAAGCGGGAAAAAACCAACCAAAGACACCTAAATAAAAGACTAAGGATGCAAGGGCAAGAATATTTAGGATTCAGAAAACCAAGAAATCAAAGGAATACATTCAATGATACAAAAAGAGCAGAACGACGCCTAAAACCGCGTTGCGATTGCAGAGATAAGAAGAAACTCCTACGAAAGTGTAAATTAATTGTCGAAAATTACCGCGTAGCTTTATTTAATGATTTTTGGTCAAAAATGACATGGGACGAAAGAAAGGTTTTTGTGTGTAATACGGTTACCATAAAAAAATCAAACAATAGAACATCGGACTCAAGAAGGACAACAACACTAATATACACTTTAAAGGTGAATCACCAGATCGTCCCGGTTTGCAAAAAAATGTACCTAAACACAACAGGTCTTGGCGAATGGTCGGTAAGGAATTGGGTGTTAAACAGTAGTGACGGTGTTGTTGAAAGACAAGAGAGTACTGTGCTAGAATGAAAAGAGAAAATATTCATGAATCTACAGAATATCTCGAGAATTTTTGCGATTACTTAATTGCACACTGCTGTTGCAAGGAAACGTCAGAAGAATATCTAGAAAAACAATTTCTGTTTATGGCTCAATCACACTGAGAGTATGAGAAGCAGTGTAATATCAACGGAAAAGTGTTTTTCTATAACCAAACTAACGGAAATTGTAAACGAGCTCAACATTGGAATATTTACTCCTCGAAAGGATAGATGCGATGAGTGTTATAAATTTGAAAACGGAAACTTAGAGGAAGATTTATTTTTAAAACATCGTGAAGAAAAGGACAGGGACAGAAACGAAAAAGAATTTGACAAATAGAGCTATTTTCGGGAAATGTCATACACTTACAATGCATCTTCATGCTGTCAAGAATTGTCCTCAGCTAAAAGCTAGCTCACTGTATTACAAAGTAAAGGTTTGTTGTCACAATTTTACCATCTACGACTTGGCAACTTTCCTGAAAAACTGGCAATATAATTACTAATATAGTAATAACAGTAATTATGTAATATAATTTGTAATGGGGGAAAGATATTGTAATATATAGCACTACGTTGGGACGTTATAATTGTAATGAGCTTCACGTTTAGCAACCCAAATTATTATTATTTTTTTTTTTTATAATTAAAATCACAAATCATCCTCCTCCTTACAAATACTTAATGCTCCGGCTGAACTGTTATCTGATACAATTAATAAAACGATATGACTCAATTCTTTTAACTAATGGGTTTAAAAATTTTCATCCATGTATTTAAGACACTTACCTCTGTACCTCGTATATTGTCAGCTCTTGTATTGAAATAAAAATAAGTAAAAGTTTGAGACTCTGTGTATAACTTGTAGTTTTATTTAAAATAATTGATATCAGGGTTTAGTGCGAGTTCAAAGATTCTTTGTAACTAATGTGGGAAAAAGAAACAGAATATTGTTACATAAATGTAAAAATTAACATAGAAACAAAAATAATAAAATAATTCGTCATTTAACGATCGATTCTTGGATCGAAAATGGCGCATTATACTATAAAAATACAGTTACCTATCGAGCTTAATGTTCTACCGTTGTATGAAGATAATATAGTAGGATAATGCAACAGTAAAAAGTGTTGGATGCAATCTCGAGCGGCATCTAGTGACGATTTAATGAAGTAGTCAATTTTTAATGCTATGCAGATACGCCATCTACGTCTTCTTTTCGTTCAGGCACGTGGTCTCTATCACCTACCTATTATAGTTAAAAACATCTTTATTTATTTAAAAATAACAATTTATGATAAAAGACATGAAAAATTAAACATAATAATGAAAATTTATTCCAGTTGACAAAACCGTACGAATAAAATTTTTGGATTAAGGTGATAAAAAGTGGTTAAGGACTTTGGTCAATATTTTGGTTATGTGCGGTTATGTCAAAATATATAAACAATAACAAAGAATACCTAATAACAACTTATAACAATGTCCAATGTTTTAAATAAATTGAAAAGTTCCAAGTAGAAAACAAAAAAGGAATAAGCTTCTGAAAATGTTGCATGTAATCTAAGTACCTCTAATTGGACTAAGTGTTGGAAAAGTTTATAACCATAAAAATAGCTGAATATTTTTATAGTTTTCATAATTTGAACAAGCTTTGCTACAATATTTCATCAAAGCTATCAACAGTTTGCAAGGTAACGAGTTAAGGAACAAGAAAATCACACTAATCAGCGAAAAATCAATCAACACTGGAAAACAAATTAAAAAAAATAGTCACAGGGATATATTAGCGACTTTCAAATGTATCTTGTCTGTTGATCATGAATATAAGAAAAAAATGTTCTCTCGGCTGGCTCTGAGTGTTGAAATAAATCACCTTGAAAGGAAGTTTTCAATAGCTCCACTCTTTAGGAATAGCTCAAGACGAAATCAATAGACCTACAAGTGGTCTATCTGTGGCAGACATATTCAGTTAGTCTTTATATTTCATTATGCAATGTTACAAGGTTCAGCAACTTGCCAAAATGGTTAAAATTTATTTCCAAAATGAGTGCTCTTATTTAGTACAAAATTCTATGAACGACACAATAATTATAAAGTCCTAACTTTGAACATAAAAGAAAATCTTATAAAAAAACATTTTTTTTATATAATTTATCACTGTTTGGAAAAGTATATTTGTTTGTAAAATATTTGTTTACAGTTATATTTAATCCAGGTTAAGTGGCAGTGCGCGAGTATGAACAAAATCCGCCCATTCTGTTTATATGTTTGGTTACCGACCCTAGTAGATAGGCTATTTGTTATTACTTTTAATTTAGATTTTGGATTAACGTTTTTGTATATGACTTGGCTGTTTAGTAATAAATGAAGTCAAAACTGTAACACGTGGTTTTATTCTGGAAAGTATTTTTAAATTGAATCACGCACGCCGTTCGAGTGAAAATGTTTTAAGTAGTTCAAAACAACAATCACTCTTTTTCATTGTTTATAGAATACAGCCTTTCGGTTAGCTTAGACAAAACTGATTAAATAAATAAATTAATGTGTTATTATTTTTTGAATTTTTTTTATTTTGACTGGTTGACTATCTCAAAAATTAAAGCCAATCAAGCAAAACGTGAGTCACATTTCGCTTTTTTAGAAGAACAATAATGCAAGTGAAAATTAATGATTCCACAGAAATAGCAAATTAAAGAAAATGTAATATAAAACTTACAACTAAGACGTTAAAGAAAAGTTTGGAAATAATCGATGGGGACTTCGAGATAGCAAATTTATTTTAGTTTTAGACAGAACTACTTTATTTTATTCGTTTTGAAACAATTGAAGATTTATAGGCCGGAAAAGCGATTTTAAACTGAATATTCAGTCCAATAGGCTCTCAACTGAAATCCTTTCCATTTTCAGAATATTATCTTTCAAATTCAACAATTTTATGTTTTGTTACAACACGGATTTTTATAATAGATTTATAAATTGTTTTTGTTTATTTGAATGTTAAAAGTTCTTAAAACTAACTTTAACATATATTTCCCATGCTGGCGCTTAGTGTTAAAATAATGAGACGATTAAACGAAAAAGGCTTACGAGAGCCAGTTGCCCTCTTTTGGTACACATTTGTACAAGGCAACTTTACAAATGTTTCCTCCTTTTTTCTCTTGTAGAAGATGGACACGCAGTGGAGCGCACAATGATGGTATTTTAAAAAGCCACGTCACATATTTGATTAGATAATTAACTTGATATAAGTGCCTTCGTTAAGCATTCAAGTTTGGATTTCCCAACCCAGATTCAATTACATATAAAAACATTCTTTCTTATTTTGGAAAAAATATGAAAAATATAATTAATGCAATCTTTCTGCTAAATTTTGTAGTATTTTGATAACAGTTCAGAAAAAAATAGTAGTAGTCAGTAACTGATCTTTACGAAACCCAAAGTTGAGCACTTAACGTCCTGAGCAATGAAAGTTTATGTCAATGTTAATTATCTAATCAAATATGTAACATTCGCATTTTCTATAATTTATTTTTTAAGACGCCTTCGTTGAGAGCTTCATCATTGTAGGACATGCAGCAAAGTATTTCCATGTACAAAAAAAAACAATGAAAAATTTTTAATTTTGCCTTTCGAAAATAATACTCCTAAATGTGCCTACCATAAATTGGTACTCGATTCGTTTTCAAATGGTGTCAAAAGTTGAAAACTGAAAATTAGTGGCTTACATGTTTTTATTACTTAGTATAATTTCACTAAACGTGTTTGGTATTATGTTATAAGTTTACCTAACAGCAAAAAAATCTGTTAGTTAAATTTTGTCAGTGCCGATTTTAGTAAAATTATATTGAATAAAATTATAACTACCTATATATTTACCCATTATTACTTTTTTAATTTTCAACTTAACATCCTGTATTTCAGAACATTTTATCCAAACATTTTTTATTTTCGTCTATTCGTCTCATTTTGAACAATAATATTCAGTTGTTCATGTCCTATTCTTAATTTGATGATACCAGTAAATAAAAGTGAATATAAATTAACAGCGTACAACTCAAGTTTAATTAACCATCAGCGATATATCCAAAATCCAACCACAATATAGAAAAAAATGTTCCCTATTATAGTAAAATTCCACCCAATCTCAACTAATTCAATCGTTTTCAAACAAAAACTGGTTTATTTTATTATATCGATTATTTTCGCATTTTATGTGACCTTCAAATACCCTGTATTCTGTGCTTTTGTAATAATTTGAAATAGTAAATTGTAACTATAAAAATACATTACCGAAGACAAGTAGAAATGAAAAAGAAGATTTTAAATTATAATTCATACTCAAGCACAGACATGACCTAAAGACCTGACTTGGACATAAGTACAGTATCGCCATCTACATTCTATGTCCATCGTCCTCCAATGATAAGTCCATAAGGTTACCCTACTATATTTCTTCATACAACGGTTCTACCTACCGTACGGCGCTTTTAAATACGTAAGTAGATCTCTTTTGGCCGGCTATATGGTAATTTCTCTAGTCGGACAAGAGATGGCTTATACGAAATTATAACCTAATTAAATCAGAATTTCTAAACAACATTGTGATGTTGTTTTGTACAAAAAATAGAAAGATTTATCGTCTTTACGATTACTTAAGTACTCAATTATGGTAAGTACTTTTTTTAATTGGTCACTAATGATAGTTTTTAATTAAAATACCTGTATAGCACTGTGAAATATGAGATGTCCAAGTGTTAAACTTATTTCTTTTCAGCGTCCATAACAGAAGGATATCAAATACCCGTGTAACTGGGGTATTTCTTGTGGCATGCCGGTGCATACAGCGGCGATGATGACTTCCTGGGGACTCGTCTTCGGGCAGTTTTACGTGATATTGCGTGGGTAAGTTAAATTTAATGTTACCTTTGATATTTATACACTAGTTAATTACTTATACATAAATATTGAAGATTTAATATTTCTGTCCCTTTATTTTTTAGGAAAAAGGAGTTTGGAGAGGAAATTAGGAGGAAAAAATTTTCGTGTCCTTCCTCCTTCGTTACTTTTCTAGCACTCCCTTTTGTTTCATCAACAAATTCTGATTTGGATTTTTGAATCAAGTTGGATGAAAAAGGAATTAGCCAATCAAAATTTTGATAGTTTAGTTACATCTTTAAAATTAGATTATTGGATTTTTAAAGGTGAGTTTATTTAAACGGCTTATTTCATAATTTCGATGATAATTTATTGTTCATTAATTAATAGGTTATTTTGAAATCCGTGTTGTAATTTTTTTACAAATTTACATTTTAAAAATTATAATTTTCGTGTGGTAACATTGTCTCACTACATTTAGTTACTTTTGATCTTGTCAAATTTATCACTATACAGAGTGTAGTCTAAATACTTAGATGAAACGTTTTAAATTTATTTCTTTGAAGACTTTTAATCATTAACTTGATATTCTTGGGATTTCGTGTTTCATTATAAATTATACAGGCGTACTTTAATGTTATGCTGTACTCCTGAGATGGTATTGAAGGCTATTTTCTGATTTACTTTTGGCTACCAAACAACCGCTCCATAAGTTATCATGGGACTTGTTATTGCCAAGTATAGCCAGTGGACCATTTTTGGTTTTAATCCCCATGTTTTTCCAAATGCCCGTCTTCCTACAATGAGAGACATTTTACATTTGTTGGTCACTTTTCGTAAATGTTGTTTCCAAGTAAGTTTGCTAAGCCTACCCAATGAGCCAACACGTATTTTTAAAACAAAAAGCGGTACATCTAGTACCAAAATTGATTATATAGCATCCAATGCTTTGTCTCATATTATTAGAGAGTGTTATGTTACACAACCCAATATTGGTGACCATTTGGCCATAATTTTTAAAATATCTCTAAATATCTTTCCGATTAACAATAATATTGATGATAGTTTACATATGTATCGAAATATCTCAAATTTTAACTTACAGGCACTGAAACAGGATCTTTTGAGAGTTGGTTTCAGTGATATGTACACCAAATTAGATGTAAATGAGTCATTTAGTGAATTTATTGAAACGCTTGATTTTGTCATCAATTGTAATTGTCCTTGGACTATAAGAAAACACAAAACGAATACCAAAAGCTGGTATGATAAAAATGTACGGGTAAAACATTCCGCACTCCAAAAGCTCTATAGGTTTGCAAAAAATCAAATAATATTGAAAATTGGAACTATTACAAACAACAAAAAAAGGAATATGATCATTATTTAACTCAAAAGAAAAAGGAATACAATGCTTCACTCATTGAAAAAAGTACTAACAAACAAAAAACCATATGGAATGTCGTGAATAATACGTTAGGTCGAACTCGTAATCCGATTAACCAGATTCAATTATGTGTAGGTTCACAAAAATTAACGGAGCCAAAAACAGTGACCCAATTTTTCGGGGATTATTTTAATAATAAAAATATTGAGACTCAGAATAGAGTTAGTAATAGTTTAAATAGCGATTGTACCCTTCCTAAAAAATGGGTTAAAAATTCTTTTGGCTTTTTCGAGGTAACTGCTGATGAGGTAAGTAAAATAATCTTAAACTTAAAAAATAAAAATAGTGTTGGTGATGACGGAATCAAGGTAAAAATTCTAAAAAGTGTTGTAGAAGTAATTGCGGAACCGCTTGCTTTCTTAGTTAATTTATCATTTAATAGTGGCTCCTTTCCGGACAAACTGAAAATTGGAAAACTGGTACCAATCTTCAAACGATCCTGTCCAAAGTGTCCAGACAACTACCGACCTGTTACAGTTCTAAATGTGCTATCTAAGATTCTAGAACGCATCTATTATGACCGGCTTATAATATTTCTTGATTTAAACAATGTATTGTCTCCGAATCAGTATGGTTTTCGCGCGGGAAGATCAACGGAGGGAGCTGTTCTTGAATTTTTTACTAAAGTGTACGATAAACTAGACAACGGAATGTATGTTGCCGGCCTCTTCTTTGATCTCTCTCGGGCGTTTGATAGCCTACAAATTCAATTTATCTTAAAAAAGTTATACTCTTATGGTGTTAGAGGTAACATGTTGAATTTGTTAGAATCATATTTGTCAGATAGAAAATTTTATGTACAATTAAATAAGGAAAAATCTGAAATATATACCACTGATATTGGGGTTCCTCAGGGATCGGTGCTGGGACCACTAATATTTATTATTTTTGTAAATGATTTACCTCAGTATTTAAATGGCGGATCAGTTTTAATGTTTGCCGATGACTCGTCAGTGGTGGTCTCGGCTCGGACCGCTGAAGAACTTCAACATACACTTAATTGTATACTAAATCTATTTGAAACATGGTGTCAAAATAATTCCTTAATTCTTAATATTGATAAATCCGTTTATGTAAATTTTAGATGCGTCAAAAATAGCTTACCTATAGCAGTCCCATCAATTACACATGAAGTAAAAACGAAATTTTTGGGAGTTTATGTTGACCAATTTTTATCATGGGATTCACATGTTGATCAAGTATGTAAAAAGCTTAACTCTGCTTTTTATGCCATATTGCAATTAAAGAAGACTATGGACCAAAAATCATTATTAAATATTTACTTTTCCTTAGTTTACCCTCACCTATCAAATAATGTTAGTTTATGGGGAGACTGTGTAACGTCTAACAAAGTTTTTGTTAAACAAAAGCGCATTATACGCATATTATTTGGAATTCAGGCAGGGGAAAGCTGTAAGCAAATGTTCATAAAACATAAAATTCTTCCATTACCATGCATTTATATTTATAAAACACTTCTGTATGTAAAGTCTAACTTACACAAATTTAAAAAAAATTCCGATTTTCACAGATATCCCACCAGAAATGCAAACACGTTTATTTCGGTCCAACATAGACTAGCTTTGTTTGAAAAGTCACCGCAATATATAGGCATAAAACTCTTTAATAAATTACCTAAAAATATTCAAGCATTATCTTACACTAAATTCAAATCTAATGTAAAAACTATTATTACTCGTGGTTCCTTTTATTCTGTTAACGATTTTTTGTCTGAAGATAGTCTTCTTTAAAAAAATATTTTGATTTGTGTTTAACTATTAGTTTTAACGTATGTGTTCAGTGTAATGTAATTTTAATTTTATTTTAAATTTTATTTATTAATGTTGACGTGTACATCCATCTATGATGGCAGCATTGGCTAGTACTAATAAAGATATTATTATTATTACTATCTAGGATTAGACCCAGATATTTTACTTGGTTCGTTTTGTTTAGCCTTCCTCCAAAGAGAGTCGGAGTTTCTAAAACCTCCAACCTTATTTTTCGAGTAAAGGTTATGAGTTGTGCCTTGTAAGGGTTTACCAAGAGGTTTTCCCTAACGCATCACATTTCTGTCAGCCTAAGAGCTCTTTGCATGAGTTCAAAGACTGTGGTTTGGTGTTTCTCTCGGATAAGGATGACTATGTCATCGGCATATCCTTGGGCGTACAGCCCTTGATTGTTCAGTGTTTTCAGCAGTTCATCTGCTACTAGGTATCACAGTAGAGGAGAAAGGACTCCACCCTCTGGGCATCCCCAGTGACTGGTACTGTTTAATATGATCTATTTTAAATATAATTAATTATATTAAAAACACTAAAAGATTTATTTGAATTGTAGCATAACATTTGATACAGTTTTATGAGTTTAATAAGAGAAGACACTTGACATATTGTTAGGGTGCTTTTACATAACATTCAAACAGGTACAAGCTGGTGCGACGGCGGCATAAAAACGCTCGATGTTGAGTTGGAACGCGGTAAATAATGTCACGAGAATGGTAGCGAATCCATAATACAATTAGGCATTCCAACGACCTGTCAAACAATAGGTGCCAGTGGGAAATTCTTGTATATCTAAGGGGGTATCGACATAGTCTTGCAACTTGGACGCTATTTTTATTCGAAGTAGTAGTCGCCAAGCCTGCCAATTTATGAAGAAATGTATAGATGGGCTTTTTAAATATTATTTTTATTGTGTTTGACATAAAATATTTAAATGTAATCCATTATTCATGAATTTACGTAAAGTAGATAGAATACACCGTATGTCGCCACCCTTAGATATACCAAACCTTCCCACTGGCAATTCATTTGTTTGGAATGCCTATAGTCAATTTAAAAACCAGGAGGAGTAATTCGAAAAGCCTTACTCACACCACTAAAAGTAACTAAATTAGTTACTAAAGAGCGTGTTCCGAAATAGTCGCGTTCAAAATCTCTAAAATAGTTGTCATTATCGGTCAGACTGGTCCTAGTCAGCTAACGGCCAATGAGAGGTCAAGACACGAATAAATGTGTCTAGGAGTCAACTTTTTATTGGTCCCAGACAACAGTAGTAAATTTCTGTGATCTTGGGCAAAAACTAACTATCAATAGTATCAATTAATTGAAAATTGAAATAAATAAGGCTTTTGACTTTGTTCATGTTATAGGTTGTCAGAAATATAATTATAAGTATATTATATATTTTTGTTTGAAAATCGACTTTTTGAGAATAACTTTAATCTTTTTGAAATGGATATTGAATATTTAAGAAAATTGTTAATAGAATATTCAGATGCAGGTTAGTATAAAATATAAAAATACGATCTGTTTACATTTCAATGATAGGTACATTTGTTGTAGGTATAAACTTAAGTAAAAGTTAATAAGTGGCTTGGACCCCTTTACCACACAGTACTCTTTACTCTGGATTACACAGTGACTGGAATTCTTCCCATGAGTAATATGAATATGTGGCTTATTTAGTGTTAACTTATAGTTAATACACTAAACGACAAATACCCAGAGAGCATAGAACATAATTGGGCGATTATGTGATGTTTTTATATCAACAGAGAAACATTTATTTGTGATTTGGCCCCTTAGATAAAAGAGACCAGAGATATAACATACACCGGTGTTTAACCTGCGCAAATGTTGCCAATTTCTAAAGAAAGGTTAACGGAGTGGGGGAACTGGGCAGGGACTCGAACTTTGTGACAGGGACCGGACTTTGTTTATTAGCATCATAATGAACTATTAGATTTATTTAAAATATACGTTTAATGGAATTTTGTATTATGAAATAAATTTAACGTGATTTTTTAATATCAAACAGATGCCACGACATTTTATGTAAAGAGAAGACCTTTAATAGAATATTTCGTTAGCTATTATTTACTATGGACTTTTCTGTAAGAGACTACAGTAAAATGTTGAAATAGAATATTGTTAATCGAGTAAGAAATGGTACTCATTGTCTAAGAGTATTATAAAAAAGCATGTGCGCAGGCGAATACTGCAAATCAAACCTTGTGAGTTGAACATTATATTTTTTCTACGACTATCACATAATATTAAAATTTAGTCAAAATGAGAAAATGCTGTTTTGTATTATAACCTCAGAAAAAGATATATTAAAGCTTGTTTCTTTAGGAATATTAATTAATACAGAGGATGCGTCACATAAAACTCTAGAAATGTATATGTCTGAAACCAGATAACATTTTAAAATATAAACCTATTAAAAGTCATTTGGTCGCTAGGAGTGGGTGATTATCGAAATAAATTATTGATCATTAATAATAATCGATTATTTTCGATCAATCGATTATTTTCAAACAATCTATTTTTGTTCGTATTTCCTTTAAAATAGACTACTTGATTATCTTTAAAAAATAAAAAAAAAATAGATTAATTAAGAAGCCAATTAACCGATAAATCAGTGTATTTCCATTGAAACATTATTCGATAATCTTTGAAAAATCTACAATAATCGATTAATCAAAAATAATCGATTATAATTAAAAAGTCGAATAATCGATAAATCGATTTAAAAAAAAAAGAATTATTTCCTTTAAAATTAATTATTCGATCATTTTTGAAACATTGAAAATAATCGATTAACGGAAAATAACCAATTAATTAAGAAGATTCTACGATAAATCGATTTTCCAAAAAAAAAACTGAATAATGTAATTGATTATTTACAAATAATCCTTTTCTTTTTTTATATTCCTTTTAAAACTGATTATTTAATTTTCTTTGAAAAATCGAAAATAATTGATTAATAAAAAGCTGATTTACCGATAAATCAATAATTCTAAAAAATAACCGAAATATCGATTATATAATATAACCGATTATATTCGATCAATCGATTATTTTTATATAATCTATTTTTTGTATTTTAAAACAAATTATTTGAAAAATCGAAAATAATCGATTAATCTAAAATATTCGATTAATCGAAAATAATCGATTAATTTAAAAAGTCTATTAAACAATAAATCGATTTTTCTAAAAAATCGATTATTTTCAATAAATCGAATATTTTGAATAAATCTACTCTATTTTTGTAATTTCTTTATAATCGATTATTCCATTACCTAAAAAAACGAAAAAATTTATTAAAAATGTTCGATTAATCAAAAATAATCTATTAAAGATAATCTATTAATTATAACGGATAAATCGATTTTCATGAAAACGATAAATCGATTATTTTTGTAACCCCTATCGGTCGCATGCTTTTATCAGAGCATTTAGCTCCAAAATTTAGAGATTCGGATTTATTGATCCTGTTATCTTTGAAACCGCATTCGATTGTATAATAAATATTGCTAGAATTTAGATTTTTTTAGTAAACGAAGATATTTTTCGAGTTGTTTAGGGGTTTATAATGTAACATTTTACTAATAATATGACTAATTTCCGTAACTTTAGTATTTTTTGCTTATACTAGATCATATTGCGCGTTTTACTTTGTTTTAAGATTCAAATGTCACTTCTGATTTAACCGCAAATAAAATAAACCTTGAAATTTTAAGTGGGTGAACCTGTATTTCATCTAATATTCTTGTAAAAATATCTAATAAAGGGCTAAAAACCACTTTTATTAAATATTCTTATAAAACTACTTTTTAAAAACAAAATTTCGTTAGTAACAATGCCAATTTACTTCTTATTTAGATTAAATATTTATTGAAACCCCTTAATGCGGATCTGAAGTATTCAGCTCAAAGAATCATGGCGACTTTATGTCAAAACGTCAACAAATATTTACCGCTGAAAACGAATATATTTCTTATTTTTCATAACATTGACACTTATATTATTTGTATATACAATTTTTCACCATACATCGTGGCATTTTCAACTTGAAATTGAATAACTAAAACACTTTAAATTGCTAATAACACCAACAAATAATTTAAAAACGGCGGTCCATAAATGATTTGCTCACGCGGAGACAAGCAAAGAATAGAAATTTCGGAGCAATTCGGGTGGCGTCGTGAACACAATGATTTTTAATTGGTGGGTTACTTAGGTTTGGAATAGACAACATGCGCAATGTGCAATGTTACATCTCCGGTCTCTTTTATCTAAGTTTGGCCCTAATATTAGACGTTTATATTGAATATTTTGTTACATTTGTTTGTTACATACATGTAATGTGTATATCGAAGTAAACGTGCTACTTCGAAGAAATCCTTCAATTAAAGGGTTTAAGAAATAAATAAATAAATGTTCAAGAATTAAGTGAGTTGTGTTTTAATAAAAAGAGTATATAGGTAGGTACTTCGGTTTTTATCAAATACATAAGATTATATTTCCTGCTAAAACATCTTTTTAAAAAATTCATTAAGATATGGTTCTGGTAAATAGAGTATAGTAATGACTCTGATAAGTAGAATATAGTGATTATTTAGAATAATACACCTATACCTATGTATATCATCTAGAACTTGTGAATGTAAAAACTCTTAAAACATTTCAACATTGGTTGTGGTTTGTAAAAAACTGTGTGTAAGGCTTTTATTTAAAATTTTTGTTTGGTCAGTTATAAGGAGGTTACTTTAACATTAAAAGTACATCAATCACATGGCAGGTTCAATGTTTTTTGGGGAAGTAGCTGTTACATGCATAGATCGTTTTGTGCTAGCTGGGTGAAGATATTCAAAAGCTTACAGACCTATAAAGTTTATGAGTCAGGATTTCATTTTACGAGTATATTTTTTATTTAAAGTATTTTATTTATACCTGCCTATGTATTTATTGTGACAATTTTGTGAATGGTTTTGTTTTCTAATAAATAAAAATCTGATGTGTCCAACACATGACTTTCCTATCTAGTTATTGTAGGCTTTTTCCGGTTATTTTGTACAACCTATTACAGCATCTCTATAAATGTTTAGAGGATAAACTAAATATATACATTGTCCACATACATCTACCTCGAAACATTTTTCTATAGATATTCATGGAAAACGAAAATACTGAAAAATTTAAATTTCCTACAATTTTTTCATTACGGTCCATTTTAGAAAAATCATGCATAAACAAAAATTATAGAGATCGATATCGCAAACAACTTTTATTTTAAAAACTTTCATAAAAATCAGAATTTTGCACATTTTGTCAAATTTCTCGAATACGGACCATTTCAGGAAATTTTTACAAAAAACAAAAATTATAGATAATAATATTAGAAGTAACTTTTATTTGAACAATTTTTTTCTCCAAACATTAATAACAGATATATTCCATAAAATATAAAAGTGGCCTCCCATAAAGTACCTCCCCAGATGTTCCGACTATGTCCAAAATCTAATCATTTCACGTCAGGCCGAAATAAATCTTAAGTTTAAAATTTAATGTTTTTTTCTTTATCCATTTTTGAGTTTTCTTCAAAATTCGAAATTTACACATTTTCTCAAATATCTCGAATACGGTCCATTTTAGAGAAATTATCTATAGAATAAAAATTATAGAGAATTATATTACAAACAACTTTTATTTGAACAATTTTTATAAAAAATTATTTTTTTTACATTTTGTCAAATTTCTCGAATACGGACCATTTCAGGAAATTTTTACAAAAAACAAAAATTATAGATAATAATATTAGAAGTAACTTTTATTTGAACAATTTTTTTCTCCAAACATTAATAACAGATATATTCCATAAAATATAAAAGTGGCCTCCCATAAAGTACCTCCCCAGATGTTCCGACTATGTCCAAAATCTAATCATTTCACGTCAGGCCGAAATAAACCTTAAGTTTAAAATTTAATGTTTTTTTCTTTATCCATTTTTGAGTTTTCTTCAAAATTCGAAATTTACACATTTTCTCAAATATCTCGAATACGGTCCATTTTAGAGAAATTATCTATAGAATAAAAATTATAGAGAATTATATTACAAACAACTTTTATTTGAACAATTTTTATAAAAAATTATTTTTTTTTACATTTTGTCAAATTTCTCGAATACCGACCATTTTAGGAAAATTTTGTATATAACAAAAATTATAGATAATTATATTAGAAGTAACTTTTATTTGAAGAATTTTCTTCTCCAAACGTAAATAACAGATATATTCCATAAAATATAAAAATGACCACCTATAAAGTACCCCCCCAGATGTTCCGACTCTGCCCAAAATCTAATCAGCTCATTGGACGCTGAAACAAAGCTTAAGTTTAAAATTTGGTGTTTTTCTGTGTATCGGTTCATGAGTTATGCGACCTACAGACACACACACACACACAGACATCATCGCGAAAATAGTCAAAACGGATTTAGGGGACCTCAAAACGTAAAAATCCGTCGAAAACTCGAGGTCGAAAAAAATCATGATTCCTATACTTTCCTTATATCTGTATACAGATAGGAAAGTAAAAATTACTTGAATACTCACTTATAGTTTAATCATTTAGGTAAATTCCTCAATTTTTAAAACTAACAAATTTGTTTTTTTGTTTAACTAGAACACCAAAAAGCAATGTTGACCAATTTATAATATTTACTACAGTGCACAGTTTTGTAAAGTTTTTTTTTTGAAAATGTGAATTAAAAAAACAACATGAATAGTAGTTATCTTTATTTTACAAATTTGCTATAATATTTTAATTAATAATAAGTTTGCAAAACACAAACAGAACAAATACATAAGTAGTGTCTATACAACATATTAAGTAAAAAGCCAAAGTTCATCTTGACATTTACATAGAAACATAAAGAAAAAACACCAGGTACTCAATATATTAATCAACATCAGAAGATTCGGATTCAAAAGATTCCATTTCATCTGAGCTTCCAGTGTTGGCAGTTATTATTAAGGGCTCTATCATGTCATCCATTATTCCTTCCAATGTATTCATTTTATCTTCTTCCTTAATCACATGTTGTACACATTTATGCCAATTTGTAGGCGTTACATTTCCAATAGCTTGTAATAAAATGCCTTTCACATCTGCTAACTTAAAAGTTGTATTTTTAGCTGCTACCTCATTCTTTATTTGTGCCCATATCAATTCTATCGGATTTAACTCGCAGTGGTATGGGGGCAATCGCAAAACAACTTTATTGGCTTCTTTTGCCATTTCATCGACAACATACAAATTATGTGCATCTTTATTTTGCCGAATTAGGTGTAAAAGTTGACACCTCTTCATATTTAAATCATATTTAATATTTTTCATATGTAACCACTCCTGCGTTTCAGCTTTTCTTGATGACGAGGAGGGAATTTTCTCAACTTTTCGGCTATGATATGATGCATTATCCATCACAATTACAGCATCATCAGGTATTTTTGTCAAAAAAGTAAAAAACCAATTCTCAAATACTTCAGAATTCATTTCTTCATGGTAATCTCCTGTCTTTTTGCCTTCGAAGACTAATAATGCATCTTTTACAAAACCTTCTTCAGAACCAGCATGTAAAATAATGAGGCGTCTTCCCTTTCCTGTCGGGCTTTTCAGGCCCGTGGTTAAACCTTCAATAAATGCTTGACGTCTACTGGTTACATTTTGGTCCACCCATGTTTTTCCCTTCATTAGTCCAAGTTTCATCTAAGTAAAAGATTGGCCTGTTTTCTCTTCTATATTGTTTGATCCCTTGTAAATATGATAACCTCCATCTACAGATATCATCACGTTCTATTAATACACTTTGACGATTTCTTTTCAAATATCTAAAAAATATATATAATAAATAAACAGTTCATTTGATTTTTCAAAGTTACAAACTTACCTAAAGTTAATAAGTTTCAAGAAAGTATATAAAGATGACCGAGATATTTGTGGCAAATCTAAACGTTTCTTCAATGCTTGTGAAATTTTATTTAATGTAGGTAATTCATTTTTTAAAAAGAAATCATGTACCAATCTTCTAACAGCATTTTTGAACCCCTCATCAAATGTTTTTAGAAGTCCGGGTCTTCCACCAATATTTTTTGGACTAGATATGGTTCCACTTTTACGGTATTCTTTTAATACCCGGTAAACTGTTGACTTTACAACTCATGTAAAAAAATTTTGGGTATTTAATACCATTTTTAATTTGAAAGTAATGAGTAGGTATAACTTACCGGCGGCTTGAGAAATTTTGGATACAACATCCACAATTTTGGTTTTTGGTTTATCATCCAATACCTGTTTGTACATATTTATTATGTGCTGTTTTTCTGCGAGACTTAAATGGCCTAAACTCAAACGTTTTGGTGGACTACGCAAGGAACTGCTACCTCTACTAGTACTCGGTGTAGAATTATCCATAATCGCATAAATTCAATACAATTGCTTACCGAAGTTCTGAAAAGAACTGTTTTATTAAGAAATAGAGTGGAAAACTAAGTAATAATAATAAGAGATCAAACAAAAACCGAAAGCAATAACAGAACTAAAAATATAAATAAAATGTCAGAAGTGTCAATAATGACAGTTATTAGCTGATGTTAATGCAAAAGTGATGTGTGAAACTGGCTGATATCTGACCAATCAGATGTCTCCAGAATTGCCAACTTAAATTCAAATCGCTCCTCCTGGTTTTTAAACAGACTAATAGTTACTACATCTGAACACATGCCTGGAGCGCGTTCCACAACCCCAACTTTTCGCTCAAGTCGTTCAAAAACCGTCAATGAAATTAACTACTATTTATTAATCTCGTTCCAAAACGTTGGTTGATTTACTCTAGTGTACAACTTTTTAACGGTATTTGAATCACTTATTTATGAAGGGATACAAGTCAGTAAAGGTTAGATTAGATTAGGAGTTGGACGTTATTTGTCCTTGTCCACCGCGACCTTTTCAGATCTATTGTGGGACTCCGTTTGTTTTAGAGTATGTCGTCTAGCCTGGTCTTTTTTATTAGACTTAGTAGCGTTGACAGTGGCTCCCGCATGTAGTTGCATGCAATTGGCTTTTCTTCGCCCAATGTTAGAAACCTCATTCCAGCCAAGCCTTCACATTGGCACAGGACGTGGAATTATGTTTCCTCTTCTTCTTCACAGAACCTGCACAAAGTTGCTTCTTCTGCTGGATTTATGACACTCATGTGCCTTTTGAGGCGACAGTGTCCAGTAAGAAGGCCTACTGTTATCCTAACGATTTGACGTTTTTGATCCAGTAGGTCTTTCGTAAACTTGGCCGATGGTTCCTTGATGAACTGTTTGGCCTGTCTCAGTCTTGGATAGTTGTTCCACCATTCCTGAGACTCTTTTTGCATCCATTGTTTAATGGATGCCTTGCACAATGCCTTAGCGACTCCACAAAAGGGTTCAGGGCCTGTCATGGCCTTATCTGAGCCTTCTCGGGCTAATTCGTCGGCCTTTTCGTTGCCCTGATATCCCTCATGGCCTGGAACCCAGACTAAGGTCACCTTATTTTGACTACTTAGCTCTGTCAGGTCTTCTAGACAGTCTTTCACCAGTCGTTATTTTATTTCTGGTGAGAGAATTGCCTTTAGAGCTGCTTGGCTATCAGAGTATATGGCAATAGTTTTGCCTGATACTTGCTGATTTAATATTTCTCTTGCACAGTGTTGTATGGCTATTAGCTCAGCCTGGAACACTGTTGCATATTTTCCTAAGCTTAGTGAAATCGTTGATTTCGACTTAGGTCCATAGATTCCAGCACTGGCTCCTTCCTTGGTTTTTGAACCGTCTGTGTACCAGACGAGTTCAGCCTGTACGGGAGGTCCCTGTTTCCAGGATTCTCGGGCTGGTATTTGAATTTGAAAATTTCTTTCAAATTTGTATGTGGTTATGGCTCTATCAGTAGGCATAGCTAGAATATTATCCCTTTGCACTTGCTGATATAGCCTTGTGTGGTCGGCGCTATGTAGTTGGCTTATTGGGTTTTGTCCCTGCATTAGCCTGTGAATAGCTGACCTGGTTTCTCCTTGTATGAAGATGTGCAATGGCGTGAGATTTAGTAATACCTCCATTGCTGCGGTCGGCGTAGTGCGCATGGCCCCAGTAGCACTTAGACAGGCAAGCCGCTGAATGCTAGTGAGTTGGCCTATTGCACTTGCCTGCGCAGTTTTGGTTACCCACGCCACTGCGCCATAGGTTATCATGGGTCTTATTACCCTTGTGTATAACCATATGGTCATTTTGGGGTTTAGACCCCAGTTTTTCCCACATATTCTTCTACAGCTTACGAGAGCTATTGTAGCTTTATGTGTGAGTTTTTTGAGATGTTGATTCCATGTCAGCCTTTGGTCAAATATGACTCCGAGGTATTTGGCTTCTGTGACGAATGGGATAACTGTGCTGTTTAGTACTAGTGGTCTTAGACCTGTGAGTACCCGTTTTTTTGTGAATGGCACAACTGTTGTTTTTTGTGCGTTGATGGACAATTGTTCCTTTTTGCACCAGTTTTTCACTATGTTTAGAGCTGTTTGAGATCGCTCCGAAACTGTACCTGCAAATCGCCCCCTGACGATGATTGCTAGGTCGTCTGCGTATCCTAGGCACTGGTAGCCTTCTTTGGACAATATTTTGAGTAAGTCGTCCACGAGAACTGACCACAGCATTGGAGATAGTATTCCTCCTTGTGGGCAGCCCCGTGTAACTTTTGCCTGTATGGTTGCCTTTCCTAGAGTGGATAAAATAATCCTGTTCTCTAGACAGGCAGTGATCCATTGGCATATTGTTACTGGGACGTTTCTTCCTTCTAGAGCCTTGGTTATTGACCTGGTTGAGGCATTGTTGAAAGCTCCTTCAATATCTAAGAAAGTGGCTATTGCGATTTCTTTGTCATCTATTGACTTTGAAAGCAGCCTGTTTAGATCGTCCAGCGCTAGGTCAGTTGACTTTCCTGGCTGGTATGCATATTGGTTGGGATGGAGCGGATTTATTTTTAGTATATCGTCCCTGATATACCTATCTATTAATCTTTCTAGTGTTTTAAGTAGGAAGGAGGATAGGCTTATGGGGCGATATGACTTTGGCGTTTGGTCTGTGACCCTACCTACTTTGGCAAGGTAGACACTTTTGCCATATTGCTGGGATATATCTCCAGGCAATACATGCTCTGAAGATTTTGCATAAATGTGGCA
Source organism: Psylliodes chrysocephalus (assembly GCA_927349885.1). Lineage (NCBI taxonomy): Eukaryota > Metazoa > Arthropoda > Insecta > Coleoptera > Chrysomelidae > Psylliodes > Psylliodes chrysocephalus. The sequence continues at coordinate 86,270,384 of OV651814.1, forward strand.
TTAACACATCTTTTCCCTTCTGGAGCAGAATTGGATATATTCCATCCGGCCCCGGGGATTTGTATGCCTTAAATTTGTTGATAGCCCAACTAATCCTGTGTGGTCTTGTGATTTCGGAGGCCAGCTTCCAGTCTATTGGAGTTGGTCTGATCCCCTTGTGACTGTAGCTCTCTTGGTCTCCTGAGTCTAGTCCTGTTAGGATAGTTGAGGCCGGAAAGTGCACCTGAGTTAGTATCTCCAGACTTTCCTCTAGTGTCGTGGTGTAGGTATCATCCTCTTTTTTGAGGAATCCCACTTGACTAGATGTACTGTCTTTGGCTATAACTCTATGAATTCTAGCGCTGGCGGTGGTCTCTGAGACCTCTTCGCAGAACTTCCTCCATGAGTTTCTTTTAGCCTTGCGTACTTCTTTGTTATACTCTGTGAGCTTATTTTTATAAGTAGTCCAGTCTTGTGTGGATTTGGCTCTGTTGAATAGCCTTCGCACCTCGCCTCTCAGGCTATCTAGGTGTTTATTCCACCAGACTGTTTTTCTCGTTTGGCATCTCTCTTTTTCGGGACAGTTTTCTTGGTAGGCATCAGTAATTGCCTTGTTTACCAAGTCTACTGTCCTTTCGAGAGTTTTTGTTTCTCGTACATTGGTGGTTTCCTCCTTGAGAGACTCCTCGAGGGATTTTATGTACCCTTTCCAATTCGTTTCTCTCGGATTTCTAAACCTGTCTGCTGTACGAGTTGGACATTGTATATGGAATCGGATATGTCTGTGATCTGAACACGATGGTTCATCAGACACATGCCAGTCCCTGATTTGGTCATTTGTGCCTCTCGAACACATGGTCATATCTAGAACTTCTTTTCGGTTGGCAGTGACAAAAGTTGGTTTGTTGCCTTTATTGGCAATTTCTAACCCTTCACCTAGAATGAATTGTAATAGTGACTCACCTCTTGGATTGATGTTGGTGCTTCCCCAGATCGTGTGGTGTGCATTCGCATCCTATTATGAGGTTGAGTTTCTGCTCCTCGCAATGGGCAATGATTCTGCCTAGTATAGCAGAAATAGCGCGATTTCTTTCAACTGACTTACAAGGCAATAAAGAAATTTTTTCTACTTCAATTTCAGACGAATGATTGCGAAAAAGATGTCTTGCAAAATTATTTACTTCCTCTTCACAAAAAAAACAAAAGTCTTTAGTTCGGATGCTCTTATACTTCTTTGTTTTTAAAGGTAATTGCTCACAAAGTTCTGTGCTCGAGGTTGTAGATTTTTCTGGAGTGGTTGAGTCGATTACATTTTCAGAAGAAACATTCTGTAATATAATATATTTTTATTAGTAATTAATGAAATAAGGCTGAGTATGGGTTTCTATGAGAAAACAGAAAACCATTTTTTTTAAGATTCATGCAAGTAGGTTCAAGGGATAGTAAGTATTATTATAAGCATTTTGTGGTACCTCATAAAAGCTAGTTTTATGAGCAATTCAATAGGTCACATAATATTTACATAAATAAATAAAATAAGAAAGTGTAAAAAATATTGCAGGCAGGATATTATTTTGGGAATTGAATTACTAATAAAATTACCTTTCAAATGAGATAAATACATGGCACCTAATTTTCTTTAATTCCGCCAATTCCGGTGACGTTGCCCCATTCACAAGTATGTCTAGGAATGCGCTTTTTGAAAAATAAAATGATTTTTGTAGTACTTTCCTCAAACGTCTTATTTCGAAATAGTAAATTTTGTGTAATAATTTTCATTGATTAATTTTGTGACAAAATTTGACGAAAGTAATATGCATCGATTTTAGAAATGTGTCTTCTGTATGTCAAAGTAGGAATAAAATGCAATCAAATTTCAATTATTCATGATTCAGCATCTAAATAATTATATTATCAAAAATTACTTACTTCGTTATCAATGCTAGTTTTTAAAACGGACTTCTCACAAATTTTGGTGGCACAATCATCTGTTGTTGAATTGATTTCACTCTTCATAATCGCGACCTGTAACACCAAAAAATAATTTAAATTTTAATATCAATATTAAATTTAAATATTGAGTTTCATAAAGTATTTACTTATTTTTTTCTTCTCTGGCATTACAATTACATTGGCTAGGAAGTTGAGGACGTCGATAAACATACGAATCAAGAAACAGAAATAAAGCCGTTGCCTATTTGTTTGATTGTATACATTTAATACCAGATAAAAAAAAAAATATGTGTACCTTAAAATTAATATGAAGTACACGTATCTACCTGTTCATTATTTGTGGAGGGATTTAGAATGATATTGGATATTATATTGATTCCCTTCCTTTCCGGATTATTTGACTTTTTTTCTTTGAGTGGTGACAACACAATGTTGTAAGTATCCTTGTTATTTTGAAGGTCTATATTTGAACTTTCCGCTAAGTCATCAAAATCGGGTATGTATGTCGGATCTTAATCAGAGTCCGATGAAAACAAAGGAGTATCAGAGTCAAACAGATCTTCACGGGAAAGTTTTACCAATTCTTGACAAGAAAGTAAATATTTGAATTAATATGAGAGTTTTAAGGCAAAAACAAACAAACAAACAAAAAACCGGATTAAGACATATTAACCTTTGATATCTACAATGAGATTTAAAACATATATCGGACAAAAAATTAATAAATTTAAAGAAATTATAATTTTCATTTTTTTGTCCGATACTTTGAATCTCCCTATAGATTTCAAAGGTTTCTTGGCACCTATTTAATAAGCACAAAACTGCGCAACTTTTGTCTAATTAAACCAACTTTCTATCTGTTACTGTTTAAGAAATACCAATAATTGTCCATATGAAATAGTAAGGACCCCGTTTAGAGATTTCTGAATCTGTAATACAAATTTAGGTAAATACGAAAAACGCAGGTTATCGAGGAAGGTAATATTATGGTGTGAAAAGATCCCACATTAATTTTTGAATTTTTTACTAACATTTTTTTATGAATGTAAATCGGTAATACAACGTTCTCTTTTTGTGGAACTACCCTCGGGTCTAGTATTAAAATAAAATACTCAAACTAAAGTGAAAAATAAAATTGTTACATATGTTTCTTGATTTTGAGTGTTTCATTTTGGATCGACGGTTTTAGGTCTAATCTAAAAAACGGCATATTTTCCTCTATACCACGTATTCTAAACCTTCGTAAATGGTTTAATTTTTACGATAAAAAGTCGTATAAAAAATTACAAAATTCTAGGTCTATATTTAAAATAATCAACTGAGGGAGATTCTAAAACGTTATATTGATTTTAAATAGATAATTTTTAACTAATCACCAAACAAAAACAAAAATAAATAAAATCTGTATGTATATCAATAAATAGAAACGTTAGAACTAAGAAATGGAAACCTAAAAATTCATGTTTAGCTAAATTATTTAGAAACGGATGTATAGGATCTTTTTACACCAGTTTGTTTCTCTCGATATGAAATATTTGTCCCATTTAAACGAATCTGTAAAGATTAACTAAAGTCCCCATATATTATATATTCAGAAGGACACCCTGTATAGACTAATACTTAAATCATTTATCTACTCATATTCGTGAAAATAAATCGAAATAATTTTAACATTTTTCATTAATAATGAATTATTTGCAATATCACTTACCTCTTAGAACATTATAGCCCTGTCATGTGATGAAAGACCTTTAGTAGATTCCCATTTTGGTAACATTACTAAAGACGATCTTGAATCAAGACACATATTCACAAGTCTTCTGGATCTTGCAGTACAACTATACATCGTTAACGCAAATTCACTGACTAAACGATTTAAAAAACCAAACACTTTAAGATAATATTTCTTAACTGTGAATCCCAACGATATTCTTTAAACATCGACTCTCGGCAAATAATTTCTAAAAATAGAACTTACAGCGTTGCCAATACCGAGGACGCAGAATAATCGGTATGATGTAACAAAAATATACGCTAGTGCAATATACGGCGCGACAGATGCGCAGTCATAATAAATAAAAAATTTAAGTATGTAGTTTGGCGGAGAGATGCTTTAAAAGTGTCTTAAAAGGTTGTTACATTTTGTTAGCTATATAAATTATATGGACGCAGAAAGGTGGTGGACGCAGAATCAGATGCAAATTCGCAATTTATGGACGCAGAAAAGGTTGTGAGATTTATATATATATATATAATAAACTAAGGAATCTTGGGATTTTCAGCAAAAATCTTACAATTGTGTACTCTTTTAAGTATTTATTCCAAGCTTTCGAACATGATTATGTTCATCTTCAGGGAGCTACAATATTAATTTTTACAGAGGTTATAAGAAACAATTTTGAAAAGACATATACTTACAACTCAGTGAGAATCGTTGCGTACATGTGGTGTTATATTAATAAAAAATTACGGTACATCACAAAACGAGACAAAAATGGTTGATAACAATCCTGTTAGCCAAAAAGTTTATATTTTTAATTTTACGTTAGGGCACATGGTCAAATTTTTAAAATAATTAATAAAATTCACATCTAACACCGTTCGGTACTAGAAACGAAAATGAAACTTTTTTATGTTACAAAATTTCATCCGTTTTTCTCAGTACCTTTTGAGTATTTTTCCCAATACTTAACATTGTTCAAAATGTCAATTGTTATTGCATAGTTGGTTTTTTTCCAATTTTACAAATTTGCATTAAAACGAAATGCACTGGCCCTGTTCGCGATATCGTCAGGTGAGTGCTCCGTTCCAACCCGGGCAAGGGGGATGACAACCTTTTAGCCTAGTGCGTTGGGATGGTTCACTAAGAGGGTGACGTCGCTTATAGGATTAGTGACATCTTGAAATAAAAATCATAATTTTATCCGTAATACCTTCTTGCAATGATTTCTGACATTTAATATATAAAATATAATATTTAAATAATTTATTTCATCATATGACTCTCAACTATCATTTTGGCAGTATCAGAGATGTTGAACTGTTAGTGCTTAGGTGACATAGGCCATTGACGGTTTCTTCTTTTTCCTACTGTTTGACAGACATATGACAACTGACTTTTTGTACCCACGCTAAAAATAGTTCAAATAGTAACATAAAAAAGTTTCATTTTCGTTTCTAGTACCGAACGGTGTTAGATGTGAATTTTATTAATTATTTTAAAAATTTGACCATGTGCCCTAACGTAAAATTAAAAATATAAACTTTTTGGCTAACAGGATTGTTATCAACCATTTTTGTCTCGTTTTGTGATGTACCGTAATTTTTTATTAATATAACACCACATGTACGCAACGATTCTCACTGAGTTGTAAGTATATGTCTTTTCAAAATTGTTTCTTATAACCTCTGTAAAAATTAATATTGTAGCTCCCTGAAGATGAACATAATCATGTTCGAAAGCTTGGAATAAATACTTAAAAGAGTACACAATTGTAAGATTTTTGCTGAAAATCCCAAGATTCCTTAGTTTATTTTCTAACTAGTCGGCAAAGACTAAGCCATTTTTGGCTTTTATATATATATATATATATATATATATATATATATATATATATATATATAGTGGAAGGGTAGTCTTTGCTGAATAGTATCGTAAAATCAAACTAATTTATTATTATTACATATTGCTGCTGCCCCCAATAAATTAGTTTGATTTTATATATATATATATATATATATATATATATATATATATATATATATATATATATATATATATATATATATCAGAATTTCTGAAAATTCTAGTATCTGTTGTTGAACAAATTTTAAAAGTAAATAATGTTATTTAAGGTTATCCAAAAAAATGGATATACCTGATAAAACTCAACTGACTCTACGATGCAAATTCGTTCCAAAACCAACATTTTAAACTCACCCACCTATCACCCGAGAAATGTCAATTTATTTTTTCATCCCAACCGTCGTGCAAGTTATGGATCACGCCCCTGTGCTGAGTCGCAGTAAAATTTGTCTGGGTATAGAGAGGCGACTGTTCCGTCATTCTTTACCGCGTTGCAACAATAGGTATTTTCCTTTGCATCGACAGTGTAGCACTGAGCTACGTTACCTCTGAAAATGTCGTTCCATCCATACAATTTGTATAAATGGAACGATATTTTCAGAAGTGGTGTAGCTCAGTGCTACACTTTCGATGCAAAGGAAAAGACCCTGTATGTATGCGTTGCAGCATAGTAAAAAATACCAATACGCGATCAGGAACGTCTGTCTTACACAGAAAATGCGCGTTGTTCACGTTACCAAGTATCCATGAAAAATAACTTCTCGCTCTTTCGATTCACAAGGTTGATATCCCAAGTTCTACAGTGACTTTCCCATACCGTCCCGTTTCATTGGCTCAACCTGTAGTATATATTCGAAATTAGTCGATTAACTTTTGGTGTACATATACGGTTTTCATATCCAGAGATACTCTAAATTTCAAGTTCCTATCACATTTTGTCTTGAAACTTACAGGAACGAAGGTAGAATGCGATAGAAGATATATTTATTTTCCCAAAAATAACTTGAGTGTATATTTTTTAATTGATATCTACTTCAAATCATAGGGTGCCCCAGAATATCGTCGCCGCCTCTGTACCCATTTTTACAAAATAATGTATTCTTTTAATTAGTCGCACCATACTGCATAAATCGATTTACAATTTTAGAATTGTTTAAAAACTATATATTGCACAGTGTAAAATGCGTGAAAATTGGAATATATTTTTAAATTAATTATTTTAATCTTATCACATTTACCCTCTCCACGATACAGTAATTTAATTACCTACATATTTTAAAATTATTAAGATGAAGTCGGTTTTGACCATTATTATGCTCTTCATTTTAATATTTAATGGTCGAACACAGAAAACCACCAATATTCGTAAGTCAGTATTTTCTATTTTAAAAACTTCGTTTTTTCAGAAAAAACCTTTTAAGAGTGCAGTGGATTATAAAGAAAAATTATATTTTTTTCAACATTTATTAAAAATAAACAAAAATACCACAATAAAACAATCAAAAAGCATAAAAAACAAATTCGAACATCTTTGTTTCAAGGTTAGAATGTTAGAAAAAGACTAGAAATCCGTCCCACATAAATAAATTTTATTGATTGAAATACTGACCTGTTTTGGCCTAAGACCATCAACAGTTCTAAATACTACGAAGAAAAACTGGTGTGAAACAAATATCAAAATAAAACAATTTTTACATACTTAGAATTAGACCCGGATTTAGAGGGTGGGGGACAAACCGGGGCATCTGCCCCGGGCGGCCGTGCTGGCTTTAGTGGAGTGGCACCCTCTCCTGTTTTAATATAATTATCATTAGCATTCTCCATTGTTTTTGATACAATGGATGTGAGGCTGATTGGTTGGAAGGATTTAGTGTGTGTGGTGTATCCTTTTGTCCTACTTTTGGAATAAAGTTAAGTGGCCATTCTCCATGATTCTGGTATATATCCCAGTTCCAGATTGGTCTGGAATATCTGAATTCTAATTTGCGGGTCAGTGTCACGCGAAGTGTTTGTTACCTCGGGTGTTCCACAGGGTTCGCATCTTGGTATTGTGTTATTTATATTATTTATTAACGACATTTCTTCGTGTTTTAAGTATTCACAGTTTCACATATATGCAGATGATATAAAAATATTCCTGCCAGTGTCACTAGACATTAATTATCTACAGTTACATCTGAATAGTTTTGTATCCTGGTGCGAATCAAACCTTCTGCAACTAAACGTATTAAATTGCAAATTGATCAGATTCTACAGATGTACCAACCCCAGTAATACTTTTTATTATATAAATAACGACTCTGGAAGTAGATTCATCAATTAATGACCTTGGGGTTTTATTGGACAAGGAGTTATCCTTCAATTTCCACTGGCAGAGTGGCGTTCTAAAAGCTTTTAGGCTACTAGGCTTCATTAAGAGGAACACCAAACAAATTCAGAATACTCGAGCAATTTTGTGTCTATTTAACAATTAGGTGCGCAGTAATTTTGAATACTGTTCCAAAATATGGTCTCCATCTTATACCACACATAGCAATAGACTTGAAAATGTACAAATCATTTTTTTAAAATATCTTCTCTTCAAACTTCGCTTTCCAAGGAAATTTCTTACGAAACAATACTATGTGGGGTTAAAAGTTTGGAACGAAGATGACAGGAGGCAGGTCTGTTCTTTCTACACAAGTTACTTAATGGCCAGGTGGATTGTGAAGATTTGCTGAAATTAGTCCGTTTCTCTGTTCCTTTAAGACGAACACGTCACCTAACCTTATTTCATGTGAGGACTCATAGGACTAATTACGGTAAAAATTCATTTATCGACAGATTATAAGGTAACCATAATAATAATTTTTCAAATTACGATATTATTCATAATTCACCGCAAACTATTAAAAATAACATTAGACTATAGATCTTTTCTCTATCTTTTTTCGTATTGAAAAAATTTGTATTTGTATTCCATTGCATTTATATTTTTAAATCTATTTTTCATCTTTTAATGCAATTTGTCTTCATGTATCTTTTTTATATCTTTGTCTATACCACAACTTATACAATACAGCTAAAACACTCTCTTGGCGGCAACGGTTTGCGTCGATTCCGTCGCGCATTGCTTAAGCTCCTCCTTCGGACGGAAAAGACGGCTTTGGCGTTCAGAATCGTACTTAGGTAAGGATTGAGCCGTGCGTATAATTTCGTTGATTGCATAATTTCGTTGAGCCTATAATTTCGTTGATTTTGTTTGAGCTGCCTGTTGTGTTAAGTTAAAGGTACTGTTATTATTTTGGTGACTCTTTAACTGTGAGTAGAATGAATGAAAAAAAGACATCATTCTGTCTGTGCAGTCAAAAGCTGTTTTAATAAGGGTTATACCTGCAAGAAAACATTCTTTCGTTTTCCCAAGGACCCAAACCGGTAAGTACCACATTCTAAGAAATTTTCATTAATAATAATATAATTTATACAGGATGTCCCATTAGTGCGTAATTGTTCAATATTTGAATTTGTGTTGTAGACACGCAAAAAAAGTTTTAAATAAAAATTATATGGATTTGAAAAATACATATTTTAAAAATAATTTTGAATATTGAATTGGCAAATCAAAATGTATGTTTTATAAATGGAACACCCTGTATTTTATTTTATTTTTAGAATGGTTTGGTAATACTGTATTTAACCGTAAAATGTATTAAAAAATATTAGTGTTGCCAAGCAATTCATTTTTTTTTTAATTAGAGAATGATGCAGACCTCACATTAAATTATCATAATTTAGGTAGGTTTACATTGATTTTAAAATTGTTTAATATACAGACTTATAAAATACTAAGCTAACGAATAGTGGTGATAGAACTGGTTTATTTTATACAGAGTGTTTAATATTTTTTCAAAACATGCTAGGGTTGAATATAGTGTTAACAAGCCATTCTAAAAATAAAATATAGGGTGTTCTATTAAAAAAAACATAAATTTTTATTTGCTAGGCAAAAAACGTCTATAACACAAATTAAAATATGGAACAATTGCGACCTGTATAAACAGATTCGTTTATTAACTTATGTTAGATTTAGGCTGTTTTTATTTTTATTAATTCCTCCTAGGTGCTAAAGTTACCTATTGAGCTAGGAATTCTAAATTTGTTTAATTGTGTAGATGATAGTCTAATAATTAACTTATTTAAACCTAAACACATGATTTTTTTCAGGGCTAGGATATGGGCAATGAAAGCCAATCGAAAAGACCTTTTGGAGAAATTGGACGATCTATATAAAAGTTACAAGCTGTGTGAATGTCATTTAATTACGAGTATTAAAACTAAAATCCTAAAAGTGTCGGTGAAGATGAGGACAGAGCATCTGCCTTCCACGAGAAAACCCCTGATCGAATCTAGGCCGGGGACTAATTAAATTTATTTTTTTTATGTTTATTTTATAAATTAGTAAAATTCGTAAATTATTTTAAAATTAGTTATTTTGTCTAAATAACCTAAAATAATTTATTTTAATTTGTAGATTTTCGTCAGTGGGTGGTAGAAAAAATTTACTGTACAACTCTAGTGGATTGTCCATATCCACTCTTGTTGCACAAACTACTATTTATTTGTTTTCTTGGTTTAATGTTTACATCAGTAAATAGGAAGTAAATTAATTTACTTTTCGAGTTTTCTTGTAAAAATCGATATTACAAATTTAGTACCTACCTAAAATAGTTACTAATTATATAATTTCGCATAATATTGTAATTTAAATTTTACATTACTATCAAGTTTCAAAATTCTCTACTTCGGTACGGTCAGATAAAAATATAATATATAAATAAAAACTGTCAAATTATTACTTCTATAAATCTTTATGAATAAAAATACATCTAAATAAAACCGATATTGTTAAAATAAAAGCACAAGTTACCGATTCTTTATAATAACCCAGAATATCATCGAGTTCCCAGACCTCAGTCAGTCGAAGCAGTCGTTTATCTAGGTATAAACACTATAAACCCTTTGCGCGATGAGTGACACTTGCTAGATACACGGGGTACCACTTGATTTGCATCCACGGCCACAATTTGCCGTGAAGTGACTGTTTTAGCTCAAAACATCTGTTAACAAGGATATTACTAGCCACATACAAATTATTTTATCTTTAATCCGAAAGATGTGCTATTATTCGTAATATTTATATTTAAATAATTTTTTTATTTATATTTGATAGATTTAAAACAAATTTAAAACCTAATTTCTCAAAACTTACTTAATGTGGCATGTAACCAACCTTATTACGCCAAGATCTTCAATTATTTCAATAATAAATATATTTTTTATTTCGGGCTCGACTTTTCCGTCGAATCTATCAGATATAGCACCATTCCGTCTCGCTTGGTTCTCGACCGCCACATCAAAGACGCCGACACGGAGTTGTGGAGCTGTATTGTATAAGCTGTGTCTATACTATCTTTTGCTCTTTTCATTTACCAATTAGATTATATCTGTAGTATACTGCAATAATTAAATAAATTAACTGTGGTAGTAATTCCGGTTGAAACAGTGCAGTCCATCCAAACTTGGAGACTTAAATGGTTCAAAAGTGTTTATGGCCCACTTTAACCGATTGTTGTTGCATATCTGTTTGGCCACTACAGCGTTACCACGTTAATAAATTACAGTAAATTAACAAATATTATTTTAAGTGAAAAGCCATAAAACAGTTCGTATTGTCGCGCAAAGCCGTTTCTGTTCTTTGTTTAATACCTTGCCATATCGAGACAAACGCACTGCTTCGAGAAGCTACCGGAGAAATCGATTCGAGGCGGCTGAGTCATAGAGGAGTTCCCGGACGTTCTAGATCGCCTAGAAACTACTGGTGCAGAGCTGGCTTTATATAAATAGCTCGAGTTTGCCGATAGATTTATAATTTTTTTTATTGTTTGTTCGATTGATTCAATTGTTTGTTCGACTATCTAGTCTTTACATTTTTATAAATTTTTCATAATTTATCCGTTATTAATATTCACAACGCTTGCGCTGATGGAATGCCATAGGCGCACTACAAGTTGCATAGTTGCAGTAATTTTTTAACATTAATTTTTTCATGTTACACTTTAGAAAAAGCAAATTTATTTTATAATCGAAAAACGTAAAAAAGGTGAAGTAATATTTCGACTTAATTATCTCTTTTAAAAGATTAATAAAGAAGTCGAAGGTTAGGATATTGTTGTTGATCATTTATTATCATTGCAGTATGTTTAAGGGTATAATTTTATTTAAGCTAAATGAAAAAATGACCACCTCCAAAGAACGTTTATTAAAACTATCTAAAGCGGCGGAAAATTGTTATGACTGCTATAAAAATATTTATTTTTGGGTTAAAGAATTATAACAATATTATGATTAGTAATTAAATATATTTTTTCAATAGTTTATTTAAACATAGTTTTAAACAATTTCTTATCTTTAAACTTACAAAGCCCGATATGTTTTTATTTGTAACTAATATCTTCAAATTAATAATATTGGTGAATTTTTACATTAGTTATGAATTTCAATACTGCTTGCATTTAGGAATTAGAAAATCCTATGAATTATCCAGTCTATGGTTCATAATTGTAATGTTTAAAAAAAAAGTATTTATTACGGATGTCTAATATAAAGAGCACCATGTGGTAACACTTTAGTACTATCAACTTTTGACTCAGGTTTTTACTTTCCTATCTGTATACAGATATAAGGAAAGTATAGGAATCATGATTTTTTTCGACCTCGAGTTTTTGACGGATTTTTACATTTTGAGGTCCCCTGAATCCGTTTTGACTATTTTCGCGATGATGTCTGTCTGTGTCTGTGTGTGTGTGTGTGTGTGTGTGTGTGTGTGTGTGTGTGTGTGTGTGTGTGTGTGTGTGTGTATGTGTATGTGTGTATGTGTGTATGTGTGTATGTGTGTATGTGTGTATGTGTGTATGTGTGTATGTGTGTATGTGTGTATGTGTGTATGTGTGTATGTGTGTATGTGTGTATGTGTGTATGTGTGTATGTGTGTATGTGTGTATGTGTGTATGTGTGTATGTGTGTATGTGTGTATGTGTGTATGTGTGTATGTGTGTATGTGTGTATGTGTGTATGTGTGTATGTGTGTATGTGTGTATGTGTGTATGTGTGTATGTGTGTATGTGTGTATGTGTGTATGTGTGTATGTGTGTATGTGTGTATGTGTGTATGTGTGTATGTGTGTATGTGTGTATGTGCGTATGTGCGTATGTGCGTATGTGCGTATGTGCGTATGTGCGTATGTGCGTATGTGCGTATGTGCGTATGTGCGTATGTGCGTATGTGCGTATGTGCGTATGTGCGTATGTGCGTATGTGCGTATGTGCGTATGTGCGTATTTGCGTATGTGCGTATGTGCGTATGTGCGTATGTGCGTATGTGCGTATGTGCGTATGTGCGTATGTGCGTATGTGCGTATGTGCGTATGTGCGTATGTGCGTATGTGCGTATGTGCGTATGTGCGTGTGTGCGTGTGTGCGTGTGTGCGTGTGTGCGTGTGTGCGTGTGTACGTGTGTACGTGTGTACGTGTGTGCGTGTGTGCGTGTGTGCGTGTGTGCGTGTGTGCGTGTGTGCGTGTGTGCGTGTGTGCGTGTGTGCGTGTGTGCGTGTGTGCGTGTGTGCGTGCGTGCGTGCGTGCGTGCGTGTGTGTGTGTGTGTGCGTGTGTGCGTGTGTGTGTGTGTGTGTGTGTGTGTGTGTGTGTGTGTGTGTGTGTGTGTGTGTGTGTGTGTGTGTGTGTGTGTGTGTGTGTGTGTGTGTGTGTGTGTATAACGCATAACTCATGAACCGATACACAGAAAAACACCAAATTTTAAACTTAAGCTTTGTTTCAGCGTCCAATGAGCTGATTAGATATTGGGCAGAGTCGGAACATCTGGGGGGGTACTTTATATGTGGTCATTTTTATATTTTATGGAATATATCTGTTATTTACGTTTGGAGAAGAAAATTCTTCGAATAAAAGTTACTTCTAATATAATTATCTATAATTTTTGTTTTATGCAAAATTTTCCTAAAATGGTCCGTATTCGAGAAATTTGACAAAATATAAAAAATGTAATTTTTTATAAAAATTATTCAAATAAAAGTTGTTTGTAATATAATTCTCTATAATTTTTGTCCCATACATAATTTCTCTAAAATGGACCGTATTCGAGATATTTGAGAAAATGTGTAAATTTCGAAATTTGAAGAAAACTCAAAAACGGATAAAGGAAAAAACATTAAATTTTAAACTTAAGGTTTATTTCGGCCTGACGTGAAATGATTAGATTTTGGACAAAGTCGGAACATCTGGGGGGGTACTTTATGGGAGGCCGTTTTTATATTTTATGGAATATATCTGTTATTTATGTTTGGAGAAGAAAATTGTTCAAATAAAAGTTACTTCTAATATTATTATCTATAATTTTTGCTTTATGTCAAAATTTCCTGAAATGGTCCGTATTCGAGAAATTTCACAAAAAGTGCAAAATTCTGATTTTTATGAAAATTGTTGAACTAAAAGTTGTTTGCGATATCGATTTCTATAATTTTTGTTTATACATGATTTTTCTAAAATGGACCGTAATGGAAAAGTGCTAAATTTAAATTTTTCTGTATTTTCGTTTTCAATGAATATCTATAGAAAAATGTTTCGAGGTAGATGTATGTGTAAAATGTATATATTTAGTTTATCTTCTCAACATTTATAGAGATGCTGCAATAGGTTGTACAAAATAACCGGAAAAAGCCTATAATAACTAGATAGGAAAGTCATGTTTTGGACACATCAGATTTTTTAGTAAGATCATTGTAACATAGCCACAGCCCAGATAATCTGCTACAATAAGCGACGTAATGAGAAGAAGAATATCCTGCTACTCCGCACAATCTAAAATTTCATAAAAAACAAACATAAATTAAAAAGTACATAATTTCAAAATACTCTACAAACCGATAACGAAGATTCTGGCTACTACCATCTTCATTAGTTACTGGTAACGTTAAGTAAACTGGAAGCTCCCGTAATTTGCAATCTCGACCATCTATTTCTTGACGTGTTTTAATATCTAACTCAATATAAATGTAGAAATTTGGATTTCGACGGCGTATTCTTTTATTCCCGTTACAATAGCTACAACGCATATTGTAAACAACACTATCAAAGTCTAATGCTTTTTGTAGTAAACCAAACCCACGTTGACTGAGTGTTCTGTAATCTGTAGGAAAAAGTACTAAGTTCTTGGTGTTATTATTTTTACAATTTAAAGTGGGACAATAGTTTTGTTTCAAAGGCACTCGGTTCATCTGCAAAAAGTCGAGTCCAGAGTGTATTTATATTATCCTGACAAAAAATTGTTCGTGGTATAGCATGACAATTTTTTTTTCAATTTTTCCTTGAAGTATTTCTGTATTTTTGTAGATAGGATATAGAATCTTAAATCTCTTTTTATAAATATAGTCATTTGAACCATGATTTTTAAAGTCGCTTAAAAATTTAAAAACAGAATTTTCTGAGTTTTGACTCATTTCCAAAAAATTGGTATCTTGAAAAGTACATTCATAAAGCATGTGTACAATAGTGTCAAAAGGACAAGTATTTTGAATCAACCAATCGCAACCTTTATATGGTATAGCTTTACATTTAAAACCATTATGCAACAAGAAATTTTTTTTCCTCACAGATTTTTTCGGAAAATTTACTAAATTATTTTGTAACTTAATTTCTAAACAATCATTGAAATATTTACCGGAGTTATTTTTTTTTCTAGCAACTTGATTAACAGCAACTGATAACGGAACTTTTCCTTTTTTATGATCTAAAGGAGTACTAGTTTTAAAACTATAGTTATGGTCTTGTAGAACTGCTATTTTCATATTGATCACTGAGTTTTCACCAATACTTTGAATCTCAATATTAGAAGTGTCATTTTTAATGTTATCATTATTGAGCTTCATTTTATCAAGATCATTATTATTTACGTCGTCAAAATTTACATCTATTTCGCTAGGAATAGTATAAATAGTTTCTGAATCCGATGAAGCATCATTAAGATCACAAATTTCCGTAGTCATCCAATTAAACTCATTTAGTTCATTATTTTTTCCTTTTCCCTTCCAATTTTCGAATGGATATTTTTTATTTTTTTTGTCAGTTATGTGACTCAAATTATCATATAAATAATTATCAGCTCCTTTTTTTTTGGTATTCTTAAGATTGTTAGTAATATCATTTTCACCCGAATTTAGATATAAATCAATTGAATCTTCATCAACATCAGGATCAACTGTATCTGATCGAACTGATTTTAATTCACCATATTTTTCTTCTTTGTCTTCTTGTATTTCACTTAAATCGCAATTAAAGTTATATGTATGACTTTTTTCAGAATTATTTTGGTTATCGGCGATAAATTTTGTCATTTTCAATCTTAGTAAACGAACTCCTCCAATCAGATAATCAAGATGTAATTTTAGAAAAGAATATACATCTGTTGGTAAAGGAACTTGATGTCCTAAAGCCATCTTTAAGTCTTTAAAGTCTTCTTCAACATAACTTGATGTTGCTCGTAAGTCAGAATGAGGAATACATACATTGCTCCATAAGGGGAACTCCATGGCTGCTTCTATAATTAGTTTCTCCAGTGGAGGAAGAAAAAAATCGTGCAATTTTTCACCTTGTTGTATAATATTTTTCGATATTTTTAATATGTTAGTCATCCAGGTTGAAATAGGTAACGAATCTTTTTCAGTTCCATCAGATGGAGTATTCAGAAATATATTTTTTTTTAGAATCTAAATCCATTTTTTCTATTTCCACAGTTACATTTGACAAAAAGTTTTCCATGCCTCTAAATGCTATTAAATTTTCTAATTCTAATTTCGCAGCTGAAGGAGTAATAATTTCTCCATCATTATCAATCATACTGTCTTCGTGTGTAACATTAGAAACAATTAAAATTAACAAGAGAATGCGTTCAAACATTTTAAAATTACTACAGTCAATTAAAAGACATATACAATAAGTATAGAATTTTTTTACAGATAAGTGCAGTATGTTTTTGAAACAATTCCAGCCAGTTATGCTATGTATAAAATGTGCTACATCTAATCTAATATAGGTTTTGATATCTGTCGATTTTTGTTGACTACAAACATTTTCAAAACATTCTTTAATATATTTTTTTAAAGACATATCGTTAAAGGTTATCGACATAGAATTTAATAGAGCACGGGCTCCATCAGAGACAGCTTAATGGGGAGGATTTTTAACCAACCGAATCCATGTTTGCAACCATAATGTAATAATATCAGCATTTTGCTTTTCTGATAATATTTGAAAAACGGATAATGAAGTTTTGTTTGAAATTAATAACAATTTCATAAATAAATATGTAAGCACTTTTTTCATCTTCAAAAATTATTTTCCGCACTACTCCTCCAGTTGCATCGATACAAATAGAGGAAAATTTTTTATGTAGACGGCGATATTCTTTATAACAATGTATTTGAGATTGGGTAGTATAAATAACATAAAATGGTGATTTACCTATCATTTGGATTGAATTTCTATAAACAGGATTCTTCTTAAGACGATCAATTGCTGCAAAAATATCTTTCCGGTCAATCGGTTTTATAACTCGTTAATTATCAATAAATTGTTTTTTTGCTTGGTGTAGTACATTTGGTTTATAAAGAAAAGGGCATCCAGTATCGCCAGGTCTTAATAGTTTTGTTGCTGCTTGTCTATTGTAACCATGCACACCAAGTTCTTGAAGCTTTTTACCTATTGTTTTTCTATTTTCGCACTGAAGCAGCCTTTGTAAATCTTCATGATGCATTACGTCTCGAGTATCATGACATTTAATCTTAATAAAAACAGGGCCGTCTTGATAAGGGATTTCTTCAACATAACCAAGTAAACGATTATTGCATTTTTTGCTTTTACAATGAGCATTGATGGTGAGGTAATTATTACCATTTACACATATTCTTCCTTTATCGAATATGAATACACATTTCAAATGATATTGCTCCCAAAATGCATAGGCAATTACATCAGTCCAAACTCTTTCTTTCAATTTCAAGTATTGACGATTATTTTTATCGACACTTACTTGAATAATAGTATTCCACAATTCTCTAGAGATTTCTACGTCAAATTCTTCAATTTCACTGATATCCTTAAAAAACGCTGAATAGTCGCAGTAATCGGGATCATTAATTTTATTGTCATCATCACTACTACCAATGCTACTACTATAATCAATGTTTTCACTTTCATTATCATAAATATTTAATTTTGTCTTTACTTCGTCAGTAAAATACCCACATTCCATCAAAACTATTGTCAAGATGTTTCTTCGATTATTATTAACATTAGTACGTACAGCGTTTTTGTCCCACTTATAGTCTAACTCTTCCGAAAGTGTTTGCCAAATGCTAGAAGACCACTTTGGTTTTCTTGGCGGAATGAAATGTTTTATATGTGTTTTCAAAACATTTACTGCAGCTTCAACAGTGATTCTTGCCTTAGGCCCCATTTAAATTAACAATTACAATCTAAAAAAATAAATTGAATTACTAAACAATAAAAAGGCACCGTTTGTATAAATAACGGCTGGAGATTTCTAGAATCAAAATCGTGTCCTACGATAACACCATTCCAATTTTCAAGGAAGAGCTAGTCGAGCTAGTCTACCAGCGATTTTTATTATTGGCTACTCACTAATTACTGAAAGTTGGCGTTGATTTTTCCTTTTTTTTTAAATAATATAATTTACTGGATCGGAGCACATAACCAAACAATACATCACAGATGTCGAATATTGTCGAATAACAGTTTATTTTGTTGGTTTGTTGGCGCATGCACTATGCATATTAAAATTAAAAATAAACTTAAAAAATTTATTAAAAATATAAAGATAGTGAAACAAACAGTTGCACTGATCGAACAAACAATAAAATAAATTAATCTGTCGAATGAAAAAAAAGTATCTCGAATCTAAGGCATATTGCGCCAACTTATTTAAAAAAATTATTTTATTTTTTAAAGAATATACAATATTCGAACAAATAACAATTTTTGACGAACATTTAAGAACAAACGACGAACAAATGATAAGTTTATAAAAAAATTGTAAAAGCTAATTTTCAGTCGCCAGATTCATAGAGGTTCCGACGCGCAATCACCACTGGAGGTTATGCTCGAAGTAACAGTCCTCAATGTTAATGTTCCAGCAGGATACCTATTCTCTAACTCATGGGAGCACTCCCACACTCCCATGCTCCCATACTCCCATGCCAACGTTGCCAAGTCGACAGAATAACTTTGATCTACTATTTAAGGACCGATCCACCGTTGTGTTAAACGAAGTTTAAAATGACATTTTTACATTAACAATGTCATTTTAATCTCCGTTTAACTCAACGGTGGAATCAGCCCTTAGTAATTCAAATTTGCTTTGTGATAAATACGGACCTAATCTGGCAAGCCCGCAATTCTCCCTCCCATAGTATAAAATCTGACCTTACTACGCATGTACCTGGGCTAAAAGTGAGTAAGCACGATATACCCACCTAAGAGTAAGAGAGCAAAATATATGGGAGCACTCCCATGGGAGCGCTCCCATGACTTAGTGAATAGCTATCCTGGCCGCTGCCAAAGGAATAAGCCCCGATGTCCGGACTGTCCCGAAGAAGGTGGATTCAGTCGCCGTTGTCCCACACGCGGTACGCCAGTGTGTTGCAAAGGGGGAGTATGTAACATCCTAAGGCCCGTATTTATAAACAGAACTTACGTGAGTCGGACTTGGGTAAGTCGTCCTTGAACGAAAATCGAAGTTCGGTTATATCGCGTGAATTTAGAGATGGTAGCAACAAATCCGTAAATGTACATAACAGTTACAGATTTGCTAATATCCATCTCTAAATTCCAGTTTAACACCAGAACCACCTAGAACTTTAGAACGTTGTAACCGAACTTCGATTTTAGTTTAAGGACGACTTACCCAAGTCCGACTTACGTAAGTTCTGTTTATAAATACGGGCCTAACTCTCGTTCCCGTCCGTAAGGTGACTGGATACCCGACGAGTCACTAAGTGTCTTTGCGGACAAGGACAAAAAAAGAAGAGACTCAGTTTGTAGCGCGAAAATAGACAACTGATATATATGAGGTTATGTGATGTGATACCGATTCTTTTAATTTCTTGTTCACCCAGTGTTGTTTAAAAATAAAATTTATCTTCACAAATTTTCTTGTAGCTAACCCTACTTCAAATAAATACATTAGAATTGTGAGTTACAATAGTGCCTAAGTTTTAAATAAATTAATTAGAACGTTATAAATAAACTGTTTTTAATAAATAAACTATTTTTAAATCAAACCGTCGTTATATTATCTACTTGGTTGTTTTGCATCTTTATGAAAGGGGAGATTATCTAAATTTTCAAGCAAAATCTCTTAGTGAACGAGGTTCCCCACGACGTCTCTGAATGACAGGTTGAAGCCGAGGTTGAAGGAGGTCCTTTGTGCGTTTATCTGAGCCCAGTTCCAGCTGATCATTTATATTATAGACATACAATCAAAATACACATTTTTAACGCAAATTAATGAGCTTTTATGAATTATATACTAAGCATACATCACACTGACTTGGGATTCGTTGTGCACAATTGTAAACATTAAGTTCAATCGCGGACCAAACCTCTAAAGCTTGCAAAACAGTTACTAGTGCAGTATTACACACATCATATTAGTCTATCACCGTTGATTAGAGCTGTAATTTACACATACATTACTTTAGAAATAAATAAAAATATATATAATCTTGATGTCAGGAAAATTACTACCTAACCAAACTTTTTAGAAATTGGCTCCCAAAAATAACACTTTCCCTATTCTAGGTGACAATAACATGCAGTTGAAAAATCCAGATTAAAAAAATAACTTAATACGTTATAATTTAATGTTTACAATTGTGCTCACTGGGCCTGAAGGAGTTATTCAATTTATTTTATACTTTAATTGTTGATTTAGTTTAGAAATGTTAATTCTATAGTATAATAATAGAGCCAATAAATTAAATTTATTATAAAACAAGGTAAAAAATAAGGTTTCATATTTTTATCATACTCTTACAAATTTCATGGTAATAAAAGTTATTTTAGTACTTACTAATAATAATACCTTTTAAATTTTTGCATCTAAGATAACGTTTAACTTATTTCATGGTTAATAATAATTACATTTTTAATCAAAATTAACATCATTAAGTACAATATTAATTAAATGAAACACTATATATATGGATTTTATAATATTTTCCTTTACTTGTTAAAAGTCCATACAACTTAATAGCAAAAAATCAAACTGTGGTAGATTTTCACATCAGATTTGAAAATAAAAAAAAAACAGTTTAACGAAAATCTACCGCAGTTTGGTTTATTGCTATTAATGAATAATATGGAGGTTCTCATTAAGTAAACGCCTGAACCATCGATACATCTATTTTAAGATCATCAGGACTATTTTTTTCCGATTCAGGTTGAAGCTTTAAGGTTTGCATACAAAAATTTACTTATAGAATAAAATGTATGAAGTGTATTTATTACTGATATTTTAATTTTTTTTTTACAGATAAAACAAGAATTAAAAGGTCTTCAAGGGACAAATGTAACTGGAGGGAACCTACGTACAAAGAATGTGAAGACGTTGTACCGGTCGGCTTAATAGAAGTATCTAAGGATGAAGATGACTACATGTTGCGATGTAACGCTGTCAATATTGGAGGTAGGTAAATATATTTTTCCGCCTACCTCTATCCAAAGTATACATTTCCTGACCTCATTGCAGGGAGCAAAGTCATACTTTTCCTCCCTAGGGATCCTGCGGGAGGAAAAGTGGCACTTTCCTCCCTAGTAATACAAATAGCTATATATTTATGTCTTACTAGTTCATTATTATTGTGCTATTGTTGTTTAGCAACTATATAGTGTGTACCTTATGGCCCGTAGATAAAGATAAAAAAAATTCAGTTATTTAAATAAAATTTTGAATTGTTCCATTGTTTGATGGATGCCTTACACAATGCCTTGGCAACTCCACAGATGGGTTCAGGAGCCTGTCATGGTTTTATCTGGCCTTCGCGGGATGGTGTTAGTTATATACTATTACAATTTTTAAATGATGGTGATTCTTTGAAGGATTATGGTCGGCCGGAAACAATGTATTTCTAGAATTACCCATAATCCTCCATGGTATCTCGTATCTCCTCTAGCGGGGGAGTCGCCTGAACAACCTTTCCAGGTCACCTCCCCAGGTCTTCACAGGAGTCAAGCGGGTACACCTCCGATTTATGGATATGGATATGAATATTGCGATCTGCGACCTCAAACCAAGAAAAATATTCCAATATCCTAGGGCTGCTACACTGCTAAATACGTTTCGGACTTTCGGTGTTCCTGCACCAATATGGCGACGCCTTGTCGCCCTCGTGGCGAAAACTATCAGCCAGAGCTTTTTTTTACTTTTAGCCGGGCTCCTCTACATTTTTTTTTCCTATCCTTCGGAATGATTTATGTAATTTTTGTGGGGGAGCAAATCCCGCAGAACGGTAAACAAAAAAAGAGATACTTTTCTGTTTTTTTTCACTTTTTTTCACCACCAAACAATTCGACCACCTTCGTCTTACCCAAAAATTAGAACAGCCTCCTTTCTTTTAAATTTCCGCCGGTCCCTTTTTCCGTTCTTTTTTTTTCCTAACCTTGCTTCCACAGGTCATTCAGCCAATATTCAATTAAATAAATCCATAAATTCAATTTATTTGACAAGGATTCCCCGAAATCATTCAAACAAATTAGCAACCATTCTTACTAAATATAATGCAAAAGTTTATTACCATAAAATATCTTATAATAATTAGTGAATTGAAAACCTGGCTGTTACGTAGCCTAGTCGCACCTGTTCACCGGAAATTGAAGATTGCATCAAGTGTCAACTAACATTTGAACTACTAAAGCTGCGTTCCAAAATTTTTTCAAAGATGCGTTCGAACATTTTTGTTTGTTCTAAAATAGCATTAAACTGTGGCTATATCAAGCTAGCGGGCACTCTGTGGCGGCACCATAAAAGACCTGTACTGAGATTCCAAATCAGTGCGAAATGCGAAATCGAATCGCTTTCGATACTCGCAACCAAATACGATATCGAGAAATTTGCTATTCCTATTCGCTATCGAATTGCTCTGCGTTTTGGTCGATTCCGAAACTCGTAGTATTCGTAGCAAGCATGCGCAGTACATGTTTTAATTGTCAACAGTGCCATCCGAACTGACGGCATATAATAGGAAATTTTAATTTGTCTTTGTAAAGGAATTGTTATGCACACAATTTAATTTAACGCAAGAGCAGCAAATAAGAGTATGTATTCCTAATCAGGTGATCACAGTTAGCCAATAGCAGGGCTTAATTCTTAAATTACGTTAAATTAAATTCGTGCATAAACCCACCATAATTACCTATAATAATAGTTTGGTGCTGTTTTGTTTCAATTTAACAGTTAATTAGGTACTTACATTATTATTTTTTAAGGCAAACCTTTTACTTATATTCTCAAAATTCTTAAGAACTTCTTATACCAATGACATAGAATAATCAACAATAACAATGCTTTAAACTGTTTAAACTTCAACTAGAAATCACAACCACTACAAGGCTACAACCTCTACAACCACGTGCTATAACCTCAATAATCTACCGAAATCGAGCAATTCGGCACCATAGAGCTGGCGAGTGACTCGCAATCGTTTTAGTCGATGCGAGTATGATTTCTTGCAAATCGGAATTCACCAAACCGTCGAAATCGAGTATTTCGATATCGAATTATCAATGGGAATCTGCCTGCTGGTGGGTTTTTGTAGCTTTTTTGTTACGCTATTTTCGAATTTGTAGCTTTGCCCAAGTCCGAAAAAACAGCGGATCCGCTAGCTTGAATTTCCATAAATTCCATAGTAGCGGCACAGATTCAGACCCAGCTGGTTTTTCGTAACTTTTTTGTAGCTTTTTTGTTACGCTAGTCTCCCTTTTGTAGCTTGTACTGAACCTGAGAAAAGCGCGGATCCGCTAGCTTAGCGGATATTTGTAGCGGCACCAGCTCGGACCAGGCTCATTTTTTGTAACTTTTTTGTAGCTTTTTTGTTACGCCTGTCTCCATTTCGTTGCGAAGCCGGAACGTGAGTAATAATCGTTTTTCGATGAGCGTGAGAGAAAAGTGCGTTAATTTAAAATCAAGTTTTGGCATCTACAAGTAATATGTGCAACTCGATAGTGTGACTATCTGTTGATAGATGGCACCAGTATTGCATTTCACGAATTATGGGCATCTTCTATCCAATATATTTTTGAGAAATTTGATATAATCTCAAAATCACCAAATTAAAGGTTCTTTTAAAGTGTTTTATTAAAAACATCATTGCCACCTGGAGAAGAGCTTTCCCTCCGTTTCAATGGCTGGAAACTACGAGGTGGTCCAATCTCCACATCCATTGTTAGGAGACGATCCGAGACAAACTCGATGTGAAAATCTCGTAAATAATTCAGCCTTTGAACTGCTATAAGAGCTTCCAATTGCCTAAAGTTCTCGGCTTATTCACCAACACGTGTGCACGACGGGCTTGATATCTCATAGAAACTCTGGAATTAAATATCCTATGAGAACCTAGTTCATTTTCCACAAGTGATATTCTTTTGAAAGGTTTATTGATCAAAAAAAGGTTCTATTAAATGTTGATTTGTTTATAACTTACCCATTTGATAGGGAACTTCTTATTTTATAAAATGGCGGACGGCCATGTAAAAAGAAAAAAACGCCGGTGTTAATTTTTAACACATACTGGATCTTGCTTGAAAGATACCATTCAATCTGTGACTCAATATCACTACTTCCTGTCGAAGGTTTTAAAATCACATACTTATATCACTGAATTTATTTCATATTTTAAAGTTTGTAAATGTAACTGATAATATTAAACCATTCAGTACTCGTGCCAAAAACAGAAAGAACTTTTTCTTCTTCGTGTCTTCGCAGAATATCTTTAATGCGTCGAATCAGTGACTACTTCCAACTTCTGTCGTTAGATGTCATGGCTCTAATATTTGATTATATGCAAATTAGATTATTTTGTGTATTTTATTTACCTTTTAAAAAAATATTAATTTAAAGTTTGAAATCAGATATTGCCTTTGCAAAACGTTTAAAGTTTAATAACTGTCAATCCTTCATAATTAGAAATGTATGTGTAATGAGTGTTACCTACTCTTAGGAAGGTAGTTCCTTAGATTAAATAAATATCGATTTTTGGTATTTTAAAGTTTCTTACCAGTGGCGTACTCAAATTAATTAATTTAAATAAATTATTAAAATTAATTATGGATATTGTAAAATTAAACCGTTATAGCATAACACAAGTTGCAAACTGTTGGATATCAATTTCCATAAAGGCTGAAACAACAAACTGCGCTACTAAAGCCATTTCTTTGAAATCCTTAAAACGATTTTTGAAGTTATTCTTCAGGGTAGAAACTATTTCTACATGATATTTGCTGTCATAGGGTTCTAATGGATTTTGAGATATTTTTTCTGAAAGAATAGGAAAATACTTGGCATCGCTGTTAATTAGGTTTTGTTCCCAAAACTCCAGCTTTTTGATAAATGCTTTTATAACAGAAATCATTTCCGCTAGTTCTTTGTCTCTCCCCTGAAGCTGCAAATTAAGTTCGTTTAATTTCTCTGTAATGTCCACGAGAAAACCAAAATCTCTAAGCCAGATTGAATTTTCTAGTTCCGGAGTCGATTCATCGCGTTGTTTGAAAAATTGAACTATGCCAGTTAGGACATCATTAAAACGTTTCAGCACCCGTCCTCTACTTAACCATCGGACTTCAGAGTGAAGGAGTAGGTCCCCTTATTGACAGTCAACTTCATCGGCCAAGGTTTTGAATAATCTTCTTTGTAACGCTTGAGTTCTAATTTTGTTCACAATTTTTACCATCAGTTTCATAACGTTGTTTAGTTTCACGAAATTTCCACATAATGCTTGCTGATGAATAATGAGTGGTAACAGAGAAATTGCGGAAAAGTTTAATCTTGACGACATAACGCCACCAGACCCTTATCACAACCCACCATAGCTGGAGCGCCATCGGTTGTTAAGCCTACCATTTTCGATATTGGAATTTTCTCGGAAGAAATAATATTTTTTAAATGAGAAAACAACTCCTGTCCAGTAGTGTGTCCTTTCGGTGGAATAAACTTTAAAAGATCTTCTTTAATCGTAAAATCACTAAAAAACCATCCTGGCGAACACGGCCATCTGGGCAGTGTCAACGACATCTGTTGATTCATCCAGTTGAAGTGAAAAATAAACACAGTTATCTAAGTCAGTTCTTAACTGTAAAAAAATATCATTGCTCATTACTTCTACACGTCTCATCACTGTATTAGCAGAAAGTTGCATAGATTTTATAGCTGAAACTATCTCGTCTTTATTTCTAAAGTTGTCAAATAACGAATTAGCAGCTTCTAAAAACGCCTGTTTTATCATTTCCCCGTCTTCATAAGGTTTCTTTTTTTGTGCAATTATCTGGGACATACGGTACGATGCTTCAGTTGCAGCCTTATTTTTGTCGACTGTTCTTAAAAATATTGATTTTTGTCCAATTAACTGCTTTTTTAACTGTTTCAGTTTCTCCTTTCTGGCGGCAGAATGTAGAGGGAATGATTTTTCAAAATTAGAATGTACAGTTTTATGATGTCTCTCAATATTTCCTTTTTTAGCAACGGAGACCGAAGTATTACATAACAAACACACATTTTTATCTTTAACTTCTGTAAAAAAGTATTGTTCTTCCCATTCCGAATGAAAGTGGTATGTCTTTACCTTCTTACAACTGCTTGCCATAATATTATTTTTTGTTGTTCTCTACTAACCCAACCGCTGGAAGTTGGTTACGCGTTCAGTTTTAAACTAAGCGCAATGTCGCCGCGCCGTGCGTATTTATCCCGTTCAAAGCAATCCTGATCGTTCTTGAACACTAACGCGCTGGTCCGGCTGGTCGGTTATAGCCGATTCTAGCTTGATGGCGTCAGCGCCAGATCGCTCACCGCAACGTTGCCGCTGTTTATGTTTAATAATATGACAATTAGATTTTTTTGTGGAATTTTCGGAAGCTTGTCAGATTTTTGCAATTTTTATTTTTTAAATTAAAATCTACTAAAAGCTACCAGAATTGCCTCCGCGAGTTACCAGTAGCTCGCGATCGACAGGTTGGCGACCACTGCTCTAAAGAATTTATAACATTAGTTGTGAAATCAAATATTGGTGTTTGTGTAGATCTCCCTTAAATATACCCATGAAGGAAATTATTAAATAAATTTTCTTCCTTTACGAAACTTGTGATTTTGACACCATTACTAATTCAAAAACTTTAGAGAAAGCGGATAGTAAACTAATGGATCTGTAATTTTCAAGTAACCTTTACTTTTAAAAATAGGTTTTACTACTGATGTCTTTAATTGTTTGGGGAAAATAGATGTATATCCCCGCGGGCAACTTACACCTTCGAGCCAGAGGTCCTCGGGTTTGTAACATTATTGCCCTCAGGACATAAACATCTACTTAATATCCTTGATAGAAAAATAATTATTCTTATCATTTTAGGCATTATATTTCTATATTATAATACTTTTTTTAGACAATACGGTCGTCGTGCCAACCCCCTGTTTCGACTGGAACAAACCAATTGAAGGCAAGCACTTTGTAGTGAGCGGTTCAAACTCTTGGTGCAAAGACAGCGTCATACATACAATCTTCGAGTATGGATCCATCGAACGTAATGGTTATAACTTAACTTTCTTAAAACTCCATCCACCAATTGCATCGCCTTGTCGCCCGTTTGAAATCGCTGAAAACAACAAGGAGAGTTATTCTAGCGGTTTTGACTACCAAAACAGAAATACGCCATTCGAAACTAGAAGAAACGATTATAATTGCAACGCTGACATACCAACAGCCACAATATTCGATGATGATGGATCGTTTTATGGTTTTCAAAATTTCTTTTGCGATTACGAGGAACCAATAAGGTTCATTCCATACGAACCTTACGCTAATAAATTAGACGAACTTCAATGGCAACCTTTAGAAACTTCTTTCCCAAACGAAAAAGTTGACGAAATAGAAAACGTTTTGAATTCAATTGAAAAGGATCTAACTCATCTGAACAACAATAACGAAGAGTTACAGCACGAAATAAACAGGTTGAAACAGGAAGAAAAGAAAAACACTTTAAAATCAATAGAGGATAAAAAAATATCGGACGATGTAACTCATCTAAAGAAATTGAACGAATTCCTGGAACACGCAATAAACACTTTGGAACAGAAAGAAAAGGAACATGAAGTATACGACAAACAAAAAATTGATGAATTAGAAAAGGCTTTAGAATCAATAGACAATAAAAACCTACCGGACGATATAGCATATCTAAATAAATTCAACGAAGGTCTGCAACACGAATTACAAATTTTAGAACAGAAAGGGATGGAACACGAAAATTACGACAAACAAAAAATAGACCAAATAGAAAAGGCTTTAGAATCAATAGAAGATAAAAACATTGCTGACGATATAACTAGTCTAAAACAATTTAATCAAGGTCTGCAACATAGAGTAAAAGTTTTAGAACAGAAAGAGGAAAAACACGAGGAATACGACAAACAAAAAATTGACAAAATCGAAAACGGTTTAAAATCAATAGAAGATAAAATTAATGGCATTCCAGATGAGCTAGAACGTAACAAAATTACCGTAACAGAACAATTAAACAATTTAAATGATTCGTTAAAAAAGATGGAACAAACAGATCAGCATCAAGAGGACGATATTAGATACTTACAAGCCCAAATAAACAAACTAGATAACGTTACTGACTTATTAGATTCGGTCATCGGTAATAACAAACTCATAGAAACCAAAATAAAAAATCTTAAAAATGACGTACAGACATTAGAAAAATACATAGACAACATTTCGGTTTATTCTAAAGGTGTAAATGAGTTGATCGAGAATGAGTTGAACTCGCGTGTAGATTCATTAGAATCTGACATAAAAAATCTACCTTTAATGCAAGGGAATTTAAATAATGCTAGTGCTGCTGAAGATCATCTTACCGAAAAAACACCGTTAATGCACATTCAAAATCTACATGACAAAAATAAGAATTACTCTAATGATATAACATGTAAATGCAAAGATTTACAAAATCAGTTGAACAACCTTACAAGCGAGGTATCTACATTAAAGGATAATCTAGACATCAAAGCCGAAAATATGAATAAACCTCTAGACGTGACTAACATTAAAGACAAATTTGAAGATATCAAAGATAGATTATCGAATGTTGAAAAACTTCTAAACGAAACTAGTGAGGATAGAACTGCAAAAAAAGAATTAGAACCTCAAAAACAAAGCGAAGATATTCAGAACAGACTAAAAGATGTCGAGAAAGATCTAGATACATTAAAATCAGAAATAACTAATTTAAAAAATCGGTTAGCAGATTTTCAGGAAACTATGAAAAATTTAGACGAAGGTAATCAAACAACAAATAGTGCGAGAGATAATGGTT
Source organism: Psylliodes chrysocephalus (assembly GCA_927349885.1). Lineage (NCBI taxonomy): Eukaryota > Metazoa > Arthropoda > Insecta > Coleoptera > Chrysomelidae > Psylliodes > Psylliodes chrysocephalus. The sequence continues at coordinate 86,299,608 of OV651814.1, forward strand.
TTCCTGAAGAATATAAAACTTTAGACGGCAAGCTGTCAAATCTTGAAAATAATCTAGACAATCTTAGAAAAAAGGTATCACTTCTTGAAAAGGTATTAGACGACTATAAAAATAATGAATCGATTCCAGCAAACCAGAAAAACTTACAGAGTAGACTATCAGCTGTTGAGAATGTCTTAGCTAAAATGGATAACGGATCCTTTCTAGATAAACATAAAGACTTAGATGACAAATCAGTTAAAAAAGCATTTGATAACTTTGAAGATAGGTTATCAATTTTAGAAAATGACCCATACAGCAATAACAACGAATCATTTCCAGACGACGTTGAAGATTTGGAGAACAGACTATCATTTCTAGAGAACTTTCTATATGATCCTAAAAATATCGGATATGACAATTTGGACGACAAATTTTCTAATCTAGAACAAGCTATAGATGAACTTAAAAATAACGGGACTGCAGAAGAACTTGAAGCATTAGAAGATAGGCTGTCATTTCTTGAAAATTTTCTATATGATCCTAAAAATGAGTTGACAAATTTTTTAGACACAACTAAAAACTTTGACGATCGCTTGTCACATATAGAAAACGATCATAATTTGGACGAGATACTAACAAATCTAAATAAAGCTGTAAATGAACTCAAACACAACATATCATTTCCCAAAGAACATGAGAATGTGGAAGAAAAGCTTTCAAACCTTAAAAAGACTCTGGATGAATTTAAACATAATGCGCCAGAACCTGCAAAACTAGAAAATTTTGAAAAAAGGTTATCTTCTGTTGAAAAGGTTTTAGATGAGATTAAAAGTAAGGCGCCACAACCTGAAGAAAAGGAAAATTACGAAAATAGACTCTCAGCTGTTGAAAATGGTCTAGACAGTTTAAAAAACAATTCAGATGTTCTAGAAGATTGCAATAATTTGAACAGTAGACTCTCAGCTCTTGAGAATGCAATAGAAGATCCTAAAACTAACGGATCAGTTCTTAAACCACATAAAAATGTGAAAGACCAGGTTTCAGATCTTGAAAAGGCAGTACAAGGCCTTAAAAACAATACAATTGATCCAAAAGAACGGGAAAATTTAGAAGATAGGGTATCGACTCTTGAAAACAGTTTGAATGGTCTTAAAAATAACCCAACATTTCAAGAACAGCAAAAAAATTTGGACAATAAGCTTTCAAATATTGAAAGTAATATAGACGAACTTAAAAATAACGCGCCAAAACATGAAGAACTAGAAAATTTCAAGGATAGACTTTCAGCTGTTGAAAATGTTCTAGACAGTTTTAAAAACAATTCAATTGTTCCAGAAGAACACAATAATTTGGACGAAAGACTCTCAGCTCTTGAGAATGCAATAGGAGATCCTAAAACTAACGGATCAATTCTTAAATCACATAAAAATTTGGAAGACCAGGTTTCAGATCTTGAAAATGCACTAAAAGGCCTTAAAAACAATGCAATCAATCCAGAAGAACGGGAAAATTTTGAAGATAGGGTTTCAGATCTTGAAAAGACAGTAGAAGGCCTTAAAAACAAATCAATTGATCCAGAAAAACAGGAAAATGTTGAAGATAAGGTTTCAGATCTTGAAAAGGCAGTAGAAGGCCTTAAAAGCAAAGCAATTGATCCAGAAGAAATGGAAAATTTAGAAGATAGGGTATCAACTCTTGAAAACAGTTTAAATGGTCTTACAAATAACCTAACATTTCAAGAACAGCAAAAAAATTTGGACAATAAGCTTTCAAATATTGAAAGTAATATAGACAAACTTAAAAATAACGCGCCAAAACATGAAGAACTAGAAAATTTCAAGGATAGACTTTCAGCTGTTGAAAATGTTCTAGACAGTTTTAAAAACAATTCAATTGTTCCAGAAGAACACAATAACTTGGACGAAAGACTCTTAGCTCTTGAGAATACAATAGGAGATTCTAAAACTAACGGATCAATTCTTAAATCACATAAAAATTTGGAAGACCAGGTTTCAGATCTTGAAAATGCAGTAAAAGGCCTTAAAAACAATGCAATTGATTCAGAAGAACGGGAAAATTTTGAAGATAGGGTTTCGGATCTTGAAAAGACAGTAGAAGGACTGAAAAACAAAGCAATAGAACCAGAAGAACGGGAAAATTTTGAAGATAAGGTTTCAGATCTTGAAAAGGCAGTAGAAAGCCTTAAAAACAAAGCAATTGATCCAGAAAAGCGGGAAAATTTTGAAGATAAGGTTTCAGATCTTGAAAAGGCAGTAGAAGGCCTTAAAAACAATACAATTGATCCAAAAGAACGGGAAAATTTAGAAGATAGGGTATCAACTCTTGAAAACAGTTTGAATGGTCTTAAAAATAACCTAACATTTCAAGAACAGCAAAAAAATTTGGACAGTAAGCTTTCAAATATTGAAAGTAATATAGACGAACTTAAAAATAACGCGCCAAAACATGAAGAACTAGAAAATTTCAAGGATAGACTTTCAGCTGTTGAAAATGTTCTAGACAGTTTTAAAAACAATTCAATTGTTCCAGAAGAACACAATAACTTGGACGAAAGACTCTTAGCTCTTGAGAATGCAATAGGAGATTCTAAAACTAACGGATCAATTCTTAAATCACATAAAAATTTGGAAGATCAGGTTTCAGATCTTGAAAATGCAGTAAAAGGCCTTAAAAACAATGCAATTGATTCAGAAGAACGGGAAAATTTTGAAGATAGGGTTTCGGATCTTGAAAAGACAATAGAAGGACTGAAAAACAAAGCAATAGAACCAGAAGAACGGGAAAATTTGGAAGACAGGGTATCAACTCTTGAACACACTTTAGATGATCTTAAAACTAACGTATCAGTTCCAGCTGAAGATCTTGAAAACAGGTTTGTAGACCTCGAAAATGCTCTTAATGAACTTACAAGGAAAATGCTTAGTCTAGAAGAATCGACGACTTCAAAAAATAAAACTCAGTTTCAAGAAAATAACGTAAATGCAATGGAAGTGTTAAAAAACCGTTTGGATACATTAGAGGCTGACGCAATGAAAAATATATCCTATATAGCTTATAGAAGGACTATCAATGAAGAAAAAATTCAATACTTGCTTGACATATCAAATAGAACAAAAAACAACCAATCCGATTTAGTAGATAAATTAAAACAATTAAATCAAAGTGTGGAAAGTTTGAAAAATTATTTTGAATCTGAACATGAAAATATAAAAAAAAAACTTTCGACTATTCAGAAGGCACTAGATGACCTTAAAAACAACGAATCAGCTCTAGAGAAGGTCGCAGGAGATCTTAAAAACAATATGTCAGTTCCAGAACAACATGAAAATTTGGACAGCAGGCTTTTAGATCTTGAACAAGTTGTAAGAAGTCTTAAAAATAAAGCAACTAATCCAGAAGAACATGAAAATATGGAAGGCAGATTATCAGCGGTTGAAAACGCTTTGTTTTCTCCTAAGACTAATATATCAATACCAGAACAGCAAGAAAATTTGAACGACAGGCTTTCAGATCTTGAACAAACAGTAGAAAATCTTAAAAATAACGTAACTATTGAAAAGTTTATAGACGAACTTAAAAATAATTCGCTAAAACCTGAAAACCATAAAAATTGCGAGGATAGACTTTCAACTGTTGAAAATGCACTAAACGGTCTTAGGAGTAATGTATCTGATCCAAAAGAATATGCAAATTTTGGGAATAGGCTCTCATTACTTGAAAGAGATGTAGAAGACTTTAAAAACAACGCAACTATTCCAGGAAAACACAAAAATTTGGAAGATAGACTATCAGATCTTGAACAAGCAGTAGAATGTCTTAAAAGCAACGCAACTGATCAAGAACAGGAAAATATCGAAGGTAGGCTTTCAGATTTTGGAAAGATGGTAGAACTTAAAATTAATATGTCAATTCCAAAACAATATGTATACGACATGCTTTCAGATCTTGAAAAAGCAGTAGAATGTCTTAAAAAGAACGCATCTAATCCTGAAAAACAACAAAATATGGACGATAGGCTTTCAGATCTTGAAAAGTTCGTAGACGACCTAAAAAACAATGTGTCAGTTCCAGAACAACATGAAAACTTCGACGGCAGACTCTCGGATCTTGAACAAGTCGTAGAAAGTCTTAAAAACAATGCAACGGATTTAGAAGAAATTGAAGATATGAAAGACAGATTTTTAAATTTTGAAAAGACCTTAGAGGATCTTAAACACAATGTGTCAGTTCCAGAACAATATGAAAACATGGACGGCAGGCTATCAAATCTTGAACAAGCAGTAGGGAGTCTTAAAAATAACGTATATGATCCAGAAAAATACAAAAATTTGGAAGGCAGGCTATCAGCGGTTGAAAACGCTTTGTTTGCCCCTAAGAATAATATTTCAATACCAGAACAGCAAGCAAATTTGGACGATAGGCTTTCAGATCTTGAAAGGGTCGTAGACGCTCTAAACAACAATGTGTCATTTTCAGAACGACCTGAAAAGTTGGACGACAGACTTTTAAATCTTGAACAAGCAGTAGAAATACTTCAAAAGAATGCAACTGATCCAGTAGAACACAAAAATATAAAAGAGATGCTTTCAGATCTTAAAAAAGTAGTAGACGATCTAAAAAACAATGTGACAGGTCCAGAACACCATGAAAATTTGGACAGCAGGCTTTCGGATCTTGAACAAGCCGTAGAAAGTCTTAAAAACAATGCAACTGTTTTGGAAGAAAATACAAATATGAAAGGCAGATTTTCAGATCTTGAGAAGACGATAGAGGATCTTAAAAACAATATGCCAGTTCTAAAACAATTTGAAAACATGGACGACAGACTATCAAATCTTGAACAAGCAGTAAGGAGTCTTAAAAATAACGCATCTGATCCAGAAACATACGCAAATTTGGAAGGCAGGCTATCAGCGGTTGAAAACGTTTTGTTTGCTCCTAAAAACAATATATCAATACCAGAACAGCAAGAATATTTGGACAATAGGCTTTCGGAACTTGAAGAGGTCGTAGACGTTCTAAAAAACAATGTGTCGTTTTCAGAACGACCTGAAAATTTAGACGACAGGCTGTTAAATCTTGAACAAGCAGTAGAACATCTTAAAAATAATGCAACTGTTCCAGAAGAACACGAAAATATGAAAGACAGGCTTTCAGATCTAGAAAAAACATTAGACGATCTAAAAATCAATGTGTCAGTTCCAGAACAGTATGAAAACATGGATGACAGGCTGTCAAATCTTGAACAAGCGGTAAAGAGTCTTAAAAATAACGCATCTGAACCAGAAGAATACGAAAATTTGGAAGGCAGGCTATCAGCGGTTGAAAACGCTTTGTTGTCTCCTAAGAATAATATATCAATACCAGAACAGCAAGAAAATTTGGACGATAGGCTTTCAGATCTTGAAAAGGTCGTAGACGTTCTAAAAAAAAATTCGTCATTTTCAGAACGACCTGAAAATTTGGACGACAGGCTATTAAATCTTGAACAAGCAGTAGAAAGTCTTGAAAATAATGTAACTGATCCAGAACAACACGAAAATATGAAAGAGAGGCTCTCAGATCTTGAAAAAGTAGTTGACGTTTTAAAAAACAATGTGTCAGTTCCAGAACAGTATAAAAATATGGATGGCAGGCTGTCAAATCTTGAACAAGCAGTAGAGAGTCTTAAAAATAACGCATCTGATTCAGAAGCATACGAAAATTTGGAAAGCAGGCTATCAGCGGTTGAAAACGCTTTGTTGTCTCCTAAGAATAATATATCAATACCAGAACAGCAAGAAAATTCGGACGATAGGCTTTCAAATCTTGAAAAGGTCGTAGACGTTCTAAAAAACAATATGTCATTTTCAGAAGGACCTGAAAATTTGGATGACAGGCTATTAAATCTTGAACAAGCAGTAGAACATCTTAAAAATAATGTAACTGATCCAGAAGAACACGAAAATATGAAAAACAGGCTTTCAGATCTTGAAAAAGTAGTAGACGTTCTAAAAATCAATGTGTCAGTTCCAGAACAGTATGAAAACATGGATGACAGGCTGTCAAATCTTGAACAAGCGGTAAAGAGTCTTAAAAATAACGCATCTGATCCAGAAGCATGCGAAAATTTGGAAGGCAGGCTATCAGCGGTTGAAAACGCTTTGTTTTCTCCTAAGAATAATATATCAATACCAGAACAGCAAGAAAATTTGGACGATAGGCTTTCAGATCTTGAAAAAGTAGTTGACGTTCTAAAAAACAATGTGTCAGTTCCAGAACAGTATGAAAATATGGATGGCAGGCTGTCAAATCTTGAACAAGCAGTAGAGAGTCTTAAAAATAACGCATCTGATTCAGAAGCATACGAAAATTTGGAAAGCAGGCTATCAGCGGTTGAAAACGCTTTGTTGTCTCCTAAGAATAATATATCAATACCAGAACAGCAAGAAAATTCGGACGATAGGCTTTCAAATCTTGAAAAGGTCGTAGACGTTCTAAAAAACAATATGTCATTTTCAGAACGACCTGAAAATTTGGATGAAAGGCTATTAAATCTTGAACAAGCAGTAGAACATCTTAAAAATAATGTAACTGATCCAGAAGAACACGAAAATATGAAAAACAGGCTTTCAGATCTTGAAAAAGTAGTAGACGTTCTAAAAAACAATGTGTCAGTTCCAGAACAGTATGAAAACATGGATGGCAGGCTGTCAAATCTTGAACAAGCTGTAAAAAGACTTAAAAATAACGCATCTGAACCAGAAGAATACGAAAATTTGGAAGACAGGCTATCAGCGGTTGAAAACGCTTTGTTTGCTCCTAAGAATAATATATCAATACCAGAACAGCAAGCAAATTTTGACGATAGGCTTTCAGATCTTAAAAGGGTCGTAGACGCTCTAAACAACAATGTGTCATTTTCAGAACGACCTGAAAATTTGGATGACAGGCTATTAAATCTTGAACAAGCAGTAGAAAGTCTTGAAAATAATGTAACTGATCCAGAAGAACACGAAAATATGAAAAAAAGGCTTTTAGATCTTGAAAAAGTAGTAGACGTTCTAAAAAACAATGTGTCAGTTCCAGAACAGTATGAAAATATGGATGGCAGGCTGTCAAATCTTGAACAAGCAGTAGAGAGTCTTAAAAATAACGCATCTGATCCAGAAGCATACGAAAATTTGGAAAGCAGGCTATCAGCGGTTGAAAACGCTTTGTTGTCTCCTAAGAATAATATATCAATACCAGAACAGCAAGAAAATTCGGACGATAGGCTTTCAAATCTTGAAAAGGTCGTAGACGTTCTAAAAAACAATATGTCATTTTCAGAACGACCTGAAAATTTGGATGACAGGCTATTAAATCTTGAACAAGCAGTAGAACATCTTAAAAATAATGTAACTGATCCAGAAGAACACGAAAATATGAAAGAGAGGCTCTCAGATCTTGAAAAAGTAGTTGACGTTTTAAAAAACAATGTGTCAGTTCCAGAACAGTATAAAAATATGGATGGCAGGCTGTCAAATCTTGAACAAGCAGTAGAGAGTCTTAAAAATAACGCATCTGATTCAGAAGCATACGAAAATTTGGAAAGCAGGCTATCAGCGGTTGAAAACGCTTTGTTGTCTCCTAAGAATAATATATCAATACCAGAACAGCAAGAAAATTCGGACGATAGGCTTTCAAATCTTGAAAAGGTCGTAGACGTTCTAAAAAACAATATGTCATTTTCAGAACGACCTGAAAATTTGGATGACAGGCTATTAAATCTTGAACAAGCAGTAGAACATCTTAAAAATAATGTAACTGATCCAGAAGAACACGAAAATATGAAAAACAGGCTTTCAGATCTTGAAAAAGTAGTAGACGTTCTAAAAATCAATGTGTCAGTTCCAGAACAGTATGAAAACATGGATGACAGGCTGTCAAATCTTGAACAAGCGGTAAAGAGTCTTAAAAATAACGCATCTGATCCAGAAGCATACGAAAATTTGGAAGGCAGGCTATCAGCGGTTGAAAACGCTTTGTTTTCTCCTAAGAATAATATATCAATACCAGAACAGCAAGAAAATTTGGACGATAGGCTTTCAGATCTTGAAAAAGTAGTTGACGTTCTAAAAAACAATGTGTCAGTTCCAGAACAGTATGAAAATATGGATGGCAGGCTGTCAAATCTTGAACAAGCAGTAGAGAGTCTTAAAAATAACGCATCTGATTCAGAAGCATACGAAAATTTGGAAAGCAGGCTATCAGCGGTTGAAAACGCTTTGTTGTCTCCTAAGAATAATATATCAATACCAGAACAGCAAGAAAATTCGGACGATAGGCTTTCAAATCTTGAAAAGGTCGTAGACGTTCTAAAAAACAATATGTCATTTTCAGAACGACCTGAAAATTTGGATGAAAGGCTATTAAATCTTGAACAAGCAGTAGAACATCTTAAAAATAATGTAACTGATCCAGAAGAACACGAAAATATGAAAAACAGGCTTTCAGATCTTGAAAAAGTAGTAGACGTTCTAAAAAACAATGTGTCAGTTCCAGAACAGTATGAAAACATGGATGGCAGGCTGTCAAATCTTGAACAAGCTGTAAAAAGACTTAAAAATAACGCATCTGAACCAGAAGAATACGAAAATTTGGAAGACAGGCTATCAGCGGTTGAAAACGCTTTGTTTGCTCCTAAGAATAATATATCAATACCAGAACAGCAAGCAAATTTTGACGATAGGCTTTCAGATCTTAAAAGGGTCGTAGACGCTCTAAACAACAATGTGTCATTTTCAGAACGACCTGAAAATTTGGATGACAGGCTATTAAATCTTGAACAAGCAGTAGAAAGTCTTGAAAATAATGTAACTGATCCAGAAGAACACGAAAATATGAAAAAAAGGCTTTTAGATCTTGAAAAAGTAGTAGACGTTCTAAAAAACAATGTGTCAGTTCCAGAACAGTATGAAAATATGGATGGCAGGCTGTCAAATCTTGAACAAGCAGTAGAGAGTCTTAAAAATAACGCATCTGATCCAGAAGCATACGAAAATTTGGAAGGCAGGCTATCAGCGGTTGAAAACGCTTTGTTTTCTCCTAAGAATAATATATCAATACCAGAACAGCAAGAAAATTTGGACGAGAGGCTTTCAGATCTTGAAATAGTAGTAGACGTTCTAAAAAACAATGTGTCAGTTCCAGAACAGTATGAAAACATGGATGGCAGGCTGTCAAATCTTGAACAAGCAGTAGAGAGTCTTAAAAATAACGCATCTGATCCAGAAGCATACGAAAATTTGGAAGGCAGGCTATCAGCGGTTGAAAACGCTTTGTTTTCTCCTAAGAATAATATATCAATACCAGAACAGCAAGAAAATTTGGACGAGAGGCTTTCAGATCTTGAAAAAGTAGTAGACGTTCTAAAAAACAATGTGTCAGTTCCAGAACAGTATGAAAATATGGATGGCAGGCTGTCAAATCTTGAACAAGCAGTAGAGAGTCTTAAAAATAACGCATCTGATCCAGAAGCATACGAAAATTTGGAAGGCAGGCTATCAGCGGTTGAAAACGCTTTGTTTTCTCCTAAGAATAATATATCAATACCAGAACAGCAAGAAAATTTGGACGATAGGCTTTCAGATCTTGAAAAAGTAGTAGACGTTCTAAAAAACAATGTGTCAGTTCCAGAACAGTATGAAAACATGGATGGCAGGCTGTCAAATCTTGAACAAGCAGTAGAGAGTCTTAAAAATAACGCATCTGATCCAGAAGCATACGAAAATTTGGAAGGCAGGCTATCAGCGGTTGAAAACGCTTTGTTTTCTCCTAAGAATAATATATCAATACCAGAACAGCAAGAAAATTTGGACGACAGGCTTTCAGATCTTGAAAAAGTAGTAGACGTTCTAAAAAACAATGTGTCAGTTCCAGAACAGTATGAAAACATGGATGGCAGGCTGTCAAATCTTGAACAAGCAGTAGAGAGTCTTAAAAATAACGCATCTGATCCAGAAGCATACGAAAATTTGGAAGGCAGGCTATCAGCGGTTGAAAACGCTTTGTTTTCTCCTAAGAATAATATATCAATACCAGAACAGCAAGAAAGTTTGGACGATAGGCTTTCAGATCTTGAAAAAGTAGTAGACGTTCTAAAAAACAATGTGTCAGTTCCAGAACAGTATGAAAATATGGATGGCAGGCTGTCAAATCTTGAACAAGCAGTAGAGAGTCTTAAAAATAACGCATCTGATCCAGAAGCATACGAAAATTTGGAAGGCAGGCTATCAGCGGTTGAAAATGCTTTGTTTTCTCCTAAGAATAATATATCAATACCAGAACAGCAAGAAAATTTGGACGATAGGCTTTCAGATCTTGAAAAAGTAGTAGACGTTCTAAAAAACAATGTGTCAGTTCCAGAACAGTATGAAAACATGGATGGCAGGCTGTCAAATCTTGAACAAGCAGTAGAGAGTCTTAAAAATAACGCATCTGATCCAGAAGAATACGAAAATTTGGAAGGCAGGCTATCAGCGGTTGAAAACGCTTTGTTTTCTCCTAAGAATAATATATCAATACCAGAACAGCAAGAAAATTTGGACGAGAGGCTTTCAGATCTTGAAAAAGTAGTAGACGTTCTAAAAAACAATGTGTCAGTTCCAGAACAGTATGAAAATATGGATGGCAGGCTGTCAAATCTTGAACAAGCAGTAGAGAGTCTTAAAAATAACGCATCTGATCCAGAAGCATACGAAAATTTGGAAGGCAGGCTATCAGCGGTTGAAAACGCTTTGTTTTCTCCTAAGAATAATATATCAATACCAGAACAGCAAGAAAATTTGGACGATAGGCTTTCAGATCTTGAAAAGGTCGTAGAAGTTCTAAAAAACAATACGCCATTTTCAGAACGACCTGAAAATTTGGACGACAGGCTATTAAATCTTGAACAAGCAGTAGAAAGTCTTGAAAATAATGTAACTGATCCAGAAGAACACGAAAATATGAAAAAAAGGCTTTCAGATCTTGAAAAAGTAGTAGACGTTCTAAAAAACAATGTGTCAGTTCCAGAACAGTATGAAAATATGGATGGCAGGCTGTCAAATCTTGAACAAGCAGTAGAGAGTCTTAAAAATAACGCATCTGATCCAGAAGCATACGAAAATTTGGAAGGCAGGCTATCAGCGGTTGAAAACGCTTTGTTTTCACCTAAGAATAATATATCAATACCAGAACAGCAAGAAAATTTGGACGATAGGCTTTCAGATCTTGAAAAAGTAGTAGACGTTCTAAAAAACAATGTGTCAGTTCCAGAACAGTATGAAAACATGGATGGCAGGCTGTCAAATCTTGAACAAGCAGTAGAGAGTCTTAAAAATAACGCATCTGATCCAGAAGAATACGAAAATTTGGAAGGCAGGCTATCAGCGGTTGAAAACGCTTTGTTTTCTCCTAAGAATAATATATCAATACCAGAACAGCAAGAAAATTTGGACGAGAGGCTTTCAGATCTTGAAAAAGTAGTAGACGTTCTAAAAAACAATGTGTCAGTTCCAGAACAGTATGAAAATATGGATGGCAGGCTGTCAAATCTTGAACAAGCAGTAGAGAGTCTTAAAAATAACGCATCTGATCCAGAAGCATACGAAAATTTGGAAGGCAGGCTATCAGCCGTTGAAAACGCTTTGTTTTCTCCTAAGAATAATATATCAATACCAGAACAGCAAGAAAAATTGGACGATAGGCTTTCAGATCTTGAAAAGGTCGTAGAAGTTCTAAAAAACAATACGTCATTTTCAGAAGGACCTGAAAATTTGGACGACAGGCTATTAAATCTTGAACAAGCAGTAGAAAGTCTTGAAAATAATGTAACTGATCCAGAAGAGCACGAAAATATGAAAAAAAGGCTTTTAGATCTTGAAAAAGTAGTAGACGTTCTAAAAAACAATGTGTCAGTTCCAGAACAGTATGAAACTATGGATGGCAGGCTGTCAAATCTTGAACAAGCAGTAGAGAGTCTTAAAAATAACGCATCTAATCCAGAAGCATACGAAAATTTGGAAGGCAGGCTATCAGCGGTTGAAAACGCTTTGTTTTCTCCTAAGAATAATATATCAATACCAGAACAGCAAGAAAGTTTGGACGATAGGCTTTCAGATCTTGAAAAAGTAGTAGCCGTTCTAAAAAACAATGTGTCAGTTCCAGAACAGTATGAAAATATGGATGGCAGGCTGTCAAATCTTGAACAAGCAGTAGAGAGTCTTAAAAATAACGCATCTGATCCAGAAGCATACGAAAATTTGGAAGGCAGGCTATTAGCGGTTGAAAACGCTTTGTTTTCTCCTAAGAATAATATATCAATACCAGAACAGCAAGAAAATTTGGACGATAGGCTTTCAGATCTTGAAAAGGTCGTAGACGTTCTAAAAAACAATACGTCATTTTCAGAACGACCTGAAACTTTGGACGACAGGCTATTAAATCTTGAACAAGCAGTAGAAAGTCTTGAAAATAATGTAACTGATCCAGAAGAGCACGAAAATATGAAAAAAAGGCTTTTAGATCTTGAAAAAGTAGTAGACGTTCTAAAAAACAATGTGTCAGTTCCAGAACAGTATGAAACTATGGATGGCAGGCTGTCAAATCTTGAACAAGCAGTAGAGAGTCTTAAAAATAACGCATCTGATCCAGAAGCATACGAAAATTTGGAAGGCAGGCTATCAGCGGTTGAAAACGCTTTGTTTTCTCCTAAGAATAATATATCAATACCAGACCAGCAAGAAAATTTGGACGACAGGCTTTCAGATCTTGAAAAAGTAGTAGACGTTCTAAAAAACAATGTGTCAGTTCCAGAACAGTATGAAAACATGGATGGCAGGCTGTCAAATCTTGAACAAGCAGTAGAGAGTCTTAAAAATAACGCATCTGATCCAGAAGCATACGAAAATTTGGAAGGCAGGCTATCAGCGGTTGAAAACGCTTTGTTTTCTCCTAAGAATAATATATCAATACCAGAACAGCAAGAAAATTTGGACGACAGGCTTTCAGATCTTGAAAAAGTAGTAGACGTTCTAAAAAACAATGTGTCAGTTCCAGAACAGTATGAAAACATGGATGGCAGGCTGTCAAATCTTGAACAAGCAGTAGAGAGTCTTAAAAATAACGCATCTGATCCAGAAGCATACGAAAATTTGGAAGGCAGGCTATCAGCGGTTGAAAACGCTTTGTTTTCTCCTAAGAATAATATATCAATACCAGAACAGCAAGAAAGTTTGGACGATAGGCTTTCAGGTCTTGAAAAAGTAGTAGACGTTCTAAAAAACAATGTGTCAGTTCCAGAACAGTATGAAAATATGGATGGCAGGCTGTCAAATCTTGAACAAGCAGTAGAGAGTCTTAAAAATAACGCATCTGATCCAGAAGCATACGAAAATTTGGAAGGCAGGCTATCAGCGGTTGAAAATGCTTTGTTTTCTCCTAAGAATAATATATCAATACCAGAACAGCAAGAAAATTTGGACGATAGGCTTTCAGATCTTGAAAAAGTAGTAGACGTTCTAAAAAACAATGTGTCAGTTCCAGAACAGTATGAAAACATGGATGGCAGGCTGTCAAATCTTGAACAAGCAGTAGAGAGTCTTAAAAATAACGCATCTGATCCAGAAGAATACGAAAATTTGGAAGGCAGGCTATCAGCGGTTGAAAACGCTTTGTTTTCTCCTAAGAATAATATATCAATACCAGAACAGCAAGAAAATTTGGACGAGAGGCTTTCAGATCTTGAAAAAGTAGTAGACGTTCTAAAAAACAATGTGTCAGTTCCAGAACAGTATGAAAATATGGATGGCAGGCTGTCAAATCTTGAACAAGCAGTAGAGAGTCTTAAAAATAACGCATCTGATCCAGAAGCATACGAAAATTTGGAAGGCAGGCTATCAGCCGTTGAAAACGCTTTGTTTTCTCCTAAGAATAATATATCAATACCAGAACAGCAAGAAAATTTGGACGATAGGCTTTCAGATCTTGAAAAGGTCGTAGAAGTTCTAAAAAACAATACGTCATTTTCAGAAGGACCTGAAAATTTGGACGACAGGCTATTAAATCTTGAACAAGCAGTAGAAAGTCTTGAAAATAATGTAACTGATCCAGAAGAGCACGAAAATATGAAAAAAAGGCTTTTAGATCTTGAAAAAGTAGTAGACGTTCTAAAAAACAATGTGTCAGTTCCAGAACAGTATGAAACTATGGATGGCAGGCTGTCAAATCTTGAACAAGCAGTAGAGAGTCTTAAAAATAACGCATCTAATCCAGAAGCATACGAAAATTTGGAAGGCAGGCTATCAGCGGTTGAAAACGCTTTGTTTTCTCCTAAGAATAATATATCAATACCAGAACAGCAAGAAAGTTTGGACGATAGGCTTTCAGATCTTGAAAAAGTAGTAGCCGTTCTAAAAAACAATGTGTCAGTTCCAGAACAGTATGAAAATATGGATGGCAGGCTGTCAAATCTTGAACAAGCAGTAGAGAGTCTTAAAAATAACGCATCTGATCCAGAAGCATACGAAAATTTGGAAGGCAGGCTATTAGCGGTTGAAAACGCTTTGTTTTCTCCTAAGAATAATATATCAATACCAGAACAGCAAGAAAATTTGGACGATAGGCTTTCAGATCTTGAAAAGGTCGTAGACGTTCTAAAAAACAATACGTCATTTTCAGAACGACCTGAAACTTTGGACGACAGGCTATTAAATCTTGAACAAGCAGTAGAAAGTCTTGAAAATAATGTAACTGATCCAAAAGAGCACGAAAATATGAAAAAAAGGCTTTTAGATCTTGAAAAAGTAGTAGACGTTCTAAAAAACAATGTGTCAGTTCCAGAACAGTATGAAACTATGGATGGCAGGCTGTCAAATCTTGAACAAGCAGTAGAGAGTCTTAAAAATAACGCATCTGATCCAGAAGCATACGAAAATTTGGAAGGCAGGCTATCAGCGGTTGAAAACGCTTTGTTTTCTCCTAAGAATAATATATCAATACCAGACCAGCAAGAAAATTTGGACGACAGGCTTTCAGATCTTGAAAAAGTAGTAGACGTTCTAAAAAACAATGTGTCAGTTCCAGAACAGTATGAAACTATGGATGGCAGGCTGTCAAATCTTGAACAAGCAGTAGAGAGTCTTAAAAATAACGCATCTGATCCAGAAGCATACGAAAATTTGGAAGGCAGGCTATTAGCGGTTGAAAACGCTTTGTTTTCTCCTAAGAATAATATATCAATACCAGAACAGCAAGAAAATTTGGACGATAGGCTTTCAGATCTTGAAAAGGTCGTAGACGTTCTAAAAAACAATACGTCATTTTCAGAACGACCTGAAAATTTGGACGACAGGCTATTAAATCTTGAACAAGCAGTAGAAAGTCTTGAAAATAATGTAACTGATCCAGAAGAGCACGAAAATATGAAAAAAAGGCTTTTAGATCTTGAAAAAGTAGTAGACGTTCTAAAAAACAATGTGTCAGTTCCAGAACAGTATGAAACTATGGATGGCAGGCTGTCAAATCTTGAACAAGCAGTAGAGAGTCTTAAAAATAACGCATCTGATCCAGAAGCATACGAAAATTTGGAAGGCAGGCTATCAGCGGTTGAAAACGCTTTGTTTTCTCCTAAGAATAATATATCAATATCAGAACAGCAAAAAAATTTGGACGATAGGCTTTCAGATCTTGAAAAAGTAGTAGACGTTCTAAAAAACAATGTGTCAGTTCCAGAACAGTATGAAAATATGGATGGCAGGCTGTCAAATCTTGAACAAGCAGTAGAGAGTCTTAAAAATAACGCATCTGATCCAGAAGCATACGAAAATTTGGAAGGCAGGCTATCAGCGGTTGAAAACGCTTTGTTTTCTCCTAAGAATAATATATCAATACCAGAACAGCAAGAAAATTTGGACGATAGGCTTTCAGATCTTGAGAAAGTAGTAGACGTTCTAAATAACAATGTGTCAGTTCCAGAACAGTATGAAAACATGGATGGCAGGCTGTCAAATCTTGAACAAGCAGTAGAGAGTCTTAAAAATAACGCATCTGATCCAGAAGAATACGAAAATTTGGAAGGCAGGCTATCAGCGGTTGAAAACGCTTTGTTTTCTCCTAAGAATAATATATCAATACCAGAACAGCAAGAAAATTTGGACGATAGGCTTTCAGATCTTGAAAAAGTAGTAGACGTTCTAAAAAACAATGTGTCAGTTCCAGAACAGTATGAAAATATGGATGGCAGGCTGTCAAATCTTGAACAAGCAGTAGAGAGTCTTAAAAATAACGCATCTGATCCAGAAGCATACGAAAATTTGGAAGGCAGGCTATCAGCGGTTGAAAACGCTTTGTTTTCTCCTAAGAATAATATATCAATACCAGAACAGCAAGAAAATTTGGACGATAGGCTTTCAGATCTTGAAAAAGTAGTAGACGTTCTAAAAAACAATGTGTCAGTTCCAGAACAGTATGAAAACATGGATGGCAGGCTGTCAAATCTTGAACAAGCAGTAGAGAGTCTTAAAAATAACGCATCTGATCCAGAAGAATACGAAAATTTGGAAGGCAGGCTATCAGCGGTTGAAAACGCTTTGTTTTCTCCTAAGAATAATATATCAATACCAGAACAGCAAGAAAATTTGGACGATAGGCTTTCAGATCTTGAAAAAGTAGTAGACGTTCTAAAAAACAATGTGTCAGTTCCAGAACAGTATGAAAATATGGATGGCAGGCTGTCAAATCTTGAACAAGCAGTAGAGAGTCTTAAAAATAACGCATCTGATCCAGAAGCATACGAAAATTTGGAAGGCAGGCTATTAGCGGTTGAAAACGCTTTGTTTTCTCCTAAGAATAATATATCAATACCAGAACAGCAAGAAAATTTGGACGATAGGCTTTCAGATCTTGAAAAGGTCGTAGACGTTCTAAAAAACAATACGTCATTTTCAGAACGACCTGAAAATTTGGAGGACAGGCTATTAAAGCTTGAACAAGCAGTAGAAAGTCTTGAAAATAATGTAACTGATCCAGAAGAGCACGAAAATATGAAAAAAAGGCTTTCAGATCTTGAAAAAGTAGTAGACATTCTAAAAAACAATGTGTCAGTTCCAGAACAGTATGAAAATATGGATGGCAGGCTGTCAAATCTTGAACAAGCAGTAGAGAGTCTTAAAAATAACGCATCTGATCCAGAAGCATACGAAAATTTGGAAGGCAGGCTGTCAGCGGTTGAAAACGCTTTATTATCTCCTAAGAATAATATATCAATACCAGAACAGCAAGAGAATTTGGACGATAGAGTTTCAGATCTTGAAAAGGTCGTAGACGTTCTAAAAAATAATATATCATTTTTAGAACGAACTGAAAATTTGGACGACAGGCTGTTGAATCTTGAACAAGCAGTAGAAAGTCTTAAAAATAATGCAACTGATCAAGAAGAACACGAAAATATGAAAGGTAGGCTTTCAGATCTTGAAAAAGTAGTAGACGATCTAAAAGACAATGTGACAGATCCAGAACAATATGAAAATGTGGATAGCAGGCTTTCAGACCTTGAGCACACAGTAGATGATCTTAAAGTTAACGCAACTGTTGGGCTTTTGAATATTGAAAAGTTTATAGACGAACTTAAAAATAATTTCTCAGAATCTGAAAAACTTAAAAACAACGTTTTTGTTTTGGAAAATTTAGAGGATAGACTTCTCACTATTGAAAATGCTCTGGACAGCCTTAAAAACAACGTATCTATTCTAGATGATCAAGAAATTTTAAACGATAAGCTCTCCACTGTTGAAAATGCTCTAGTCAGTCTTAAACGTATTATAGCCTTGCTTTTTGAAGAAAATTTGGAGGATAGACTCTCAATAGTGGAAAATGTTCTTGACAACCTTAAAAATAACTTATCCGTGCTAGGTCAAGAAAATTTGGAAGGTAGACTATCAGTTGTAAAAAATGCTCTTGACAGTCTTAAAAACAACGTATCTATGTTAGAGCATCAAGAAAATTTGGAAGACCGGCTATCAACTGTTGAAAATGCCCTTAGTGGTTTTAAATACAACTTATCTATATTACAAGATCAACAAAATTCGGAAGATAGGCTGTCAATTATTGAAAATGCTATTGATGGTCTTAAAAACAACGTATCTGTGTTGAAAAATCAAGAAAATTTGGAAGACAAGCTATCAATTATTGAAAATACTCTTGATGGTCTTAGGAACAATGTATCTGCGTTAGGAAACCAAGAGAATTTGCAAGATCGGCTTTCAACTGTTGAAAATGCTTTTGATAATCTTAGACACAACTTATCCGTACTAGAAAATCAAGAAAATTTGGAAGATAAGCTGGCAACTGTTGTAAATGCTCTTGACGGTCTAAAAAATAACGTATCTTTGTTAGAAAATCAAGAAAATTTGAAAGATAGGCTATCAACTGTTGAAAAGGCTCTTAACGGTTTTAGAAACAACTTATCTATGTTAGAAGATCCAGAAAATTTAAAAAACAGGATATCACTTGTTGAAAATGCTCTTAAGAGTCTTAAAAACAACGTATCTTTGATAGAAAACCAAGAAAATTTGGAAGAAAGGTTATCAACTGTTGAAAATACTCTTGATAGTCTTAGACACAACTTATCTTTACTAGAAGATCAACATAATTTGGAAGATAAACTCTCGACTGTTGAAAATGCTCTGGACGAGCTCAAAAACAACGAATCTATGTTAGAAGATCAAGAGAATATGATGGATAGGCTATCAACTGTTGAAAAGGCTCTTAACGGTTTTAGAAACAACTTATCTATGTTAGAAGATCTAGAAAATTTAAAAAACAGGCTATCACTTGTTGAAAATGCTCTTAATATTCTTAAAAACAACGTATCTATAGTAGAAGACCAAGAGAATTTGGACAAAAGACTCTTAAATGTTGAAAATGTTCTTGATACTCTTATACACAACTTATCCGTACTAGAAAATCAAGAAAATTTGGAGGATACGCTCGCAACTGTTTTAAATATTCTTGACGGTCTTAAAAATAACGTATCTTTATTAGAAAATCAAGAAAATTTGGAAAATAGGCTATCAATTATTGAAAATACTCTTGATAGTCTTAGAAATAACGTATCTGCGTTAGGAAACCAAGAGAATTTGGAAGACAGGCTATCAACTGTTGAAAATGCTCTTGATGATCTTAGGCACAACTTATCCGTAATAGAAAATCAAGAAAATTTGGAAGATAAGCTCGCAACTGTTGTAAATACTCTTGACAGTCTTAAAAATAACGTATCTTTGATAGAAGATCAAGAAAATTTGGAAGATAGGCTGTCAACTATTGAAAATGCTCTTGATGATCTTAGGCACAACTTATCCATAATAGAAAATCAAGAAAATTTGGAAGATAAACTCGCAACTGTTGTAAATACTCTTGATGGTCTTAAAAATAACGTATCTTTGTTAGAAAATCAAGAAAATTTGGAAAATAGGCTATCAATTATTGAAAATACTCTTGATAGTCTTAGAAATAACGTATCTGCGTTAGGAAATCAAGAGAATTTGGAAGACAGGCTATCAACTGTTGAAAATGGTCTTGATGATCTTAGGCACAACTTATCCGTAATAGAAAATCAAGAAAATTTGGAAGATAAGCTCGCAACTGTTGTAAATACTCTTGATGGTCTTAAAAATAACGTATCTTTGTTAGAAGATCAAGAAAATTTGGAAGATAAGCTCGCAACTGTTTTAAATACTCTTGACGTTCTTAAGAATAACGTATCTTTGTTAGAAGATCAAGAAAATTTGGAAGATAGGCTGTCAACTGTTGAAAATGCTCTTGATAGTCTTAGGCAGAACTTATCCGTACTAGAGAATCAAGAAAATTTGGAAAATAAGTTCGCAACTGTTTTAAATACTCTTGACGATCTTAAAAATAACGTATCTTTGTTAGAAGATCAAAAAAATTTGGAAGATAGGCTGTCAACTGTTGAAAATGCTCTTGATAGTCTCACTCACAACTTATCCGTACTAGAGAATCAAGAAAATTTGGAAGATAAGCTCGCAACTGTTGCAAATGCTCTTGACGGTCTTAAAAATAACGTATCTTTGTTAGAGGATCAAGAAAATTTGCAAGATAGGCTGTCAACTGTTGAAAAGGCTCTTGATAGTCTTAGGCAGAACTTATCCGTACTAGAGAATCAAGAAAATTTGGAAAATAAGTTCGCAACTGTTTTAAATACTCTTGACGATCTTAAAAATAACGTATCTTTGTTAGAAGATCAAAAAAATTTGGAAGATAGGCTGTCAACTGTTGAAAATGCTCTTGATAGTCTCACTCACAACTTATCAGTACTAGAAAATCAAGAAAATTTGGAAGATAAGCTCGCAACTGTTGTAAATACACTTGATGATCTTAAAAATAACGTATCTTTGTTAGAGAATCAAGAAAATTTGCAAGATAGGCTGTCAACTGTTGAAAATGCTCTTGATAGTCTTAGACAGAACTTATCCGTACTAGAGAATCAAGAAAATTTGGAAGATAAGCTCGCAACTGTTTTAAATACTCTTGACGATCTTAAAAATAACGTATCTTTGTTAGAAGATCAAGAAAATTTGGAAGATAGGCTGTCAACTATTGAAAATGCTCTTGATAGTCTCACTCACAACTTATCAGTACTAGAAAATCAAGAAAATTTGGAAGATAAGCTCGCAACTGTTGTAAATACACTTGATGATCTTAAAAATAACGTATCTTTGTTAGAGAATCAAGAAAATTTGCAAGATAGGCTGTCAACTGTTGAAAATGCTCTTGATAGTCTTAGACAGAACTTATCCGTACTAGAGAATCAAGAAAATTTGGAAGATAAGCTCGCAACTGTTTTAAATACTCTTGACGATCTTAAAAATAACGTATCTTTGTTAGAAGGTCAAGAAAATTTGGAAGATAGGCTGTCAACTGTTGAAAATGCTCTTGATAGTCTTAGAAATAACGTATCTGCGTTAGGAAATCAAGAGAATTTGGAAGACAGGCTATCAACTGTTGAAAATGGTCTTGATGATCTTAGGCACAACTTATCCGTAATAGAAAATCAAGAAAATTTGGAAGATAAGCTCGCAACTGTTGTAAATACTCTTGATGGTCTTAAAAATAACGTATCTTTGTTAGAAGATCAAGAAAATTTGGAAGATAGGCTGTCAACTGTTGAAAATGCTCTTGATAGTCTTAGTCAGAATTTATCCGTACTAGAGAATCAAGAAAATTTGGAAGATAAGCTCGCAACTGTTTTAAATACTCTTGACGATCTTAAAAATAACGTATCTTTGTTAGAAGATCAAGAAAATTTGGAAGATAGGCTGTCAACTATTGAAAATGCTCTTGATAGTCTCACTCACAACTTATCAGTACTAGAAAATCAAGAAAATTTGGAAGATAAGCTCGCAACTGTTGTAAATACACTTGATGATCTTAAAAATAACGTATCTTTGTTAGAGAATCAAGAAAATTTGCAAGATAGGCTGTCAACTGTTGAAAATGCTCTTGATAGTCTTAGACAGAACTTATCCGTACTAGAGAATCAAGAAAATTTGGAAGATAAGCTCGCAACTGTTTTAAATACTCTTGACGATCTTAAAAATAACGTATCTTTGTTAGAAGGTCAAGAAAATTTGGAAGATAGGCTGTCAACTGTTGAAAATGCTCTTGATAGTCTTAGAAATAACGTATCTGCGTTAGGAAATCAAGAGAATTTGGAAGACAGGCTATCAACTGTTGAAAATGGTCTTGATGATCTTAGGCACAACTTATCCGTAATAGAAAATCAAGAAAATTTGGAAGATAAGCTCGCAACTGTTGTAAATACTCTTGATGGTCTTAAAAATAACGTATCTTTGTTAGAAGATCAAGAAAATTTGGAAGATAGGCTGTCAACTGTTGAAAATGCTCTTGATAGTCTTAGTCAGAATTTATCCGTACTAGAGAATCAAGAAAATTTGGAAGATAAGCTCGCAACTGTTTTAAACACTCTTGACGATCTTAAAAATAACGTATCTTTGTTAGAAGATCAAGAAAATTTGGAAGATAGGCTGTCAACTGTTGAAAATGCTCTTGATAGTTTTAGACAGAACTTATCCGTACTAGAGAATCAAGAAAATTTGGAAAATAAGCTCGCAACTGTTTTAAATACTCTTGACGATCTTAAAAATAACGTATCTTTGTTAGAAGGTGAAGAAAATTTGGAAGATAGGCTGTCAACTGTTGAAAATGCTCTTGATAGTTTTAGACAGAACTTATCCGTATTAGAGAATCAAGAAAATTGTGAAGATAAGCTCGCAACTGTTTTAAATACTCTTGACGATCTTAAAAATAACGTATCTTTGTTAGAAGGTCAAGAAAATTTGGAAGATAGGCTGTCAACTGTTGAAAATGCTCTTGATAGTCTTAGGCAGAACTTATCCGTACTAGAGAATCAAGAAAATTTGGAAGATAAGCTCGCAACTGTTTTAAATACTCTTGACGATCTTAAAAATAACGTATCTTTGTTAGAAGGTCAAGAAAATTTGGAAGATAGGCTGTCAACTGTTGAAAATGCTCTTGATAGTTTTAGACAGAACTTATCCGTATTAGAGAATCAAGAAAATTTGGAAGATAAGCTCGCAACTGTTGTAAATACTCTTGATGTTCTTAAAAACAACGTATCTTTGTTAGAAGATCAAGAAAATTTGGAAGATAGGCTGTCAACTGTTGAAAATGCTCTTAATGTTTTTCGTAACAACTTATCTGTACTAGAAAATGAAGAAAATTTAGGAGAAAGACTATCGACTGTTGAAAATGTTCTTGACGGTCTTAAAAACAACATATCTGTTTTGGAAGAACATACATATTTGGAAAATCGTTTAAATACATTAGACGCCAAAATAAATAAGAATTTGTCCGATTTAGCCTATAAGGGATCGGTTCTTGGTGAGGAAATTCACTTTTTGGTTGATTTATCAGAAAGCGCAAAGGAAGAAAATTCCAATTTAATTACTAATTTAGATAACTTACAGAAAAGAGTGGACATTTTGGAAAATAGTTTAATAAATATAGAAGAACCTGTCACTGAAGAGCACAATGAAAATAAAAACGATTTTAAAATCGCTTTAGAAAATCGAGTGAACGATTTAGAAAACATGGTGACGAAAATGTTAAATGTGAATACCGATTTGAAGACGAGGTTGGATAAGCTAGAAGATAATTTATCAAATCCAACTGACCAAGAAGAAAATAATAAACAGAACAAAGAACAAATTGATAAAGTGAAAATGGAAAATAATGAGTTAACTAATAGAATTGATGAAATCAAAAATGAATTGGAGATTCTTAAACAAACAAACGAAAATCTAAATCTGCAAGTCAAAGAAACTAATGATGAATTAAAGGTTCAAACTGACAGTTTACAGAAGGGATATGATGAATTACAGAATAAAATAGCAGAAATACAAAATACTTCAGCTGTTTCTCAAGAATTAAATGCTATGAAAGAAAATAATTCCAATTTGAAGGCTCAAGTCGATGAATTACAGAAAAGATACGATGATCAACTTATTAAAATAGAAGAAATGCAGAAGTCTTTACAAAATTCGCAGGAACTAGATGATATGAAAAAAGATAATGATGAACTGAAACAAGTTAACGAAGATTTAAAGATTCAAATTGATAGTTTACAAAAAAAGTATGATGAATTGAACAATAAACTAGAGGAAATAGAAAATAATTCAGCAAATAACAGAGAATTAGTTGCAATGAAAGAGAATAATGACAATTTGAAGTACGAAATGGATCATTTACATAAAGGTTATGATGAACTCTTGATTAAAATAAATGAACTGCAAAATTTGCATTTAGCTCAAACAAATTTTACACATATTCAAGAAGATAATGAAAATCTAAAAGAGGAAAATGCAAATTTGAAGGCCAAACTCGATAGATTACAGAAAGAATATTCTGATTTACATGCCGATATAACCGAACTGCAAAGAGGCCTACAAGAAACAGATGAAAAAGAAACCGATTTATTAAAAATACTCGATAACTACAAAAAGGGATTCGAAAACATGCAACAAAAATTATTAAAACTACAAGAATTTGCGAAAGAAAATGAACCGGTGCTGCACAATTTACTAGAACAAAACGATGAGCAAAAAGACATGATTATAGATTTAGAAAAGAAAGTGGAAAACACCATTTCTGACGATAACCTAGATATGAGATTAACGGAAGATGAAAAAGAAGCAAAAATTTTAGGTGATAACATTTCCGATATTCAAACAGATTTCGCGGCATTGATACAATCGATACCATTTGACGATTTGACCGATTTGAATGAGTTTAAAGAGAAGGTGAAAAAAATAGAGGCGAACCTAAGATCCATAACCGACAATCGCATAAAGGCCATCCAGAAACAGATAGACGACCAGCAAAGGCAGATAGACGAATTAAGGAGGTTGCTGGCGGCTCTCGAACAGAAAATATCTTCCGGCTCATCGAATTCATCGAAACAGAGGAAACCGAAAAAGGAAGATCCTCTACTGGATGAGATCAAGGATCACCTACATCTGAGTGTGCAGGACTCAAAGAATAAGAACACTAGATTGCAGCGACTTCAATCTAAAAGAAATAAAGAAACACAGAACGAACAGATGAAAGAAGATGCACTTTTCGATAAGGGAACAGAACAAATTCAGTTAAACACTCAGATTAAGAATCCGCGGATTTTAACAGACATGGTGATAAACAAAATTAAAAATCTTGCTAAAAGATCTAATTTTTTCGATATTATTAATAATATGACAACCATTAAAAATATTAAAATCGATGACATGAATGATGGAAGAAAATTAGTTAAAAATAGGAATATTAATAGCATTCTGCATTCGCTAGGAATCAGATCTTTTGTAGAGAAATCTTCGCCAGATTTACGAGAAGTAAGAAATTAATATATTTTTATAAATAGTATATTTGGCGAAGATATATTAATAAAAATAAAAGGTGTTTGTCAGTTTTAAGATTTGTTTTATTTCATTATTGTTGAATTTATAGTTTATCAAAAGTTAAACCCAACACAAATTATGAATACTGCCCTAAGGCTCGCTTTCCAAGTGGACTGTTTCCTTTCGGTGCTACCTGCAAATATTTTCATACGATTAATGTAATTCCAGCAAATTCGTAAAAAACCATTTATTGTGCAAAACGTTGCACAACTTTTAAATTTTACATATTTACAAACACCTAGAGCAGTGGTCGCCAACCTGTCGATCGCGAGCTACCGGTAGCTCGCGGAGGCTATTCTAGTAGCTCTCACAACGATTTTAATTTAAAAAATACAAACTGCAAAAATCAGAGAAGCTTCCGAAAATTCCACAAAAAAATCAAATTGTCATAATATTAAACATAAACAGCGGCAACGTTGCGGTGAGCGATCTGCCGCGACGCCGTCAAGCTAGAACCGACCAGCCGGACCAGCGCGTTAGTGTTCGAGAACGATCAGAATTGCTTTGAACGGGATAAATACGCACGGCGCGGCGACCTTGCGCTTAGTTTAAAACTGAACGCGTAACCAACGTCCAGCGGTTGGGTTAGTAGAGAACAACAAAAAATAATATTATGGCAAGCAGTTGTAAGAAGGTAAAGACATACCACTTTCATTC
Organism: Psylliodes chrysocephalus; assembly: GCA_927349885.1. NCBI lineage: Eukaryota > Metazoa > Arthropoda > Insecta > Coleoptera > Chrysomelidae > Psylliodes > Psylliodes chrysocephalus. Next base: position 86,325,281 of record OV651814.1, read on the forward strand.
GGAATGGGAAGAACAATTCTTTTTTATAAAAGTTAAAGATAAAAATGTGTGTTTGTTATGTAATACTTCGATCTCCGTTGCTAAAGAAAGAAATATTAAGAGACATCATAAAACTGTACATTCTAATTTTGAAAAATCATTCCCACTACATTCTGCCGCCAGAAAGGAGAAACTGAAACAGTTAAAAAAGCATTTAATTGGACAACAATCAATATTTTTAAGAACAGTCGACAAAAATAAGGCTGCAACTGAAGCATCGTACCGTGTGTCCCAGATAATTGCACAAAAAAGAAACCTTATGAAGACGGGGAAATGATAAAACAGGCTTTTTTAGAAGCTGCTGATTCGTTATTTGACAACTTTAGAAATAAAGACGAGATAGTTTCAGCTATAAAATCTATGCAACTTTCTGCTAATACAGTGATGAGACGTGTAGAAATAATAAGCAATGATATATTTTTACAGTGAAGAACTGACTTAGATAACTGTGTTTATTTTTCACTTCAACTGGGTGAATCAACAGATGTCGTTGACACTGCCCAGATGGCCGTGTTCGTCAGGATGGTTTTTAGTGATTTTACGATTAAAGAAGATCTTTTGAAGTTTATTCCACTGAAAGGACACACTACTGGACAGGAGTTGTTTTCTCATTTAAAAAATATTATTTCTTCCGAGAAAATTCCAATATCGAAAATGGTAGGCTTGACAACCGATGGCGCTCCAGCTATGGTGGGTTGTGATAAGGGTCTGGTGGCGTTATGTCGTAAAAATGAAACTTTTCCGCAATTTTTCTGTTACCACTGCATTATCCATCAGCAAGCATTACGTGGAAATTTTCTGAAACTAAAAAACGTAATGAAACTGTTGGTAAAAATTGTGAACAAGATTAGAGCTCAAGCGTTACAAAGAAGTTGACTGTCAATACGGGGACCTACTCCTTTACTCTTGAAGTCCGATGGTTAAGTAGAGGACGGGTGCTGAAACGTTTTAATGATGTCCTATCTGGCATAGTTCAATTTTTTAAACAACGCGATGAACAGACTCCGGAACTAGAAAATTCAATCTGGCTTAGAGATTTTGGTTTTCTCGTGGACATTACAGAGAAATTAAACGAACTTAATTTCAAGTTTTGGAAACAAAACCTAATTAACAGCGATGCCAAGCATTTTCCTATTCTTTCAGAAAAAATATCTCAAAATCCATTAGAACCCTATGACAGCAAATATGTAGAAATAGTTTCTACCCTGAAGAATAACTTTAAAAATCGTTTTAAGGATTTTAACGAAATGGCTTTAGTAGCGCAGTTTGTTGTTTCACCCTTTATGGAAATTGATATCCAACAGTTTGCCACTTGTGTTATGCAGAACTTTGGCGAAGACATCGCTGCAACAGAAATGGAAGTAATTGAGTTTCAAAATGATTTAGCCTTAAAATCGTTAGTCTCAAGTACCAAGTGTATCTGGACTATTGTAAGTAAAGACAAATATTCAATTATATGCCGTGTTGCCTTGAAAGTGAAAGCATTATTCAGTTCAACCTATTTTTGTGAATCTTCTTTTTCCAATATGAAGTTTATTAAGAACAAATATCGCAATCGACTTGCAGATAAACATTTGGATAATTGTATTCGAATGGCTATATCAAATTATACTGCAAACATTAAAAAAATTATCGATGAGTCTGAGTGTCAGCCTTCTCATTGAACGTGCTTTTTTATTTTTCAATGTTTATGTTCATGATAGTGCGTTACTTTTTTGTTGTTATCATTAACTATTTTTAAATCTTACGTGACATGCCGTTGTGGCTGGATAAAAGTTTATGTTTATTTTTCAAACACCTTCGTTTGGTAGGTAGGAATGTAGCTATGAACAAGTACGTACTAGTAATATTAGTTATTTTGTTATTAGTTTATTATTAGTACCTATGTATTATGTATTACCAGTTAAATAGTAAAATAAATACATATAATGATAAATTAACTGTGGATTATTTCGTTTACGTTGCGTTACGTGGCTAGAGGTTTAACACTGCCTTGGGGTTAACATTACTTATTATTTATTATTATTTTAGTACCTATCTTTGTTCAGAAAACTTATGTATTTACAAAAGAATAACTGCGTTGAGACCCGTCTTTTCTCGAAGTCCAAAACGATCTGGTCTTTTTTACCGTTCAAAAAAAAGATATTCATGTCTACACGTACCAGAAACTGGTTGACCTTGAGTGGTTTCGAGCTGATGAAACTCAGTGAACGCGATTATGGTCACATAGACATTTGTTTACAGACGTCCATAACAAAACACCTGCGCACCGAGCACAGGACCGTCTCTGAATATACTATGTTTTAAAACGTGTATTAAAACCATTTATATGTTACAGGCGAAAGTAGAAATCAAGTCAAAGTTATACAGTATCGGCTACTAAACGTTTTTAATTACGCGTTGCATAGAGAGTTAGCATCAGAGCGAACAGGAAACAAATAATACTAGCTTTGCCAGTTTATACAGCATGACCGTGCTAAGGCGTATTGGAAAGTGTTCAATAGCCGATACTGTATACTGTAAGACAAATATTAAAAATCAATCCCACGTAAATAAGATACTGTAGTGAAAAGTTTTTTATTAATTCAGTAGGCTAATTTATTTATTGAAATGAAATGTAAATTTCTTATTCGATTTTTAACCACCCAACGATGTGACTATAGTTATTAAAAAACACTTATCCTTTCCAGAAAGATTACAAAATTCAAGAAAAATGTTTTTATAAAAAATAGTGATTATAACTCTTTCTTTCCTTTTTTCTACCAGTAAAATATTATCAAGAAACATCACTGTCACCAAATGTAACAACCAAGAAGTTTAAAGACTTATTTGCAATAACTGAGTCTTTAGTTACTGTTGTTAATATACTATTAAGGGATTAAAGCAGCACTGTCACCAGCCAAAGGGTCCTAGAGTCCAGAAAGAACATCCATTCACCAGTGGCAAATAAAAAATAATAAAATTAAATTAAAAGAACATAATTATCTCTTAATAGTATAGTTGAGCGGCTTTGGCAACTAGTTACAGACTCTTTAACTCCTTATGGATAGGAACGTCGATGCTTCACAAATGCTCGGAATATTTCATAACTGGTTTTATAAAGGGGACGAGAGAATAGTAACCATAAATATTAAAACAGTAACAAATGTATATTTAAAATAATAAATAATTACAAAATGACTAATAGTCTCAAGAATAAATATTCAATCTATATTTATGGTAGCGTTGCCCCCTTTTTGAAAAGAGTTATGATAACACAATCATAGGGAACACAAGTAGAAATATGCAGACGCGGCAAGTCCAAGATAAGGCCCCACCAAGATCTAGCGGCAACAAAACTAGTTCGTTGCCGGCATTTTCTAGCTTTTACATTTTTAACTTTTGTATCATTAAGACCTAAAATAAAGTTCCGCTTTTTGTAAAGTTTTTGATATTTTTTAAAAAACCGATTTTTAATAGCGAACCTAAAAGTGGCGCAGTCAGTAGGATTGCCTAACGGTGTGACAACAAAAATCGTGTCAAATCGGTCTATTTTAATAGTTTAACGGCAAATCGAATTCGCGAAAATTGGTAAAATAAACTGAGCAAAAAGTGTACAGCCAAGCATAGGACCAACATTGCCGAAGTTTGAAAAACCTGGACGAGGACCACATCGCCAAATCTAGCTAGTTTAAGAACCTGGACGAGAACCACATCGCCAAATCCAGCTAGTTTTAAGAAAATCAGGGAGAACAGACAGCATCGCTTGACCCCGTTGATATGACGAAAATAATCCTAGGAATTGCGTAAGAAATTTTGCTCTCCTTTTATTTTAAACATTTCATATCTTGAGTTGAATATATTAGTGATTTTTAATTTTCATTTTTGGGATAAAATAAATCATTGAGAGAATTTATTACATTTTATGTCTGAAATAGACGAATTAGTGAATATTTTTAATAGTACTCTAAGGACAGATTCCTCATTAAATTTAGATAATTTACCTCCTATAAAAGAATCAGATTCAGAAAGTTCAGATTCAGAAAGTTCAGATTCAAATATGGTAGATAAAACTAATTATCCACTTTTGCAATTATATGTAGACACTATTCCAAATTTTGATGGGAACCCCCATATATTAACTGTATTTTTAGATGCTTGTGAAAGTTTGATTGGACAATTTTCTGATCGGCAAAATAATGCAGCTACAATTAATGCTTATATTTTAAGAGCTATTATTGGCAAATTAACCGGGAGAGCTTTGAGTTTAATAGGCTCCCGTAGTGAATTAACTGTTTGGATAGATATAAAAAAATTTATTAATATTAAGCTTTGGTGATAGAGAAATTTAGATTGTCATGTACAAGACTTGATTGCTTTACATCCTTTTAAAAATGAACCCCCATGTCGTTTTGGTATGCGTTGCCAAGACTCTAGAAGTTTAATTGTATCTAAAATAAATGCATCAAATTTTTCGCCTGAAGAAAAACGTATTAGACTTCAAAATTATAACGATTTAGCTCTTAAAACATTTATTCACGGCCTTACAGGTCAATTACAAAATAATGTTCGTTTACGAAACCCAGATAGTTTAAAACAAGCAATGGCATTTGTAGTTGAAGAAGAAAATTTTCTTTATAGTTCACAAAAATCAAATTTTTCAGATTCTCAAAATTATAGACCTGTGAATAACAGAAATAACTATTCAAAACCCCAGCAGCAAAGGCAACCATCACAACCATTACAAAAACCTTTTTATTCTAATAATTTTAACAGATTTCATTCAAACCTTAATAATTTTCCAAGACAAAATAATCAGAACTTTCAGAATCAAAATCAATTCGTTCAGAGACCCCAGTTTAATCAATCAAATAATTTCAATAATCAAAATTTCAATCGAAATTCGAATAATTTCAAAAATCCAAATTTTGGTCAATATTCGACTAATTTCAACCGAAATAGTCAAATTTCAAGAAATACGAATTTTAATAATAGAACAAATAGTATCCCAGAGCCAATGGATACGTCATCTGGAAATACGCGTATAAATAATCATAACCTTTACTTGCAAAATTCTGATCAAATAGAAAATCAATTCGAAAATTCATTCAATAATCAAAATAATAACGGTGAATACCAGTTCCAAGAAAATAATGATTTATCAACATTTAACACAACTTACGACAATAACAGTCTTTATCAAAAACAAGACATTAACACGAATCCAACACAGCTGACATATTTCCATGAACCCTCTCAAGGTCCGTCTTATGATACTTTTGATAACCAAGTTTCAAATTTTCGCGTGGGAGCTCTAACACAAAGAGAAACGTAATTAATCTGAACTTAGTAAGATCAAATTTACCTTATATTTTTATACCAGAAATAAACGCATGCTTTTTAATTGACACTGGCAGCAGTAGAAGTTTAATGAACCCTAGATTAGGTTACATATTTTATAAGAACTATATTTTTAATGAAGATTTTAACATACAAACAGCGCATAGTATAAGTTTTCATAACGAAGTAATAGAAATTCCTGTTTTTAAAATTTTTAACGTAAATGCTAAGCACAAATTTTATCTTTTTGATTTTAGTAAAAAATACGATGGTCTCATAGGAATGGACCTTCTTAAACAATTAAACGCATCAGTCAATTTACACCAAAAACTAATTATTACCCCAACAGTGCAAATACCAATTATTTATGAATCTGAAGATTTAACCAATTTCAAAAACAAACTTTTGAAAGTGTCTATATTCAAGAAGTCACAAATCAAATATCAATTTTATATCAAAATATTTACGATTTACTAGAAAAAATTGAAACTGCTATCACATTTTCCAAAATAAATGTTTTTCATAATTCGATAATAGATCCTAAAGATTTGATCAACCATATTAAATTAATCAATAACAATTTATTAAACAACAAATTACCATTTGAACCAATTTTAAACAATATACTTAAATTCGAAAAAATAATGCAAATTAAAAGTTATAGTAAAAACAATAAAATTATTTTTATCATAGAAATCCCAATTGTGGAGAGAGAAAATTATGATTTATATCAACTTTTCCCTTTACCTACTCCTAAAAGCAACCTTTTCCAAATGATTATTCCAAATTCGAAATTCCTTATCCTAAACGAGCAAAATTTCATGTCATTTGACTCAGAATGTCAAGAAATTAGTAACCAAGAGTTTATCTGTCACGAATTAGTACCAACTCCAGTAGAAGAAGACGCCCCCTGCGAAGTTTCATTGTTGAGGTTTTCCAAGAACCTCACCAACTGCCAAACCATCCCTCTCGACATTGTGGACTTAAAAATTCAAAAAATTCGTCAAAATAAATGGATGATCATCTCACCTCAAAACACAGTGGCCCAAAGAATCTGCGGACAAGACAGTGACAATGTCCCATTAGAAGGAACATTTTTGTTAGAATTAATCAATAAGTGTAGTGTTAGAATAGGTAAAATAGTTCTACGTAGTAACGAACTGCCAAAAAGTGAATTTAAAATAATAGAACTTCCTAAAGTTAATATTAAAAACTCTGATGATAAAAATCCTATTTACCTAAAACCTATTAAATTGAACAGTATTGATTTGGAACAATTAACCACTCTAAAAGACTCTCTAAATTTTCAAAAACAAAAAGTAAAACGTATTTTAGATAATCCAATCCATTTTAACAATATTAGTGTTTGGACTATATTGATTTATATTTTTATTGCATTTTGTTTGTTATTTTGCATTTATTCATATAGAAAATATAGGAAGAATTCATCGAAGAAGAGCTCCAAGGAAGAAAATCCAGAGGCCAGCCCCCGGATTCTCCTCTAAGGGTGGAAGAGTTATGATAACACAATCATAGGGAACACAAGTAGAAATATGCAGACGCGGCAAGTCCAAGATAAGGCCCCACCAAGATCTAGCGGCAACAAAACTAGTTCGTTGCCGGCATTTTCTAGCTTTTACATTTTAACTTTTGTATCATTAAGACCTAAAATAAAGTTCCGCTTTTTGTAAAGTTTTTGATATTTTTTAAAAAACCAATTTTTAATAGCGAACCTAAAAGTAAAGTAAATAAAGAACAGCGGTGACGACAGGGATTCGGTAAACATATTTTTGACGAGCTTCTAAAAAAAAGGTCCTTATCAGTAATTTTCAAAAAAGGACAGGTGGCAGTCCTAAATTATGGAATAAATATTAAAATAAATGAATATGATCAGCACTGTCCTCGTTTTTTTGTTCTTTAACTGTTGTATTTAAACAATTTATTTAATAGAAAATTCATTTTCTATTATATCGTCGTTGTTTTGGCTATTGGTCGTATCTCAAATTTACAATAATATCCAGGAGGCCCTTAATAAGATTTTTCGTGGAATGAAATACTTTATTACTGATAAATTTTATAGTAATTTGGTTTGTTTCCTCTGATTTTCTGTTGTACTTTGATCATTCTGGGAGCTATATACATTGCAGTTTATGTGGTTCGATGTTAAAGATGTTTTTTTTTACAAGTTTGTTGGAGTAACGACCAATAGCCAGTGGCGGTTTGCCCGTAAAGGCACTTGAGCACGTGCCCTAGTATAATAAACAAAAAAAAAATAACTTACATATTGTATATTTTCCTCAATGCCTATTATTATTTTATGTAATATTCAGCGCAAACCGCGTTGGCACGACACTGGGCGACCGGGCGTTGAGCGACGTTCCGAGAATTCCGAAATTAAGTGGAAGATGGGCACAGTAAATGTGTGCCTCTGTTGTTTTCTCTCTCATTATGATGCGAAAAATGTACGCAACGGCATCTTTACCGGCTCCCTCACAAAGGCGATGCCGGTTTCGGCTTAAGGTGCGCGTTTGTTGGACCATGATAATAATTTATTTATTGTGATTACGAAAAAAACGTTAGTTGGACCATTGGAATAGTTAATAAATAAAACTACAAAGAAAAATAACTTTTTTTTTTTATAAAGCAGTCAAAAATATGATGAAAAAAAATCAATAATATTTATAAAAGGGACAAAATTTTAATTTTTCTTTTGGTTTTGATCTTTTGGGGCCGTACATTTTGGTAATTCGTTTTGTAATATATAACAACTGATGCATCAACTCAAATGCAGATGGTTTTGATAATCAGATATGTAAGAGACGCTTGGATTTACGAAAAATTTTTTTGAGATCAATGGATCACACTGCAAACGGGCTTTCGGCGGCAATTCTGGAGGTATTAAGCGAACTAGGAATTGACAAAGTACCTGAAAAACTAATAGCACAAAGTTACGATGGTGCGTCCTTAATGAATGGTATTGTTGGAGGGGTACAAGCTTAAATTAAAAACATCTATGCAAATGCCCAATATATTCACTGTTACACGCACCAATTAAATCTAATAATTGAAAAGTGTTGCTCAATAGATAAGGCTGTAAGAGTTTTTTTTGCCAATCTCTCTGCATTTTCTGCTTACTTCTCCCGCTCTACAAAAAGAACAAGCGTTTTAGATAGGGTTGTAAAAAAAACGGCTACCTCGTTCGGCTCCTATATGATGGAATTTTACATCGAAGTGTGTCAATACTATTTATGTTTATAAAGAGGATTTGATTAAATGTCTCGAAGAAATTATGAACACAGAATTCGATAAAAAAAACTATTAATCAGACTAAAGGGTTGATGAATTTTGAAAGACAGATTTTACTTTCTGGTTATTTTTCTTCAGCAAAATAATGCCAAATTGCGATATACTTTTTGATCAACTGCAGAGTAGACAGATCGATGATCTCAAGGTTAAGATAAACATATCAAATTTTGCAGCAGCTATTCAAAATATTAAAAATAATATAGACATGCTAATTCATGAAAAATGGCAATCACAACAAGACCCACAAGAACTAAACTTAAACGACAACACCCAGTCAGGTCCAAGTACAAGCAATTATTTAAGGATATGTAAGGAAATTTGTGATACAATAGTAGTGCAGGTAAATGAACGTTTTAGTTTTACTACTTATTCGGTCCATTCCAAATTTTAATAATCTGGTCATCGATCACTTCGCTAGCCAAAAATCCAGAAGAATGGACTTCAACTATAAGAAATAGTATACAACTGCAGCGGTACCTAGCAGTTAGTCTTCAATTTTGTAATATTTAATTTGTTTTGAAATATATTTAATTTTCATTAAGCTTGTTTTCCTAAGGAAAAAACGAATCCCGGGATTGCTTTCCAGTGTGTACCCCACTGCCGCTAGTGCCCACGAGCCGCCACTGTAAATAGGCATAAAAAATATGCCATATTATTAATTACAACTCACAGCCAGAAAAAAAGCATTAGTAGTTTAACTACATTTATTAGTAGCAATAATAAAAACTATTTAATTAACGGTATAACACAACAAAATATAATTGAATATAATATGTTGAACAAAACAACAATTAGTTTTCATAAGGCAAATTTTGGTAAAATATTTTGTGTTCTATATTTCTTGTAACCGGCATATCTGATGTACAAAATGAATTTAAATCTCTATATTTTTCTGCACATATTTTATTTGGACTAGAATTGAGAGGTGTTAAGGCGACATTTTGCAAACAGATATTTCTTTTTAAATTTAAAGATCTGTATGTGTCAGTATTATGGAAACTTTTGAAGGAAAGTATATGTAAATTTTGTTTTGAAATTTTTACTTTTATTTTTGTCAGTTAACTTTTTCTTTCTGATCATCAATCCTTATGTTTAGTAATCTAATCATCTGTGATAATTTCCTAAAATTTTTAAAGTCAAAATAGGCTGGGTCACATTATATGAGTGTTTTCTTTTGCGAGGCGAATTGTGGGTATGAGTTGAGACGGCACGGAAATTTCTTCACATTTTCTTAAGGGATAAGATATCGGCACTGTGGGCAGAATACCCTTCATTCTGTTCTGCCTTTATCTATGGTTCTGCCCATGACATGATTCGAAAAATCTTAAGAATATCTCGTCTAGACATAAATTAATTTTAAATAGGTCAATATTTAGATGGCCTGCGGTCAATATTATTTTTTTAATGAAAGGATCTTTCTTATATAGCGCATCTTGTAAAAAATGCATTTTTAAGCATATTTTGTTTTATAAACTAATTCGATAAATCTAGCCATTTTTGGTTTCATTCTGTTTTCCGGCATTACTCATTGGATTTTAAGAAAATGCTAAAACATGTCGATTTATATTCAAAATTGAACACATTTTCACAATGCAGACAGCTGTCATGTGTCAACCCCCTCCCTTCCACTTCTTCAACCCCTTAATTTTAAATAAGGAATGTACCATTAAAAAGGTAATTTTGTGGGGAAGTCACAAATATGATTGTTTATTGCGATACTTTTAACTTTAGCGCCCTCTGTCGGGATAAAAAACCTATAACGTATTATAAAGTGTGACACTTTATTTGAAAGCTAATTTAATTGCTAATTCAATGCACCACATTTCAATAATATAAATATTTCCATATTGCACTTGCAACAAAATAAAGTTAGCAATAATAATGTTTAAAATAATGCATGACTAATTTTCAAACTGTTGTAAGTGCAATATAGAGGATATTTATATTAATGTTATGTAGTTCATTGAATTAGTAATTAAATTTGCTTTCAAATAAGGTGTCACACTTTATAATACGTAGGTTTTTTTATCCCGATAGAGGGCGGTACAATTAAAAGTATCGCAATAAACAATCATATTTATAAAATTACCTTTTTAATGATGAACTACACATTGTAGTGTCACACTCTATAATATGTAATAGTCTTTTTCTCTAGAGGGCGATAAAATTAAAGTAACGCAGTGTATAGAAATATTTCTGAATTCCCCATTAAATTACCTTTTCAATGATGTGCCATACATGGTACATTACTTATTTAAAATTAAGGTGTTGGTGAAGTTCAAGGGATGGGGTTGACACATGACAGATGTCTGCATTGTGAAAATGTGTTCAATTTGGATTAAAAATCGACCTATTTTAGCATTTTCTTAAAATCCAATGATTAATGCCGAAAAACAGAATGAAACTGTTTTGGGTGACCCACTCTGTATATTATTATCAAAAATTGGCTAGATTTATTGAATTAGTTCATAAAACAAAATCTGCTTAAAAATGCATTTTTTACAAGATGCGCTACATAAGAAAAATCCTTCCATAAAAAAAAATTATTGAGCGCAGCGCCATCTATATATTGACCTATTTAAAACTAAAGCTCTCTTAGTGCTCTGTGAACTGGCTTTTGCAGAAATAAAATACCTCTATTACTTACTAAAATATCCGGCCTGGGAGTTTTTATTGGTACACCCTGTATAAGTGCTTTTTGCAATAAAATATAGTAGCACTAAAACCATTATGGTATTTTTGGCCTGGCCTGTACAGCCGTCGCAAAAAAGTCTGAATGCCACTTTGTCATTTCCTTGTAAAAGTAAATACACTACCGTGGATATTCCGAGGAACCTCTCTTGTTTTCAGCTTCATGCCAGATAAAACAATTACAGTATCTAGTGCCCAAATTTTAAATTGTAAAGTCTAGGGAACCTCTCAATATGAAATTTTTACATCTTTATATATTTTTGCATGCAGTGTTAGTTATCTATTAAGCAACCTAACTCAATTTTGAAAAAAAAAAAAATGAGATACGACCAATAGTCATAACAACGACAATATGTACCCACCCATACTGTATACTTGTATTTGAACAATTTATTTATTCGAAAGTCATTTTGTATTATACAGAGAGTGACGTTATTATCGTTTTTGGTATCTCAATTTATTTTAACTCAACTTTTAAAATAATGATTCAAATGATAACATTAATCATAACGTCTATCATAAAACTGAAAACTGACATCAGGATCATCGGCTTATATAGCTTGCTTGACTCTAATCGAACCTTCTCGAACTGCATGGATTTTTCTTTGACAAATAATGACATTTTCAGACAATTCTGGACTATTCTATCTTCTTTTACTCGTACTTTTACTTATGACGATCACAGCACGCTGCAGGGTGCTGCGTAACATTATACATTATTTTATTTTTTCTGTTTAACTTTTGTATTTGAACAATTGATTTAATCTGAGTTATTTTCTATTATACAGGGAGTGCAGTTATTACCGTTTTAATTTTTACACAGTATTTTAATTTTTAACAATTGTAATGGAACAATTTATTTGATTTAATAAAATATTTCTTAATTGAAAATTCATTTTCTAGTAGGAATACCAGGAGTGCCGGTGGTACCAATTATAGTATCCCAAGTTTTTAGAGTGTCTTTATTTTTTTTCGTGTCATCGGCATCGACTACTAAAGCCGTTAGCCTCGTGTTGTGAGTAGACTTTGTTACTATTTCCCAGCATCACTTTAGGAATAGCACTTTTAATTAAAACCCAACCGTGAATGGTCAAGTGGGGAATCCTACCAAGGCATCAGAATTAATTTTAAATAATTAAATTAAATAAAAAAATCCGTGCCAATGGTGGGATTCGAACCCGGGACCCTTGGATCCACAAAATATATTTTGTTAATAATTCCTGTTTTTTCTTTTATTACCGGCACCCAAACGTTTTATTTCAGGGTACCGTAGGGTACAAGGTGTAAAGTAGTATAGTTGACTACCTAAATGTAATTTTAACTCCACTGAGTCTGTTTTTGAGTACACTCTGATGTACTACAGGGTCGCAGAGCAAAGTGTGTTAGGGTCGGTGGTGTAGCGGTCTAACGCGCTTATATTCATTTATAAGCAAGTTTATGTGTCAGAGACTGCTGGGCTTCGAATCCCAGACCAGACCATACAAAAAATATAATATGAGACAATTTACACATTTTACAAATTTACCGTTTGCAAGTCTATATCTTCTGAATCACTGCTACTTTCAAACAGTGTATGGTCTTTATCATCTTCGCTTTCATTTAAATATGCATCTTGGTCAGTTTTCATAATCAAACTGAGAAAAATCTAATTTCCGTTAACGTACACGGGAATGTTTCATCGCCATGTTAATTACTACTGCGGTTTATCTCCTTTTGATGCAAGTTAAAGTGGTTGCATCAAGACGGGACTACCTATAATGGCGCCATTATATTACAGTTTGCAATTTTAGCTTTAACTCATTTTTGACGAAAGTATGGCTTGTCCTCGTTTGGTTCCAACAATACTTATTTAAAAACAACTATGAACTACGGTACGTAAAACTATCGCGCAAGTACGAAAGAAATGTTAAGAAAGTGAAAATGGGTTTTTAAATAATTTTTCACACAGATTTGAAAATTGGTGTTATGGTGAAAAAAATAAAACAACAAAATTAAGTTCCCAATTAATATATTTATATATAAAGCATATCTGGCGAAGATATATTAATAAAAATAAAATGTGCTTGTCAGTTTTAAAATTATCTTTGTTCCTAATGCATAAGACCTTAATTCAATATAAAAAAGTTAAGTGTAAAAAAATAACATATTGTCTTTTTTTGGTATAAAATTCAAAATTGTATTTCAAAATGATTTTTCAAAAAAAAAATTAAATTAGAAAATGTGTCAATTTTGTTTTCCAAATTGTTTTGTTCAGCTTTAACTTTTTGATTCCTGAAAAAAAAAAATTGTAGATATTAATCTGAGATTTACAATAATAATTTAATTAAATCAATAAAAGTACGCATGTTTAAAATTAAAAGTAAAAACGGAAAGTAGTAACTGTAGAAAAAAGTCAAGAGATGGCGCTCACGTCAGAAAAGATGACACAAAATCAATTGACGTTGACATTTCTGACAATAAATAAAAAATAAGGCCATGGTAGATGCGATGAAGACACATACTTTGATTTTCTTTTACTATACGGAGAATGGTCGCACTGCGCAGCTTTCTGAGTGCCTTTTAAAAGGAGATAGGAAACTCCGCCATTTTGAACCCTTATTACGTGTTGCCTACATCTTGGCGCAATATTTTTAATAGGTGCGTTTTAATCATCCGCTTCTGCTTCGGAATTGTCGGTTTTCTTGTTTTAATCTGACAGGTTAAAACGACTAAACTGACAATTCCGGAAGCAGAAGCGGATGATTAAAACGCACCTGATATTTTGCTTGCTGCTGTCAGAGAATATTATTTTTGAAGTCACAGTTTATTGCTAAAGAATCAGTTAGCTCACTCGAACCAGTTGAAAGTTCCAAAATAACATCCACTTTAGGGATACAAATTCAGGATACGCAGAAGACTGCTGTTTTATTATAGGCGGTTGTCATATATTGTATTATCCGAGTTGCACGGTGTATAAACTGAAACATTGAGATCAAAAGTGCCGACGCAGAGTGATCGATCTGATTCTTTAGCTGTAAACTGTGTCACAGGGTTCAAAATGGCCGCGCCCTATGTTGGGCGTGTCGGACCTCTCTCTTGCCTCGTATAGTAATCAAAGTATGTGGATGAAGAGCATTAAGGACAACGAAACTTGCAGACTTGCCAGAAGATAGTACATTAGTGCAGTGTAAATGGGTCTTTAAAGTGAAAGCTGATAGTATCACAAAAAACCTATCGGGCTAGGTTAGTAGATAGGGGTTTTACCCAAACAGAAGGGATATATTCTAATGAAATCTTTTCGCCTGTTGTTAGACCCTCTACTCTAAGATTGTAAATAGCTTTAAGGGTAAAATTATATTTAGATATCTTTCTTCTTGTCATAACCACAGTTTTTTACATGGTCATTTAGACCTGAAGATTTTGTAAATTCAGATATCTTAAATAAAGTTTTGAACTGGAAAGTGCAATTTATGGACTAAAAAATCCTCTTGTGTTTGGTGTAAGAAGGCTGAAGATGTCTTAACTAATTTAGGCTAGAATAAATCTAAATTGAATTTAATAAGTCTAGTTACAGTCATTGCCTTGTTTCTTGATGATTTATTGATTTTTTCAATTGATATTATTGAATCAAATGCTATAAAAATGGAATTAGCGGTAAGGTAAAAGATTTTGACTTGGCTAAGAAAGTGTTATGAATGAACATTTGTATTGACACTGCTTCAAGCGAACATTGACTCCATATCACCAAGATATATCTTCCATAACCCATATAAAGTTGGAAGTGGCAGGTACGATTCATATCTACTCCGACTGTTCTAAAACAAAACAAGGCTTATAATGTAGTTCAAACCGAGCTCACGGGGATTTTCATAGCAGCAAAAGAAGTTACCAAAAACAATATCATTAGCAGGAAAACTTCTGTGGTGCTTCTGAGATTATTTATTGCTCAGCGATTTACCAAGGATCACCACCCTTCCTGTGGAAGCTACAAGATCAATATTTAGATACTAATGCAATAGTTATGCATTTATCCAAGAGAATTTCTGACCATACGGGTCATAAATAGTTCTGTGAAAATTACTTTACGTCATTGTTATTGCTCCACGAACTCCTGGAAATAGGTATCTACATGGCAGGAATAATTCGCGCTAATAGACTTAAAAAATGTCCTTTGAAGTCAGAAAATTAACTAAAAAAGACTGGCCGTGGTAGCTGCGACTCTTTTGTATCAGATGGTAATAAAAATTTTGCTGTTCGTTGGTACGACAATAAAGTTAACATGGCATCAAATTTTGTGGGTACCTGAACCAAAGGATGAAGTGAAGAGGTGGGATAGAAAATAAAAAAACATATGATAGTAGATCGTCCAGTAGTTGCGAGACTGTACAATATTTCAATGGGAGGGGTGAATAAGAACAATTTTTTGATTGCTCTCTACCTTACATTCACTCGATCAAGAAAATGGCCAATGAGAGTTGACTTCCATTATTTTAATCTAGGTGTCTGTAATAACTGGCTAGAATATCAAGTTCCTCTATGCCAATTTAACAGAGCAAGCGGGGATTCTCATAGAAGCAAAAGAAATCACCAAGACCAATATTACTGGAAGGAACATGCTCATCTATACAGATAGCAGACAAGCATTATTGGACCTGGCTTTTCTATTGGCCTGACAAAATCGGTAGTGACAGACATAATTAAAGAACATTCCCTGGTGAAATTCAAGAAAAGATGGGATGAAACAAGAAACTGCAGAATTGCCAGGGAGCTCTTAAGTTATCCTGACAACACTGCAGCAAACAAATACTTGACTATGACTAGACAGAATCTGCGCCTAGTCACAGGCATTCTGACTATTCATTGCCAAGTACGGAAGCAGATCCATATTATGGGGCTGTCAGAATCCGCACTCTGCAGAGGGTGCGAACAAGACTACGAGACCTTCGAGCATATGCTTTACGATTACTCGACGCTCTCATTTATTTGAAGATTTGTGTTCGACGAATATCGGCTAACACCAGCCGATATAAGAGAAGCACCTCTTGGCGACGTTGTCAAATACATTAAATCTGTAGGCTGGCTCACGAGCTAGGAGGTGCCTATTATCTTAGAAGGTTGCACAATAGGCCTAGTGAGGCCTATTTGCCGTGGGGGTAACCTACCCTCCACACGTTACAGATACATAGATTTAGTATTAAATTATACCTGTTAATTATTTTCCGATGCACTTTTTCTAAATGTTGCACAAAATGTTCTTAAACCGTCCCTGAATCTTCCAGTTACACTGCACAACTCGGATAATACAATATATGACAACCGCCTATATTCAAACAGCAGTCTTCTGCTCATCCTGAATTTGTATCCTTGGAATGGATGTTATTTTGGAATATTCAACTGGTCCGAGTGAGCTAATAATAGAATTAAATTACGGGTTTTGAGCTTACATTAAATTGTAATTAGATGAAACAAAATGGATTCTATTTATTTTGAGGTGATCTTTTCGAAAAAAAGGCAAAACAAAATGTAGCAGTTTTTCGAAAGTGCCGAAATTTTGGATTTTGTCAATTTTTCAAGACTACGCGAAAGACTAAGACATAACCAAAGATTATTGGATATCTTGGATTTTTGGTGAAATTGAAGTTAAAACATTTTTTTGGTGTATTTATAGATTGATATTATTTTATTTATGTGCGTATATTATTTTTACCTCTTTCACTAAGAAACTGATTTTCTTAAATTAGTTAGAAATTGTGGGAGCTGCTAAGGGACTGGCAAATAGGTAACACAAATTGAGAAATTTGTAATAAATTTAATAAGACCTTTTCGAAAATTTTATTATTTCCGTTAACGAAAAAATTTCTTAGTTTCTCGAAACTTTCGTTGCTCTTCCATACAAAAGCTACTTTTTCTTTTTTCAACATGTGAAAAGAAAAACTAAAAATAACTCGATAAGTTTTAATTATACATAATCGAATATTTTCACTTGTCCTCGGTCATGCCAGCGATTGCTCGGCAGGCACGGCATCTGCTCCAGCGCAGAGGCTCGGCAGGTAATCGGTTACCCAAAAACCACAACAAATACAAATAATGCCAACAGTAAATTTTAAAATATCTTTAATGTTATTGGTTATTTCGAAATATTCGTGAACTTAATATCAGACATACGTGAAACTATTATTTCCATGGGAATGTCTATTCCGACAAGTTCGAGAATTGCATAACCTATTACCATGGGAATATAAGTAGTGGAATCTTTTCCCATGGGAAAATTTTCCAATGAACTCGAGAATCGAGCCCCAGCTATAAAAAATAATATTCACTGACAGTGCAAGCAACATATTAAAAATATTGCGCCAAGATGTAGGCAACATGTAATAAGGCATCAAAATGGCGGAGTTTTCTATCTCCTTTTAAAAGGCACTCAGAAAGCTGCACAGTGCGACCATTCTCCGTATAGTAAGAGAAAATCAAAGTATGTGATTTGGATACATTCTGTTTAGGCAATTTTTCACAATTAATGCATTGTGAGGTGGAGCCTAGCTTGTTGCCAAACACTTTTATTTAGAAAAATATTTTCATTAACCCGAACAGTTCATTTTGGAATATAACCTTGGTGAGTTAGGATTCTTTTTACAAATAAGGACCAATTAAATGCCCCGCATCAGCAGGACACAACATCAGTGGATATTAATCAATATAAAAATAAAAAAATACTTAATAACTTACTTTTGGTAAATTTTGGATCAAAATCGTTCGTGATGTAATAAAAAAAGGCCATCATTTTTGGAACAAAAATTTGGTGTGTTGATTACCCTGGGTTCGAAAAAAAAAAACAAATTGAGGTGTCGACATCTCGCAAGTAAACAGCGTGAAATTTGTCTTTCATTGTATTTCCACTACAGTGGATAAATACAATGCAAAATTTCCCACGTTTTTAATTGCATTTTTAATATGATCATATATCTTGGTTAATTAAATAATTAAAATAAACGATTTTAAATTAATTTTAGAGTATAATTCAGATGACTTACTTTTAATTATATATGTAGTAGTATAATATTGATTTTCTTTTAATAATTATACAGTGTCCCCATAAAGTAACGCATAAATTCATTATTACCTAAATAAATAATACCATTAAAAATTCCTGTAATATACAGGGTAAACTTACCCTTGTGTGATGACGTCATTCCCATTTTATTTTCAAAAAATCAAATCAAATATATTACGTACCTACCAGATTACAAGTTTTTTTTTATCCATGGAGGGGATCGTACCTAGGCATATATGCCTGTCTTGTGTGATCCCTTCCATAAAAAAAATACAATAATAAATTGTTTTAAAAGTACAAAAAAAAAATTAAAAAGAAAAACGACTCAGTAATAGGAGTAATAGGAAACTAAAGCAAGACAGGTCCAAAAAGTGAGATAGGTTTAAAACTTTCTCCTGTAGTATAGTTAAACAGAAGTTAACGCTAAAAAATTGTAAAAAATACTTGAAAAGACACCAGAAATAATGTACGTTATTTGCAGTTTTATTTAAAATATTTCAAACATATCTGGGGAAGTTTGGATCAATTCCTTGATTTCAGTTTTAAATTTAGTTAATTTAGTTATTTGTTTCGTTGATAAAGGGAGAAGATTAAACAATTTGGGACCAAAATAAAAGAAAGATCTTTGTGTTACCGTTTTCTGAAATAGGTCTACATTCAAATTTAAATTTGTAGTTGCTCTGGTTTTTGATGAAACCTTGTGTAGTTTATCCTGATCTCTGTATACCCTTTGAAGACACTGATATGTATATAATTGTCTTAAAGTAAAAATGTTTAATTCTTGATATAGTAGTTGAGTTGAATATAGTCTATCCTTTTTAAATAATATTTTAATTAATGTATTTAATGTAGTTTGCAGATTTTGTAACGTACTTTTAAAAGTACCACCCCATATCGTTATACAATACCTTAAAATTGATTCGGAAAACGAATTATAAATCATAAATAAATTGTTTTTTGAAAGAATATCTCTAATGTTATAAAATTCGGTTTGGAACTCGACAAATCGCACAGAGCGCGCACGGAGTGCGTGACGTCATAGACAGAGTTCACTCTTTTTAGAATCTCAAGACGAACACAAGGGGAATGACATATGACACTAGTGATAGTTTACACTTGAATAGACTTTTGTGTGTGTCTATGGACTGTAAAAAAATAATTTTAATCAAATAGAAAATAGTTATAACAGAAACAAACAAGAAATATTACGTGTAAAACTGATTAATCACCGATCAGAAGATTGACATTTTTGACACATTCCTACAGATACTCGCTGATCTCCATCGACCAACTCGGGGAAGAGTGAGCGCGCTCTGAGTACGTGATCTGTGGCAAGCCGAACACAAAAGAGTACGCTCTGAGTGCCAAGACGACCACAATCGAGGCATACCGAGTGCACTCTGAGTACAGCGAACGCCAAACCGAACTTAGCCAAAAGTGTATTCAAGGGTAAGTTCGGTTTGGAACTCGGCGGATCGGACAGAGCGCGCACAGAGTGCGTGACGTCATAGACACTTGAATACACTTTTGTTTGTGTGTATGGACTGTAAAAAAATAATTTTAATCAAATAGGAAATAGTTATAACAAAAACAAACAAGAAATAATACGTGTAAAACTGATTAATCGCCGATCAGAATATTGACATTTGACAATCCGAACTCAGCCCAAGTGCAAACTATCACTAGTGTCATTTGTCATTCCCCTAGTATTCGTCTTGAGATTGTAAAAAGAGCGAACTCTGTCTATGAGTGACTCACTCCGTGCGCGCTCTGTCCGATCCGTCGAGTTCCAAACCGAACTTACCCAAAGCCCAGTATTTATACTGGGCCCAAAGTATGTGGTGAATATTATTTTTGGAGTCACAGTTTATTGCTAAAGAATCAGTTAGCTCACTCGGACCAGTTGAAAGTTCCAAAATAACATCCACTCCAGGGTGCATATTCTTGAAATTGGGGAGTGAGAAATATTGAGAGAAAATTCTTACTTTCTACTCCCTTCTGAAAATTCGTATTCTTCAAATCGAATTCACCAAAATTGGTGGAGAATTTTCTCTCAAAACTTTCTCCTACTTTTTGGTAGAGAAAATGAAAAAAACGAGAGAATTCAATTCACAATCATGCCCAGTATGTCAAATTTTAAACAATCAAAAGCAAGCGACCCATAACGGCATAGGCATAACCTAATTTATCGTTTGTTAATTCTACAAATATTGTGTTATTGACTTACCTTCTTCCAGTGGCAATAATCTTTGACAGGGGCCCCTGGGATAGAATTAAAAATATTAGTAATTTCTACCCAGAGGGGTTTCGAAGATTATTTTGTAAAGTTATTCGTAAGTTTTCCAGAATTCATTTGAGGATGATTATTTACAAAATTAATTAATAATTCTTTTTGTTTGGATGTAATATTATTTTTTGAATCCATCTTAAAAAATTTACTCAGTTAAAATAAAAAAAAACTCCTAAATACTAATAATACTAAAATACTGGCTAATAATAAATAAAATGAAATGTAACAAGAATAATAAATACTATTAAAATAAACTCCTAAATACTAATAATACTAAAATACTGGCTAATAATAAATAAAATGAAACGTAACAAGAATATTAAATACTATTAAAATACTAAATAAATACTGGAATAAATAAAAATAAAACCATGCAAAATCGTAATAATCGTATAAATAAACAAACAAGACCACAACAAGACTTGACAAGAATAAGAATTAAATTTCCTAGCTTCTAATTGGTCAGATGATCACAAATGATCCACAATGAGCTGACAACTCTGTAACTATTTTCAGCATCCACTTTCTCCTCCCTTGGCTTTCACGTTATTTCACGAATACCAATTTTTTGGGAAAGTGAAAATAAAGTGAGAATATTCCCCGGAGAGTTTCAGTTTCTCTCGTTTTCAAGCATACACACCCAGGAATACAAATTCAGGATGCGCAGAAGACTGCTGTTTTATTATAAGCGGTTGTCATATATTGTATTATCCGAGTTGCACAGTGTATAAACTGGAACATTGAGATCAAAAGTGCCGACGCAGAGTGAGCGAACTGATTCTTTAGCTATAAACTGTGGTAAAGGCATCAAAATGGTCGCGCCTTATGTTGGGCGTATCGGACCTCTCTCTTGCACTGTATAGTAATCAAAGTGTGTGGTCTCGGTAGTCTCGGACAATTAGTGACGGAACTCTTTATCCGGAACTCCCGGACGATTAGTCACTTCCATTTTAAAAATCGCCGCGGCAACACTGCTAACTGAAATAAGAAAAAGAAGCAGATGTTTGGTTGTTGTTTGGTTATGTTATTCAACAAATAAAGTAATTGTTTTTGTTTAATTTTCGATTATTTAATTTTTAAAACCATGGATTTGAAACAAGAACCCTTAGATTTATATGAAGGGGTTATTGTTAAAACAGAATCAGATATTGCTTCAGGACAAACGGAAGAAAATGATAGGTGTTCTACAAAACAAGAAACGTTTATATACGATCATTATGCACTTGGATTTGACGATATGGACAATAAAAGTGAATATCCAGTTACTGAGAATTTCGTAAATGTTGATGAAATTAAACAAGAAACAGACGAAAGTATAGTGCCTAAAATTGAATATCTACCTTTGAATTTTCCAGAAAAAATTGAGTGTGATTCAATACAACTTATTTCTGGAACTATTAAAAAAGAACTTGATATTTACGATGCCGATGACGTTAGCAAAACCAAGGAAGAAGTTAGTGATAATGAATATATACAAAGTACTGAATATTGTGACAATTTCATACAGCTGTGTAGCAGTAATGCTGAAAAGACATTGAAAACGTTAAAAACTACAAGAAATGTTATTTCTAAGACAAAGAAGAAGCTATATCCTTGCCTTGTTTGCCAAAAAAGTAAGTAGGCTCTTTAAAAACATTTAATTAACTTAACATTGGTATCTTATTTAAATAATATGGGTTTTATTTTTAAAATCAGTAAAGACCAAGAGGTCAACCACAGTTTGAAATCACGTACATCAATTCCAATAATTCCAACTAAAATTCTATCAATTCCATTAACAATTTCCAACAATTACAATTATTCCAGTGAAAACTTTAACAATTCGATCATTTTTCTTTTCGATCAATTTGTCTAAGTATGTAACCAAGAATTCTTATTTTAAATTCAGTGCAACTCCAATTCTTAACTGAAGTAAAATATTCTTTATTTGAATCCTGACATTCTTAAATTATTATTGCTATGTTCAATTTTTAAATCAAAAGCTATAAATAAGCACCAACATTGTGGGTCCGTATAAGATTAAGAGTGTCGGAATTAAAAGAAAAAAATTATTGCAATAAAAAGTACTCATTTTATATAGTAAATACCTAAAAAAAAAATTGCGGAAAATCCACAAAATTTTGAGAAAAATTAATTAAAAGTTGTAATTTTATAGGTTATTTTGGTTTTATCATACTATTATGTAGGTGACAATCAGGGCTGGTATATCTAAGGGGGTCGCGACATAGGAGTCCATTTTGGACGCCATTTTTTTCGAAATAGTAGTCACATAGTAGTCGCCATTGATCTGGCAACGTAGCAACTTGTAGTCGCCAGGTTTACCAATATAAGAAAAAAAATCAATGTCATTTTTTAAATGACATTTCCATTATAAAATGCCCATATTTTTTAGGATAAAATATTTCAATTTAATAAATTATTAATCTCAGATGTACATAGAATACGTCGGGAAAAGTAGATCACTTTCAATTTTGTGCTGTTTTGGTTTTGTTTATTTTAAAAGGTAATTGACGAGATGAAGACAATTTTCTTATAGATGATGCATAACCAATTATTACTCCCTTTTTTAGAGCTCCAGTCCCTTAAGTCTATTTATTTTAGGTCTTTTTAAATTGTTGGTAGGTATTATTCACTTCATTTGTATGTTTTTAGTTAATTTAAATAATTTTGTGTAATATCTTGCGATTTGTTTTCTATACATTTTAGCATGTATTTGTTGTCTACATCTCACAAAGGATGGCTTTGAAATACCTTTACAACAGAGGTACTTTCCTAAAACTGGCCGAAATTTGAAACTGAATACAGTTCTTAGAGAAGATCTCCAGTAAAAAATGTCTGCATGCAGAATAACAGTAGCGTAGATTAACAAAGCTGACAAGAGTTGGACAAACCTTTGTCTAGCTTTTTTAATATTTCAGGACAATAGTGTTAACAGCAGACTACAACAAAAACATCCAAAGTTTAGTAATCAAGCAAAATATTCCGGTATCTCCAGAATTATAAACGTATGAAAACTATAATAGAAAATATGTATGGTTTCGAATAGAAAATTACCAAAATTAGCATATCTAGTGAATATTGTATTTAAAGAATATATTTTTATTCAAAACTTTTGTGCTTCTACTCCAATACTAACCATATAGAAGCATATGCATTTTATAGTATTTGCAAGATTCGGATTAAATGTACCCACAATTTATAAAGATTATTAAACTAAAATAAAACATTTCAAATAACACCTGCTTTTATGTTAAATATGTTTTTATTAAATACACAAATTAGTCTCAACAACACATTTTTTTTTTGTTTTTACTTCTAGTGTAAAAGTGACTACTAATTCAGTCTTTCAAGTTTATTATTTATAGAGACCAGCTACTACAAAATATCTTATTGATGATAACTAATTTCTCTTTAATAATGGTTTTGCATTTATTAACATTTTACAGCACTTTGTTTATATGAAACATCTATGTAACTCTTAATTAAATCACATTTAAATCAAGTAATTACTTTTTCATATTCAACTTATGTATTCTTATTAGAACTTGGTCACTTTTTTTACTTTGAATCTTTTGACTGTGGTAACAGTCCATTCACCAAACCACAAAGTCACTTAAAAATGTTGAAAGAGAATGTCATAAAGGTAAAATTCCTTCTTCTATCGTGTTTTTCATGCAATTTAAGGTTGTAAACGTTTTGTCCAACACCTTTTTTACAATTTATCCCAAGCAACACTATGAAAGATTTAAATCCTGGATTTACAGCATTCAGTTTCGAGATGAGTGCAGTCACAATGTAGTTTAAGATATAATTTTCACATGAAAACTTATTTACCACAGCACAAACGTATGTACCTATTCATGTAACATTAAAATAAAGTGGAAACAAATTGCATAATTTGGTATATAAAAAAGTACAAAATGTTTTTAGTTTTAATTCGACATTGGACTACGACTACGAGGAAAACAGTGGTTCATTCCACTTGTACCATATTGACATTATTATGCACGATGCTCGTTCAAACGAACATCAGAAAAGTGTTGCCAAACTTAAGCTGACTACTATTTCCCCCCTAGCCTCAGTCACCCCTCATCCAGTTACTGGGTCTATGTCGCGACCCCCTTAGATATACCAGCCCTGGTGACAATTTCGAGGTTTTAATGATATTATAATTGAAGTAACTTACTTTTGTTACATTGTAACTGAAATTAGATATCTATGGAAAATTATTTTGCATTTGCTAATTTAATTTATATTAAAATTAAATGCATTGTATTGTCTGTTTAACCATTTACTTCCACAAAACATAAAATGAAAAAAATAAATCATCTTACCTTTGTTGGCACATGACACATGGGGTAGTTGAGTTTGCACCGTTGCCATATTAACAAAGTTTCTCCAGGTTTTATGTGTCTAGACTCTTGCCGCGTTTGAGAATCCACATCGGATGCATTTTTTACATCTCGAGCGTTTTTTTATCCACATCGGACGCATCTGTCTCATTACATTTACGTATACTGAATCACGTGATCAAAGATTTATTACATCTCAGATGCATCCGATGTGGATTCTCAAACGCAGCATCTATAGATAGATGAAAGTTCAGAGCTGATTTGAAGCACTAAAAAGTACTTGTTTTATACAGTAAGTTAAAAATTTATGAAAAATCACAAATTTTTAAAAAAAAATTTATCAAAAATTGCAATTTATTTTAGCTTATTTGCCTTATTATTGACATCGAACATGTATGTATTATTCACAAAACAATTATGGTATTGATATGAAAAGAGATATACGTATCTGTGATTTTTTACTTTTAAATTTTTGTGGTGTGTCATTTAAATCTTTTAAGTAGTAATTACCTACTTTATGTAAAATGGAATTTAATTACATAATAGTTGTTATGAGAGTTTATAATAAAACTGATGAATAGTTGTTGGAATGGATGAGTAGGAATAAGTTAGTGAAATCACAATTTAGATGCAAACAACGTCTTTGCCTAACCTAACGTCGGCTGAGCGTGTCTTTTCCATCTACATCATATCATGCTACGCTCGTCCCACCCACCTCCTAACCACTACAGAAGAGAGCGAGTGAAGGGAGCGCGCCTGGCCTACGTTTCGAAATTTGTGCTAATTTCGAAACGTAGGTCGGGCGCGCCTTTTTCCCCCTTAGAGCACGCTTACGCAAAAGAGAGCGAGCGAAGCAAGCGCGCCCGGCCTCACTCTCTTTTGCGTAAGCGTGTTGTAAGGTGGAAAAATGGCGCGCTTACGCAAAAGAGAGCGAGCGCGCCCGGCCTACGTTTCGAAATTTGCGCGAATTTCGAAACGTAGGCCGGGCGCGCTCGCTTCGCTCGCTCTCTTCGTAAGCTAGCTCTAAGAGGAAAAGATAGCGCTCCCGGCCTTCGTTTCGAAATTCGCGCGAATTTCGAATCGTAGGCCGGGCGCGCTTGCTTCGCTCGCTCCCTTTTGCGTAAGGGTGCTCTAAGAGGGAAAATGGGACGCCCGGCATACGTTTCAAAATTCGCGCGAGTTCCGAAAAGTAGGGCGGGCGCTCGCTTCGCTCTCTTCTGCGTAAGCGTGCTCTTATGGTGTACGTGAAAAAAGGGAAAAAAGGGCGCGCCCGACCTACGTTTCGAAATTAGCGCAAATTTCGAAACGTAGGCCAGGCGCGCTCCCTTCGCTCGCTCTCTTCTGTAGTGGTTAGGAGGTGGGTGGGACGAGCGTAGCATGATCTTATGATGTAGATGGAAAAGACACGCTCGGCTGACGTTAGGTTAGGCAAAGACGTTGTTTGCATCTAAATTGTGATTTCACTAACTTATTCCTACTCATCCATTCCAACAACTATTCATCAGTTTTATTACAAACTCTCATAACATCTATTATGTAATTAAATTCCATTTTACATAAAGTAGGTAATTTCTACTTAAAATATTTAAATGCCACACCACAAAAATTTAAAAGTAAAAAATCACAGATACGTATATCTCTTTTCATATCAATACCATAATTGTTTTGTGAATAATACATACATGTTCGATGTCAATAATAAGGCAAATAAGCTAAAATAAACTGCAATTTTTGATAAAATTTTTGTTAAAAATTCGTGATTTTTCATAAATTTTTAACTTACTGTATAAAACAAGTACTTTTTAGTGCTTCAAATTAGCTCTGAACTCTCATCTATCTATAAAGTCTAGACACATAAAACCTGGAGAAACTTTGTTAATATGGCAACGGTGCAAACTCAACTACCCCATGTGTCATGTGCCAACAAAGGTAATATGATGATTTATTTTTTTCATTTTATGTTTTGTGGAAGTAAATGGTTAAACAGACAATACAATGCATTTAATTTTAATATAAATTAAATTAGCAAATGCAAAATAATTTTCCATAGATATCTAATTGAAGTTACAATGTAACAAAAGTAAGTTACTTATTCAATTATAATATCATTAAAACTTCGAAATTGTCACCTACATAATAGTATGATAAAACCAAAATAACCTATAAAATTACAACTTTTAATTAATTTTTCTCAAAATTTTGTGGATTTTCCGCAAATTTTTTTTTAGGTATTTACTATATAAAATGAGTACTTTTTATTGCAATAATTTTTTTCTTTTAATTCCGACACTCTTAATCTTATACGGACCCCCAACATTGTTAATTTCAAAACAAATCAACGATTTTTTAGCATGCCTGCTTAAAAATTTCTTCAATGGAGATTGTGGCGCGCTTAGCTTAAAAAAGCCCGAAAATGCTTATTTTTTGCTTAAAATGAGCTTGAATTTCTCTCAGTGTGCCACCTCACAAAAATATCGCCTAATGGTAAATACCAAAAGTTTGAGATTCTCATTGTTAAAAAAGTTAATAATTTGAATTAATATGACTATTGCAAAACAGTAGGAAAAAGCAACTCCATTGTGTTCCTTTAATAAAATTTTGAAGGTTTTTTGTCTCTCTTGTAAAGCTGCCTAATTAACATAAAATGTGTCACTTTTTTAACAATGACATATGTTTTATGTAGATAGGAGATATGTAATTATTATTATAAAATGTTTGTTATACCTACATTTTTATTCGACAATAAAATTTTATAAAAAATAGTACAAATCATGTGCCATTTCTTTTAAAACCTATTCGCCATGTTTATTTTCAAAATGTAGATTTTATAAAATTATTTTAATATAAATTTATTTATAAAATTTTATTAAAATTGTATTAGATATTTGTTAACATTTCTAATTAACAAAATCTTTCAAACGGGCATATGCCCCTCCCACTTTAAGCAGTCAATAGTAATACCAATTTATAAAAAAGGAGATCGGAAAAAGGTATGCAATTACAGGCCAATTTCCTTAATAACCTGTCTAACTAAGATTTTTGAATCATCTTTAAATGATAGGCTAAATAGATTCATTAAAAAACACAGTTTAATTTTCCATAAACAATATGGTTTTAGAAAAGGTATATCAACAGTAGACGCCATAACTAATTTGACTTCAAAAATTTATAAATTAATAGATACAGGTACCCCCACAATAAGTATATTCCTAGATTTGGCCAAGGCGTTTGACACGGTGTCACACAGTCAAGGTGTGCCTGATGATGAAGTGACAACTTCGAAATCGGTCGCCAATTAAATTGACTTGTGAGAAATAAAGGACCTTTTCTTTAACCCTTACACTTAATCCCTACTACTCACATATGGCTACCCTCACTCCTAATTATTATTATTTGTCCCAGAATTGGGTTGAAAAGGGGAAGAAATAGTATAGGATTGTTTAAAAAGATTTGCAAAACCGTTTAGAATATTAGAAGGCCCCTCCAGCATAAGAGGGTCGCATTGTGCACCGGTACTGCTAGCAGGTATCACAGCAGGCATCTCTAATATATCAAGTTTTTATTTTTAGGATGTAAAACCGATTTTTAATGAGCACCATAAAACATTCTCCAATTATTTATTTTATGGAACTTGTGAGGCAAAATCAATTAATCTTTCTTGCACACTCACGCACGTACCTGCACACCCACGCACGTACCTGCACACCCACGCACGTACCTGCACACCCACGCACGTACCTGCACACCATTAATAAGTAATTGATCCAGATTTTTTATTAATCGTTCAGGAATATTTTGTAGACAATGTTCTGAAATTTGTGGAGCAAATCATAGACGCACACACATACATACACACACATACACACATTAATAAGTAATTGATCCAAATTTTTGATTAATCATTCAGGAATATTTTTTAGACAATGTTCTGAAAATTGTGGAGCAAATCATAGACGCACACACATACATACACACATTAATAAGTACCGTAATCTGGGGTGAGATCGGACACATTTTAAAGGTTTTTTTCTTAATAGCAAGAGGCTAGATTTTTGTAAAAATCTGAAAAAATTAATATAAGAACCTTAAACCTTCCTCTATCGAATACAGTATTTGTTTTTTGCATATTTCAAAAAATTCTATTTTTTTTATTATTGAAAGGTTTCCGAACTCACCCCTATGGGTGGTCTAAGTTCGGATCACCTTTAATTTATAGGAAAATCCAAACTTAATTTATAGTAAGAGTGTGTTCGGATAAATATAATTAAATATACATATATACAGATTTCATAAAAAAAATTTCTTAGGGGGGATAGGGGGTCCAAACACAATTTCGGTACGAACAATTTTATTTAAAGTAACAAAACTCAAATATTTTTCCAAAAAAAACATAAAAACATTTAAAAACACGTAATAACTATGTTATTAACCAAGAACATAAACAATAAAACTAAAATAAGTTTCCAAAAAACATAAAAACATTTTAAAAAACACGTAATAACTATGTTATTAACAAAGAACATTGCAATAAACTCATTATTCTATTTTGATGTTGTCGGAAAGGTGCTTAAAAAAGTGCCTTCCTCTTCTTATTTCTTTTAGAAGAATTTTTTTAAAAATATCTTTTTTAAACGCAAGTCCCTCATCAGAAATATCAGGAAATATAAAATAATTATTTTTTTTGCCTTTTATTCTGAGATATTTTACTAAAAAAAGCTCTTCCTTTATATCAACAATTTTATCTATAAGACCAACAAAATATCGAAATTTTTTTTGGTTTTCACAAGGAACCAAAACTACAACGAAATCTCCCACTTCAATGAGATTTTGATCAACTTCTGGTTCTCTCTCATAAGTGCTGGTAGAAGGTTGCTCAAATACAGACATTTCATTTTCGTCTTCATAAACGTTTTCTTCCTCTTCTACGCAAATGTTTTCCACATCACTCTCCTCAAAAATGATATTTTCTTCTTGGGGAAGATCTTCTGTTCTCACACCTTTTCCAGGGACAACATTCAGCTTTTTACCCCTCCTCGGTTTTTCGCTTTTTTCCTCCCATCTACAGTCTTTTAAATATTCGGAAAAACTTTGGCTCCAGTGATCATTAGCATTATCCTTTTTTGCTGCCTTTCCGGGCAACTTTTCCAAAACTATTTCAGCGTTTAATGGAACAATTCCACAAGCTCTAAAACCAGATTTGATATTTTTGTCGATATTCGGGCCCAAAGATTCTAAAGTTTTCTTTAAAAGACGAGGAAATTCTGATTTAGGCAGGATACCTTTATTTTTCATTTTCCAATCAGTCAAGTTTGCAAGCCAGTGTTTCTTCATGTGGCCAAAAAACGCAACATCCAGAGGTTGCAGCAAGTGGGTGGCATATGGGGGTAATTTTTTTATTTTTTTTTATTTATTTAATACATCCAACAGGCTTTATCAGCCCAATTACAGGAGTATATAATATAATATTTAAAAATACAAAGTTTGAGAATACTTACTTAACTAAATTACATTCTAATTACCTAATTTGATACCAATCTGTAACATTGCTCTCTAAATTGGTAAAATTTTAGAAAAAATATATCAACAGAATACTGATTAACACTTCTACACATTGTAGTTAAAGGACTGTGAAAGTGATGTTGTGAATTTGGCACTTGAATATGAAATGTTATATTTGACCTTGATGTAATACGTGGGATATGAAAATTAAATTGAGATAGCAGAGAAGATGAATCTATAGAATTATTAATTAATTTATAGATGAATATCAAATCTGCTATTTCTCTTCTTTTTCTCAGACTCACAAAACTGAATTCTTCTAACAATAAATTATAATCATAGTGACGAATAGGATAACGGCCATGTGTTTTAAAGTAAATAAATTTTAAAAATTTTCTTTGGACAGATTCTAATGCACTTATGTACTTTAAATGGTTAGTATTCCAAACACAACTGCAATACTCCAGTTTGCTACGAACTAGTGAAAAATAAACAGAGAAGATGGCTTCTAAAGATTTAAACTTTTTACAGTTTCTAATAACAAAACCCAAGATTTTTGTTGCACTTTGCACAGAAATTTCAATGTGTTCCGAAAAAGTCAGTTTGCTGTCAAATAAGATACCTAAATCTTTGTAATTATATATCCGGGGAATAACAAGATTATCTAATTGATAGTCGTATAAGACAGTGTTTACTTTCCTGGAAAAGGACAGGACTTTGCATTTGTTAGTATTCAAAGATAGTTTATTTACGATACACCAGTTATGTAAGTTTACAAGGTCGTTTTGAAGAGCAATGCAATCTGAGGTATCCTTTATTTCCCTATAAATTTTCATATCGTCTGCAAACAAGAGTTTCTTAGAGTTGATACAATGACAGATGTCATTAATAAAAATAACAAATAATAAATAAAATGAAATGAATGTCGTTTTCTTCACATTGCTTAATCACAAACAATGACAAGTGACTGGAAAGATTGTCGCCAATTAACAACTTTCGCCCTTCTAACTTGCGGAAATGTGGCAAAACCATTTGTAAAAACCAGTCTTCAAATATTGGTGTCTCAAACCACCCACTTTTCGATCTACTGTATACAGTGCCTTCTGGGCCCCCTTCTATCCAAGTTGGGTAAATATGAAGAGCTCTGTATACGACATACGGAGGCAGCAAAACACCTGAAGCACTAATCTGTAACGTTCATTTTTGGCCCCACGAATTAATAAAATTGTTTTGGCTTACCTGGTTAATCATACGAAAAAAAAGGGTAAAATCGTATGGTTGATATCACTATTATTTTGGTCATTAACTAATTTCACCTGTATTCTAACTTTCGGACATTATTATTATAATTTATTTCATCTCACCTCTGTATACGACATACGGAGGCAGCAAAACACCTGAAGCACTAGCATGTAACGTTCATTTTTGGCCCCACGAATTAATAAAATTGTTTTGGCTTACCTGGTTAATCATACGAAAAAAAAGGGTAAAATCGTATGGTTGATATCACTATTATTTTGGTCATTAACTAATTTCACCTGTATTCTAACTTTCGGACATTATTATTATAATTTATTTCATCTCACCACTAAGTAAAAGGTAGTATAATACTTTGTACATTGGTCATATTTGCGGTGTAGTGTTCACTGTTTTAATTTGCCAGACTCTCCTAAAAATAGACCAAGTTTCGTTGTAAATTTATATATATTATGTATTATAGTCTCACCTTTGGGTAATTAATTATTTACGATACCATTCTTTAAGATTTTCTTGTTTATTTTTGGTTAGGTTAATGTTTATTAATTGTGACAGTGAATGACATAAACGTCATTTGACGACAGAACACCGACAAGTGTCATGTTTGTAGGACGTTCCAATATCGGGCTCAGAACCCGAGGTAAGGTAGTTTCACAATGAGCGATTTTAAGTCGTGAGGGATTTTTTTTTGCGATCGCTGTTGTATTAATTTTTGTCGGGAACAGTTTCCCAAATGTAGTTATACTGTATATAAATATAGTTTTTAGGGTACCTTTCGTAAATGGTCTGTTAAGTTATATAGTGGGGAATTCTTGAGGATGAATTTCTGAACCCACTTGACATTTATCGGAAAGGGATTTCGGCCATTTTGGACGGCTGACGTATTGTTTTTTTTTTTCTATCAGTGGGTATTCAGTCACGAGAGACGATTTTTGTGTCGAAATAGAATTTTCTTAATATTTAGCCCCATCGGCTTACCCTAATTAAAGGGGATTTTAGATTCTATTTCATAGTTAATTGTGGGTAAATGGACATTTCGTATTTTGAGGGGAATTTTAGTGAATTGGTAAATTCCCATGGTCATTGGTCCAGCCCATATCTATTATAGGATTTTAACGCAATAATTGGGAGTTCACAGCATTTGGAGTGTGGAATATTGTTGCTGTGGATCATCTCACGTGTTTCTCATCCTTGGAAGGCTACCAAGTTAACCCTTTACGAAAAAGGTATGTTTTGTATATATTAGGTTATGTTACCAACCATGTGTAACAGAATTTTAATTATTTGAGCTCATAATACTGTTTATGACTCACTGTTGAGCCAATGTAGTTTTTCTTTATCCTAGATACTGAATATTTTCTAGTTTATGTACATTTTTGGGTAATCCTATAGTTCGGGATACTTGAGTCAATGTGTATTGACATTTTTCTTTGTAATATTTTAAGGGTTTCACCCAGGGGCCTGTTAGCCCAAGATTCGTCGACAATTTTAACCCAGGGGGTTGTTAGCCCAGGATTCGACGACAGTTTGACCCAAGGGGTTGTTGACCCAGGATTTCAACAGTTGTACACAGAGGGTTATATCGTCCGGAGTTCAACGGTTTCATCGAGGGAACACAGAACATTGGTATGCTAACCACCTAGCTTACTTGTAGCTAGATTTACAATGATGATTCTCGTTCTGGATAGGAAGATGGGAATGCTGTGAAAGAAGACACCCTACTATCAGGTTTTTTTTATACTTTATACTGAAGATTTCATGTGTGCATTGTTAAACTATACATTCACTTTCAACCGAATGTTGTCAAGGTATTCTCAACATTATTTATACTTTTGAGCACAGAATGTTCTAGGGTTCTTTCACACATAACTTAAGTATTATCAAATGTTACATCGTCTAATTGATTAATATTTTAAAGCTTTTACTTAATTTAAGCACTTAATGCTGATGTAGTAATCCTTCGGGTCGCAGAACACTTGGACTGCTTCCACGTTTAAGTTGTAATTCTTCAGTTATTAAGGGCTACTGCCATAATTTTACTTTTTTTCAATTTATTCATTATTAAATGGTCCAGACTTAACGATTAAGTTAAGCAATCTCAGAAGACCCGTGTGGGGGCAGAGATTAAGTAACCTCTTCCAATCTGGGAGTTTAAGTAAATAACCTCTGTGTCTGAAGTCCTTTGTGTATCTTTGTATATTTATTTTATTTTTATATTTTTATTTAGTTCTATGAATTATACTTAATTATAAAATTTCATGGTTTAATAATTTTCTTTTGGGTAGTTTGGTCTTAACCAAAAGTTAAACAGATATCGCCTTCCAATTTGGAGAGGGGTTATAAGATTATAAAGATTATAAGTTTACTGTTTTTATAATATATGAAGTAGTATAGGTACGGTGATGCACAATATTTAAGTTAACTATTATATTATATTTTTTTTATGTAAGGTGGAAATTAATGTTTTGCGCAAGCGTCATGCCTGGTACCAAGCTAACGACGAACCGTTCCATACTTTGATACATTTATTAATTTTTTTGGGTTATGCATATACATACACTGTGTAAGTTTTTCCTTTTAATTTCCTCCAACTTTTTTTTTTTATTATCTAAGCCATCAGGTAATTAGTTTGTATATTTACTAAATATTTTTTTTTTTTTTTTTTATAAAGGAACATAAGTTGAGGTTTGTCTTTTATTTCTTTCCTCATTTACTGGGTTTTTGGGGAAATAGGATCATAGTTTGGCCACTATATAGACCCAGTTGGCGCCTATTTATTTGTCTACTATTTCCGGAATTTTTGTAAGCTATCCACCCCCTAGCTGCCGTCTGAGCGACGTCGAAGGCCCGAAGGTTGACACCGGAACAACCGAAACTTGTGTAACCGTAGTAGACAACATTTTTAATTGTAGTTAATACTTTAATAATTTTTTTTTTTTTTGTTTAAAAAATTTTGGTGGAATCACCAAGTTCATTTTGTAGGTTACATTTTTGGCGCCCAACGTGGGGGCCGTCGTGTTTAAAATATTATATTTTGAGTAATTACCTTGGCTTTTTGATGAATATAAGTCTTAGATAAATTTCATGCTGATAGAATTGAGTATATGTATATGCATTTACCATTTGTTGTAAGAACTGAATAGTGTACTAATTTGATTCATTGATTCACCTTTTTAAATTATTTTTACTATTTGAATTTTGAGTATTTAAAGAAAGTCAACTGATTGTGTATTATAGTTGAAATTTTGACTTTATTATTATTATTTTTGCACTATATATTGTATATTTTGGAACTTATATTTATATCGAGTTTATGAGTTTGATATTAAGATGGCTCGTAAAATGTTTATTAATCGTTTGGAGAAAGAGGAGCTTGAGTGGGAACTTCGCTTTAGAGGTCTCAATGTTGGCACCGCAGAAGAGATGCGATCTCAACTTTCTATGGCTCTGCGTATGGAAAAAGCTGGTGATAGTTTTAAGTACCCTAGTTATCCTTTTAAGTTTGCTGATGATGAGGCTGCTCTTTCCAGGAAATGTGTGGAGTTAGACGCTTTGTTAAGTAGTTATAGTGGGAGTAATAATGTCAGCGAGACTCAGAAACTGCAGAGTAAGTTGTCACACACATGGAATAGGTTTGATCAAATGGATACTGCTGGAGATGTAACACTTGAAGGCAAAAGAACAGAAATATTGACCAAATTGATTAGTTTGCATGATGAGTTTCAGACGAAATCGCGACCACCTCCTAGTAAAGATGCTATTGTACCAGCTGCATTGAGTGTCGTGACCAGTAATTTAGATGGACAATTTTTGAATGGTGTGCAAAATGCTGCTACTTCGTCTCCTGTTGTTAGTATTCCACATGCTTCTTCTCAGGCTAATATTTCACAAACTAATATTTCGCAGGCTAATATATCTCATAGCCTGAATTCTAAAATGGTACCGCCACATAAGTGGGGATTAGAAAAGTTTTCTGGATCATCTAGGTCTTTGTCCATTACAGCTTTTCTCGAACGAGTAGAAGAACTTCGTATCGCTCGCCATGTTCCATCAGAAATATTGTTAGATTCAGGTGTCGATTTGTTTTCCGACAAAGCTTATCAATTCTACAAGGATGTCAGGCTTCGTGCTCACAGTTGGTGTGAATTAAAAGATGAGTTCAAACGAGAGTATTTAACTGCACATCATACTGATGATTTATTTGATGAACTCAGAAAAAGGACACAACATTCGTCTGAGTCTATAGGTGTTTATCTTGCTGTTATGTCTAGTTATTTTAGTAGGTTGGGATGTTTTGTGCCTGAAAATGCAAAAATGTCAATTATTATTAAGAATTTACACCCTTTTTATCAAGATAGATTGAGAGATCCACTCCCTAGTACTGTAGAGGAGTTGAGACAAGTATGTCGTCGTATGGAGGATAGACGCGATGCTATTAATAGCTATGTTGAGCCTAACAGTCGAAGAGGTAATGTGTTAGAAAGAGATTTGGCTTTCGTCGATGTTGACACACGTCAAGTAGATCGTTTGGATGTAGATCGTTTGGAGGTAGATAGTATGTCGATTGGTAAAGAGTCGTCAGTTGTATGTTATCGGTGTAAGAAACCTGGGCATCGAGCAATTGGTTGTCTTCTTCCCAAGCAGCTGAAATGTTTTAAATGTCAGCGTGAAGGTTATACAGTGAGGACTTGTCCAAGGTGTAACCAGGGAAACGAAGTCAGGCGCTCTTAACTGGTCGAAAGAGTAGTGCTGTACAACGCTCGACTAAAGTTCAACCCATTCTTGACTATATTTTGGATCATGCTAGGGATGACGAAAGGCCCTACCTTAAGGTAAACGTATTTGGTGTTGAGTTATTAGGTCTTTTGGATTCGGGTGCGTCGAAGACTATTGTAGGTAGTACTGGTTGGAAACTTTTGCAGACTTTAGGTTTAGAAGTTGATACTTCGAAGAAAACTAGTTGTAGGGTTGCGAATGGACAGATGTGTGAGTGTATTGGTGAGTGTTTGGTTCCATTTGCCCTTCGAGATCAAGTCAAGATTATTCCTGTTTTAGTAGTGTTAGATGTTCCACATGTTCTTATTTTGGGTGCTGATTTTTGGAGAATAATGGGGGTTGTACCAGATCTTAGACATAATGAGTGGCATTTTTCAGAGTCTTCCGTTGATATTGCCACAGTAGATCATCTTAGGAGCAGTTTTACGCTTAGTGATTTGCAGAAAGCTCGTTTGGATGCTGTAATTGAGCATAATAAAGTTTTAATGGGAACTAGTTTAGGGTGTTCTAATGTTGCTGAACACACAATTGTTTGTCATTCTCCACCCATTAAACAAAGATATTACCCAGTTTCTCCAGTGATGCAGGAACATATTGATAAGGAGTTGGATGAAATGCTTCGTCTTGGTGTTATTGAGAAATCTAACAGCCCGTGGAGTTCGCCGATTTTACTGGTGAAGAAGAAGGATGGTACTTTTCGCTTTTGCGTGGATTATCGCAAGTTGAACGCTGTAACTGAAAGGGATAGTTACCCTCTTCCTTATATTACCAATACTTTGGACAAACTTCGTAATGCCCATTATTTATCCACATTGGATATCAAATCTGCATATTGGCAGGTAAAGGTGGCTGAGTCTTCAAGGCCTTTTACAGCTTTTACTGTCCCTGGACGTGGGTTATTTCAGTTTAACCGAATGCCCTTTGGACTCCATAATGCCCCTGCGACGTGGCAACGCCTTATTGATCAAGTTCTTGGACCCGAGCTGGAACCTAACGTTTTCACCTATCTAGACGATGTAGTAATTGTTACTCAGACCTTCGAGGAACATTTGGTTATTTTAGAGGAAGTTTTTAGGCGTATTAGGGAAGCCAATTTGACTGTTAGTTGGGATAAGTGTTATTTTTGTCGTCCCCAATTGAAGTATTTAGGGTATGTTATAGATGGGACTGGACTTCATGTGGATCCTGACAAGGTCAAGGCTATGTTGTTGTTACCTACGCCTAAATGTGTTAAAGATGTTCGTGGTGTGATAGGAACTTTCTCATGGTACCGCAGGTTTATTCCCGATTTTTCCACTTTGATTTCGCCAATTACGGCTTTGTTGCGTAAGGGTAGGAAGTTTAGCTGGACACCAGAGTGTGATGTTTCATTTAATAAGATTAAGGAATGTTTGGTGAAGGCCCCTGTGCTAAGTTGTCCTGATTATAATTTTCCATTTGAAGTTCATTGTGATGCTAGTGGTTATGGACTTGGTGCTGTCCTCGTTCAGATTCATCCAGATGGGGATCGAGTAATTAGTTATTTGAGTCGTTCGTTGACTAAGCAGGAACGTGTTTATTCCACTACGGAGCGTGAATGTTTGGCTGTTCTATGGGCAGTAGAGAAACTTAGACCTTATTTAGAGGGTGTCTCATTTACAGTAATCACCGATCATTATTCCCTGGTTTGGTTACAAAATCTAAAGGACCCTGCTGGTCGATTAGCCAGATGGAGTGTCAAACTCCAACAATACGACTTTAAGATTGTTCATCGCAAGGGTAAAGATCATGTTGTGCCGGATACTTTGTCTAGGGCTATACCGGATGTTGAGATTAGTGAGGTTTCTGTTGTTAAAGATCGTTGGTACAGTGGTATGATAGATAAGGTGTTAAAACACCCTATAAAGTACTCACAGTGGCGAGTCATTGATGGTAAGCTATTCAAACACATTAGAACAAATTATAAGACTTTAGGAGATGTTGCTGACGATTGGAAAGAAGTTGTTCCTAAAGGGGATAGGCGAGGGATTATGCAACAATTGCATGATTTGCCTTTAGCTGGACATATGGGTGTGTTGAAAACTTTTAAGCGTGTTAGTGAAAGGTTTTATTGGCCCAAACTTAGGTCAGATGTGGCTGCGTTTGTTAGGAATTGTTCGGTTTGTGCAGCGCATAAGGTTGACCAGAGTGGCCCTAAAGGACATATGACACCCCAACCCAGAGCTACTCGTCCTTGGGAAATTATTTCTACTGACTTGATAGGTCCACTACCTCGATCCATGGCTGGCAATAGATTCATCTTAGTCGTTGTCGATCTGTTCACCAAGTTTACGCTTACTTTTCCTTTGAAATCCTCTACTGCACCAATAGTAGCTAAACGAATTGAAGAGGGGGTATTTTTGTTGTTTGGTATTCCGCGTTTGTTGCTTTGCGATAATGGTCCACAGTTTACTTCGGGAGCGTTCTCCTCATTAATGAAGGAGTATGAAGTTTCGGTAC
Source organism: Psylliodes chrysocephalus (assembly GCA_927349885.1). NCBI lineage: Eukaryota > Metazoa > Arthropoda > Insecta > Coleoptera > Chrysomelidae > Psylliodes > Psylliodes chrysocephalus. The sequence goes on from OV651814.1 coordinate 86,364,318, forward strand.
GGTTTAACGCCCATTATCATCCTCAGGCGAATCCTACTGAAAGGTATAATAGGACTTTAAAAACGATGTTGGCTATGTTTGTTTCTGATAATCACCGAAAGTGGGACGTTGACTTAGCAAAAGTGACTTGTGCTATACGTACTTCTTTTAACGAGTCTACTAAACAGACTCCTTACTATCTTAATTTTGGGAGAAATATGGTCTTAAAGGGTAGCGAATTTGAAATTAAAGATAAACTGAGAGATTGTTCTGCTGACATTGGTATTAATAATGTTGAGAATAACAAGGCATTTGATGATTTGTTTAAGGACGTCAGGGAACGACTAGATAAAGCTTCGCAGAAAAACGAAAGGGTATATAATCTTCGGCGACGTAGGGAGGAATTGCTTCCTCATCAATTGGTTTGGCGTAAGAATTTTGTTTCTTCTGATGCTGCACGGTACTATACTAAGAAACTAGCACCTCGATGGGTTGGTCCCTATTTAGTTAAGAAAAAGGTATCTCCGTGGACATATGTTTTGATGGACGAAAAAGGTAATGACAAAGGGACTTGGAATATTAAAGATTTGAAGACAGCTAGCGCTGGTGAGAATTCACCTGAGTGAATTCTCTTGAAGTAAGGGGGGAATCTGTAACGTTCATTTTTGGCCCCACGAATTAATAAAATTGTTTTGGCTTACCTGGTTAATCATACGAAAAAAAAGGGTAAAATCGTATGGTTGATATCACTATTATTTTGGTCATTAACTAATTTCACCTGTATTCTAACTTTCGGACATTATTATTATAATTTATTTCATCTCACCACTAAGTAAAAGGTAGTATAATACTTTGTACATTGGTCATATTTGCGGTGTAGTGTTCACTGTTTTAATTTGCCAGACTCTCCTAAAAATAGACCAAGTTTCGTTGTAAATTTATATATATTATGTATTATAGTCTCACCTTTGGGTAATTAATTATTTACGATACCATTCTTTAAGATTTTCTTGTTTATTTTTGGTTAGGTTAATGTTTATTAATTGTGACAGTGAATGACATAAACGTCATTTGACGACAGAACACCGACAAGTGTCATGTTTGTAGGACGTTCCAATATCGGGCTCAGAACCCGAGGTAAGGTAGTTTCACAATGAGCGATTTTAAGTCGTGAGGGATTTTTTTTTGCGATCGCTGTTGTATTAATTTTTGTCGGGAACAGTTTCCCAAATGTAGTTATACTGTATATAAATATAGTTTTTAGGGTACCTTTCGTAAATGGTCTGTTAAGTTATATAGTGGGGAATTCTTGAGGATGAATTTCTGAACCCACTTGACATTTATCGGAAAGGGATTTCGGCCATTTTGGACGGCTGACGTATTGTTTTTTTTTTTCTATCAGTGGGTATTCAGTCACGAGAGACGATTTTTGTGTCGAAATAGAATTTTCTTAATATTTAGCCCCATCGGCTTACCCTAATTAAAGGGGATTTTAGATTCTATTTCATAGTTAATTGTGGGTAAATGGACATTTCGTATTTTGAGGGGAATTTTAGTGAATTGGTAAATTCCCATGGTCATTGGTCCAGCCCATATCTATTATAGGATTTTAACGCAATAATTGGGAGTTCACAGCATTTGGAGTGTGGAATATTGTTGCTGTGGATCATCTCACGTGTTTCTCATCCTTGGAAGGCTACCAAGTTAACCCTTTACGAAAAAGGTATGTTTTGTATATATTAGGTTATGTTACCAACCATGTGTAACAGAATTTTAATTATTTGAGCTCATAATACTGTTTATGACTCACTGTTGAGCCAATGTAGTTTTTCTTTATCCTAGATACTGAATATTTTCTAGTTTATGTACATTTTTGGGTAATCCTATAGTTCGGGATACTTGAGTCAATGTGTATTGACATTTTTCTTTGTAATATTTTAAGGGTTTCACCCAGGGACCTGTTAGCCCAAGATTCGTCGACAATTTTAACCCAGGGGGTTGTTAGCCCAGGATTCGACGACAGTTTGACCCAAGGGGTTGTTGACCCAGGATTTCAACAGTTGTACACAGAGGGTTATATCGTCCGGAGTTCAACGGTTTCATCGAGGGAACACAGAACATTGGTATGCTAACCACCTAGCTTACTTGTAGCTAGATTTACAATGATGATTCTCGTTCTGGATAGGAAGATGGGAATGCTGTGAAAGAAGACACCCTACTATCAGGTTTTTTTTATACTTTATACTGAAGATTTCATGTGTGCATTGTTAAACTATACATTCACTTTCAACCGAATGTTGTCAAGGTATTCTCAACATTATTTATACTTTTGAGCACAGAATGTTCTAGGGTTCTTTCACACATAACTTAAGTATTATCAAATGTTACATCGTCTAATTGATTAATATTTTAAAGCTTTTACTTAATTTAAGCACTTAATGCTGATGTAGTAATCCTTCGGGTCGCAGAACACTTGGACTGCTTCCACGTTTAAGTTGTAATTCTTCAGTTATTAAGGGCTACTGCCATAATTTTACTTTTTTTCAATTTATTCATTATTAAATGGTCCAGACTTAACGATTAAGTTAAGCAATCTCAGAAGACCCGTGTGGGGGCAGAGATTAAGTAACCTCTTCCAATCTGGGAGTTTAAGTAAATAACCTCTGTGTCTGAAGTCCTTTGTGTATCTTTGTATATTTATTTTATTTTTATATTTTTATTTAGTTCTATGAATTATACTTAATTATAAAATTTCATGGTTTAATAATTTTCTTTTGGGTAGTTTGGTCTTAACCAAAAGTTAAACAGATATCGCCTTCCAATTTGGAGAGGGTTATAAGATTATAAAGATTATAAGTTTACTGTTTTTATAATATATGAAGTAGTATAGGTACGGTGATGCACAATATTTAAGTTAACTATTATATTATATTTTTTTTATGTAAGGTGGAAATTAATGTTTTGCGCAAGCGTCATGCCTGGTACCAAGCTAACGACGAACCGTTCCATACTTTGATACATTTATTAATTTTTTTGGGTTATGCATATACATACACTGTGTAAGTTTTTCCTTTTAATTTCCTCCAACTTTTTTTTTTATTATCTAAGCCATCAGGTAATTAGTTTGTATATTTACTAAATATTTTTTTTTTTTTCTTTATAAAGGAACATAAGTTGAGGTTTGTCTTTTATTTCTTTCCTCATTTACTGGGTTTTTGGGGAAATAGGATCATAGTTTGGCCACTATATAGACCCAGTTGGCGCCTATTTATTTGTCTACTATTTCCGGAATTTTTGTAAGCTATCCACCCCCTAGCTGCCGTCTGAGCGACGTCGAAGGCCCGAAGGTTGACACCGGAACAACCGAAACTTGTGTAACCGTAGTAGACAACATTTTTAATTGTAGTTAATACTTTAATATTTTTTTTTTTTTTTTGTTTAAAAAATTTTGGTGGAATCACCAAGTTCATTTTGTAGGTTACAAGCAGCCATCATAATTGACGTGCTGCTTTTAGAAGAATCAATAATTCTATTTATATGTTTGGATCCTTTTTTACCAACGACCTTTGATCTTCCAGGATCGTCAGTTAAATTTTGGATTCATCATAATTAATTATGTTCTCTGGAGGAATAGGTCCCATAACAGCCTGAAGGTTATCAAAATATTCTTGAACTTTTTGCCTATCGACTTCTGCTCTACTCCTCTTGATATTTTGTGCAACATAAATCCATAAAACCAATCTTCCCCGGGCATGTTGTCTTTAAATCCTGTGATTTTTGTTCCGGATCTGTCCAAATATGATTTGACGATTAGGCGAATATCCAGCCTAGTTAAGGAAAAGCCCCATTCGGCGGAAGTTAAAATTCCTTGTGCCAGTTCACTCTCTTGTTCTTGGCTTAATTTGGTTTGCCCGCCACTTTTTTTAGCGTGCTTACCTGTCATTTTGTCATTTATTGTCGATTTTGGTGTTGTAGAACTCTGCTGTCTCCCTCAGGGTCTTCCTTTTAGTTCTGACATCTTCAACAGCCTTATTTAAAGCCTCTTTGGCATAGTTGGATCTTTGTTTTACGCCAAGAGGATGCCTGTAATTTTTGGGCATGGTGTCCGAATTCGCCCCACGAAAAGCTATATTTTTTCTATAACAAGAAAAAAAATTCGGGAATGAAAAAATAAATGATAATTATTCATGAATCATTAGAAAACATATAAACCTACATTATATGAAAAATTACGATTCATTTGCTTACAGATCCCTTCCCCCAGATGTTCGTTTCTAACGTTATAAAAAATATGCAAATTACGACCCATATCAAAATATCCCGTACTTACCACAAACTTTCTCTAGCGGCAATTTCTACCTAACTGGAGTGAAATGAGACAATGGGTCCTATGATTGAACGTTTACGTTATCCATAACGTACATGTTAGGCTCAGTTTTAACAGTAATTAGGCAAGTTCGTATGATGAAAAACGGTTTCCAACACATTACTGTTATTTTCCGCCTGTTATGTTCTAATTTAACAGTTTTCCATCATACAAACTTGCTTAGTTACTGTTAAAATTCGACCTAACATGTACGTTATGGATAACATAAACGTTCAATCATAGGACCCATTATTGGACATGTAAACACATGCAAAAAACTTCGCCAATGAAAATCGTGCTCGTGGTCACGTGATTTCCCACGCCGCGCACCATTGTCCGAACTCGTACTACCTGTCCGATCTCACCCCAGATTACGGTAATTGATCCAAATTTTTTATTAATCGTTCAGGAATATTTTTTAGACAATGTTCTGAAATTTGTGGAGCAAATCATAGACGCACATACATACACACACATATCTGTAATCTCTGCTTGTTTTACAATATTCTAGTTTTTACAATCTTTTTTATCTTAAATATTATCCACTGGCGAGCTGTTGATGAAATATGACAATAATACAGTATGAACAACGTTCTTAATAAAATATTGGTAATTGTTGAATTTTTTTTTTTATTTGCAGATTTCTGTTCTTCTGAATCAAGATCGAAACATATTGACGGACATTTTGGGAAAGACTTTGTGGTTTGTAAATTTTGCGGAAAATTCATGACAAAAATGATTTTCTTTCGGCACCATTTTATTCATGTGGTAAAAAAAAGATTAAGAAAAAATTCTTTGGAAATCAACGACGTTTCAAGCTTGCGAACACATTTAATAATTTGCAGTAATGAAAAACCATTTAAATGTGACATTTGCTCCAGAGGATTTAATCAAAAATGTAACTTACAGCAACATTTATTAATTCACAGTAATGAGAAGCCATTTAAATGTGACATTTGTTCCAAAGGGTTTAATCGAAAATATTGCTTACGTGCACATTTAATAATTCATAGTAATGAGAAACCATTTAAATGTGACATTTGTTCAAAATGTTTTAATTACAAATCTAACTTACGAACACATTTATTAACTCACGTCAATGAAAAACCATTTAAATGTGACATTTGTTCTAAAGGATTTAATCAAAAAAATAACTTACGGGTACATTTAAAAATTCACAGTAAAGAAAAACCATTTAAATGTTACATTTGTTCCAAAGAATTTACTCTAAAATCTAACTTGCAACAACATTTAATAATTCACGTTAAGGAAAAACCATTTAAATGTGACATTTGTTCCAAAGAATTTAGTCTTAAATCTAACTTACAACAACATTTAATAATACACAATAAAGAAAAACCATTTAAATGTGACATTTGTTTCAAAGGATTTAATTTAAAATTTAGCTTACGGTCACATTTAACAAATCATACTAATGAAAAATCATTTAAATGCAAAATTTGTTCCAAAGAATTTAATCGAAAATGTAACTTAAAACAACATTTAATAATTCACAGTAATGAAAAACCATTTAAATGTAGTATTTGTTTCAAAGGATTTAGTCAGAAATCTACCTTAAAGCAACATTTAATAATTCACACTTATGAAAAACCATTTAAATGTAATATTTGTTCTAAGGGATTTAATTACAAACCCAGCTTACGGTCACATTTAATAATTCACAGTAATGAAAAACTATTTAAATGTGACATTTGTTCTAAAGCATTTAATCGAAAATATAACTTACAACGACATTTTATAATTCACAGTAATAACAAATCATTTAAATGTGATATTTGTTCTAAAGAATTTAATAGCAATTCTTACTTACGGAGACATTTAATAATTCACAGTAATGAGAAATCATTTAAATGCGATATTTGTTCCAAAGGATTTAAAAGCAATTCTTACTTACGGAGACATTTAATAATAACTCACATTTAATTGTTACATTTGTTCCAAAGGATTTAATCACTAATCTAACTTACTGCAACAATTTAAATTGATTTAAATGTGATGTTTGTTTCACAAAATTTAATTTAAAATCTAACTTCATAACAAAATTTAATACTAATTAACAGTAATGAAAATGTATTCGCAGTAGGTCCGGGTAATTGAGACTCTTATTTGCAAAGTTGACTATGGTTCGTTATGAATTAACATGAATTTTTTGAGAATATGTAGATTTTTTTATGAAATCTAGGAACATTTTCTTAACAGAATGCATGTACGCAAAACTCCATTTCAGAAAGTTTTATAAAACTTATCTACATATTTAGGTATAATCTAATGTAAGAGGCACTGTTCTACCCTAGCTTTATTGGGCTTGACATATACTGCCTTCGATCATGGTGAACTGTATCGTAGTATATTACCTGGGGTGGAGGCCTTATGCTCCACCCTGTAGCCTCTGGGAGATATTCTTGAAAGTCTGGTTGAAGCACTGGGTTTATTCAAATAAAACTGTCACTCTATATTTGAATTTGATATATTCACGGTTTGATGATTTCACATTTTACACATTTACTACTTGGATACATAAATTTATTGATCGATTACATATTAACTTTTGTAAACCAACTCGCACAATGCTTGAAATTTATTTACGGCGAATGCCGGCTTTGTAAGTGTTTGACTTGTCGCTTCGTCGACTGAGAAAACGAAAGTGAGCAGCGTTGCCAGCAATAGGAAAGTAAAAGTACTGCAGTAATACTGAAAACGGTATCGACTGAACATAAAAAGTACTGACAGTTGACAGACAGTTGCTCCAACTGAAATGACGAGCACATAATGACATTCAAAAAACAATTTGAGTTCACTAATTTCGTTTTTCTGTCTCTCTTAAATCTAATATAATAGGCAAGGCATATCTCTAAACTCTGTGGTGAGTGAAGCAGATTGCACACAGATAACTTTCTAAATTATAAATTACTATCCTATTGAATGTGTCGTGATTGTGATATATATATATATATATATATATATATATATATATATATATATATATATATATATATAGGCTTTTTATTTAAAATTATAAACTAAATTAAATGCTAACTCATACTTATTCTTACGTTACTTTAATTAATTTTTTTTAGGGATAAATAATACTCAATTACATTCAATATTCAACTTTTTTATTAACTAACAAGTCAGATGGAACCCATTCCAAACATTGTTTATTGTTTAACAGTTCTTTCCCCATTAGCAACGAATTTATTGTGGTGGGCAATAATCGATTCCTATTTTTGGTTTTTATATTATTTAAATCAGAGAATGTTCTCTCTGCACAAGCACTACTGTGGGGTAGACACATAATATTGAACACAAATAAACAAACATTTTCAAAACATTTCTCATTTAGTGCGTTTTTAAATTTAAATATTTTGAACCAAAAATGTTCAAAATCTAAGGTCAATAAATCACTCTTAATGGATTCAGGTAAATTGCAGATTTCTCTAAATTCACTACTAATTTCCTCAAATTTGTTTTTGCAAATATGAGGAAATGCAATTAGTAGATCGATTATACTTGAATTGCCAGTAAGGACATGAGATGGACTTAAACATTGAAATTTTTTATATACTTGGATGTTTTGAAATCGTTTCTTTAATTGTGAACAAAGTTCAATGTAATAACTTAAACACTTAAGTCTGAAGTCATGAATTTCATGATTACTAGAATTTTGGGATTTGATTATAAAATTAACATTGGCTCCTAGATATATTTCTTCAAGAGGTTTGTATTGTCTTGAATTTAATTCATCCCATTCTAAAAAGGGGGCACTATCAATGTAATTGGATTTCATAAAATTTTTAAAATTGTTTTAGTAGTTGTTTGAATTGCGTCATGTATATTATATAATTGGGGTCTTTCCGCTTGAAACTCCAAATTTAATTTTGTAATTAATGGTAAAATATATGCAAGAAATGTTAAATATAACTTAAAAATTACATTATTTAGAGCATTGTGAATGGTAGAAGCTGCGACCAAATTATCTTCTAAAATAGCTGCATTAAAATATAACAGCAGAGCTGGCCACTGTTCAAGAGTACGTTTCACGACTGCCTAAAAAAAAAACAAGCTAAAATAAATTTCAAATACTAAAAAGCATTTTAGATAATATACACATACTTCCAATGACAACCACCTTGTCTGGCTTGGTTTGAGAAGTTTATGAGGTTTTAATCTGGCATATTCCTGAAACTCTTTATATTCGACAATACGCTTGCTGCAGATGCACAGAGGTGGAGGGAGTGGCAAATACAACCCATAACAAATATATTGGGATTTATTTGTTTTAGCTTAGCTTGTACTCCATTAAATTTTCCCATCATCACAGCTGCATTGTCAGCCGCAAATCCCAATAAATTTGAATGAGGTATTGATAAACTTTCAATAGTAGTTAAAAATTTTTGTAGTATTCCTTCAGAAGTGACATCTGTAACTTCAACCAAAGCTAGAAGTCGATCCTTTACTTTTTCTAGTCTTATATCCACATATCTCACAAGTATGGCTAAACATTTTTTTACTGAGACGTCAGTGGTTTCATCAACTATTATGGAATAGTTTGTATCTTTTAGAATGGATGCAATACTTTGTTCACTGTCCTTTTGAAAATTTTTAAGCAAACGTAGTTTTCGTCCTTGAACAAGATATACTTTTCAAAATTTCTGAGTCTGGAGCTGCGGATGATAATAATTTGGGCAAATGGTCCATTAACAGTAAAGGTAAATTGTGCTCAATGGCCATCATTGTAAGTTTCATTTCATATTCCTTCACTTTCCTGGCAAAAACTTTTTTTTCTTCAACTTTTAAATTATAATTTCTCATATCAATAGTATTTTTTATTGAATGTTCCCTTTTCTTGTGGGAAATTCTTTTTTCATGTCTTTCCAAATGTGTGTAACTACCCGTTACATTCTTATTACAATATTTACAAAAGCTGAAGCCTTCTTTATCAACTAACCACTTAAACCGCTTGGTGTAGACCTCACGACACTTCTGAATATATTTCCCTTTTTTTCTAAAATGAAAAACAATATTTAATAACAATAAACATAGCTGAACATTTTATCACTTACATTTCTTCTGGTTACATCTGGCACAACTTCTATTACCCCATTTTCACTAATATCTGATTCAGATTCAGATCCATCAGTGCTACCAGCTGCAGTGGAGCTTGGTAAAGCAATAGGAATAATTGGCTCTGTAACTGATTGTATGGAAGTTGAAGGTTCTGAGATAAGTGGTTCAGCAATTTGTTGGTGTATGGGTTTAAAAAAACTAAAAAAAAACACATTTACAATATCATATTATTTATAAACTTAGACATACCTACCTAATAATATTAGATTGTTTAGCCATAGGAACTATTTCACCAACAATCCAAAAAACAAAGTATGAACTATACTATACGCCAATACGCCCCAAAGGCCAACACCACAACCTGCACCAGTCAACCACAAATATGATGATATATATCTACAAACTACAAATACAAAGTTAACACACAAATGCTAAATACTACTGATTACTATTTAATTACCTGCTATACTGGAAAATGCGACGATTACAAATTACGACGAACGATCGAACATCTAACAATTTTAACCACAAATTCTAACGAATCTTGCGTCTGTTACTGTCACTGGTCACTGTCATTACTGTCATTGTGGTTTGTCGTTTGTCAAATAAATGTCAACCGTTTGTAATTAACAACCATAGATCATGACATTTATAGAGGAGCAAAGCACGTAAAGTAATTTTTTACTGAGAGTGAAGGCAAAACAATAAAATATATATTTTTCAAACTCTACCTCAAACTACTTGCCTTGAACAGAAAAAGGTACTGATGGATAAAAAGTGGCACTGAGGTACTGATAATGGCCAAAAAGCACTGATTTCAGTACTTTAGCACTGACACTGGCAACGCTGAAAGTGAGTGTTTTGTTCTGCTATGCTTGTTAGCTCGCATCGGTTTTACCGGCTTTTTTCTAATTGGTTATCTAGTATCGTATGATTGCACGCGAGAGTAATGATTGGGTGAAAAAATCTCGCGTGACTTAGTTTTAATTGTTTGCGAAGTAGCAGGTGTCTTTGAAGGTTATTTGAAAGTTAACCGGGTTGTTATTTCACAACTTTGGATAATTGGTTTATACAGGGAGTGTCCATTTAGTATTTTATTCTTTTTGTTTGTTAAGTGCGGAGGTTTATACAGGGAGTATCTATCTAATATTTTATTCTTTTTTGTTTGTTAAATGCTGATTTAGATTAGCAGATAGGACATGTTGAATGTAATTTCAACTGTCATATTAGGCACTTTTGGTAGTTAATAATGACACACGCTGAAACGTAGCTTTGAAAAGTAATAAATGTATAGTGCGATTGATACTAACATTTGTTTAAGTCCGAAACATAAATGGTAATAAAATCGAAAAAAAAGAGCAGTAAAATAGTAACATTATTTATTTAATTTTGGACTGTTTATTTCGGGAAGGAAGACAGTAACGTAACTTAACAAATGTGTGAAAAACTAAAATTAAACATTTTAATGCTTAAAACAGAACACTTTATATTTATCCTACGTTTAGAGTTAACAAATACATACAATTTATCTGTAGAAATGCATTCAGAGAGTTGTGGTATAGAAATTTGTGTTAAAAATGTAAAATACTGTATTATTGTAATGTATAGACCGTCTGGAGCCAATGTAGATATATTTTTTAATCAAGTTACTGAAATATTAGATTATTGTGTAAAGAAGCATAAAAATGTTATTCTTTGTGGAGATCTGAATATTGACTACTTAACTCAATCTAACAACAAAAATATTTTATTAGACCTTATGCAATGTTATAATTTGACAATTCAAAATACAGATCCCACGAGGGTACATAAAAAGAGTAATGGGACTGTTTCAATATCAAAACTTGATTACGTATTTACAAATATGCCTATAGATACTTATAACGAAACTGTTCATGATCTGAATCTAGGAGATCATTTTGGTTTAATTTTAAATATAAAATCAGAATTAATTACTCCTGTAAAAAGACAAATATCTTTTAGAAATCTGGGTGAAAATGCTATTGGTAATCTGCAAAACTATTTTCGACATAATCGTAATTTTAATGAACTAGGCAACTACGCAAATATTAATGACATGTTAAATGATTTCTATGGTGCTATTAATTTTGCAATCGATAAATTTTGTCCAATGGTTAAGAAAATAGTTTGTTTAAATCAAAATAGGAAATGTAAATGGATTACCACAGCGACAATTGAAATGGGTAATAGATTAAAAAACCTGCATTGGTTAAAACAGAATTTTTATGATAAACATTTAGAATTAGAATACAAAACTCAATTTAAAAACTATAAACAAAAACTAAAACGTGATAAAATATTTTATTATCAAAATTCAATTGACAATAAGACGAACCCTATTGAAATGCAAAAATACGTATGGAAACTAGTTAAAGAAAAAAGCGGCAGAATAAAGACAAATCAACAAATTAAATTAAAAATCAATGAACAGATAATTAAAAATAATTTTGAGGTAGCAAATAGTTTTGTTAAACACTATAGTAATGCAGTAAAATTATTGAATGAAAAGTATTTTGGAAGCGCTAGTACAGATTGTACAAAATGTGTTCTGAGTAACAGTAATTCGTTTTTCTTTGACCCAGTAAATAAACAAGACGTTTTAGAGATAATTGGAAATTTAAAAAATACTAATTCTGTTGGAGTAGATTGCATACCCACTAAAATTATTAAAAATATTGCTTATTATGTAGCTGAACCTTTAGCTAATATAATAAATGTTTCCGTTCAGGATGGTGAATACCCTGAAGATTTGAAAGTAGGATTAATAACTCCTTTATACAAAAAAGATGATCCGCTAAGTTTAAACAATTATAGACAAATAACAGTATCAAATGTCATAAGTAAAATAGTCGAAAAGGCTATGTATAATAGGATGATTTCTTACTTAGAAAAGTATAAGATCATAACTAAATGCCAAAATGGTTTTTACCCTGGTAGATCAACGGAGAGCGCTATATATGATTTTGTTGAATTTTTATACAAACGCCTTGATAGCAAAAAAGTTATTGGAGCACTTTTCTTTGATCTTACACAAGCTTTTGATTGCTTAAATTTGGATTTTGTGGAAACTAAACTTCAATCTTTAGGTTTTCGAGGAAATGTGTTAAGTTGGCTAATGTCATATTTAAGACATAGAAAAATTATTGTCAAAGTGAATGAAACTTGTTCAAATGAAGGTAATGTAGATATGGGGGTTCCTCAGGGATCCGTATTGGGACCATTGATATTTCTTATATTTATAAATGATTTACCAACATACTTAAACGCAGATTGCATTGTTCTATATGCAGATGATGTGTCAGTGGCTTCTTATGCGAATTCTCTAGAAGAACTTTCAAACAAATTGAATTTCCTCTATAACAAATTCAATGAGTGGTGTCTACAAAATCACCTAATATTAAATTCTAAGAAAACGGTACTGATGAAATTTAACATTACTAATAACATTGAGAATGTAATAACAGTGACAACAGATAATCTAAATATGACAATGTCCGAGTCTACAAAATTTCTGGGAACTTTTCTTGACAGCACCTTATCATTTCAATCGTGCATTGATTATATTAGTAAAAAGGTTAATAGTGGGTATTATGTTTTATTTCAACTAAAAAATATTTTAGGCAAACAACAACTTATAAATATATATTACGCAATGATATACTCTCATTTGTCATATAATATAATTGTGTGGGGAAATTCATCATCCTCTAATAGGCTTTTCATTTTACAAAAAAGAGTTTTGAGATTAATTCTTGGTCTTAATAGAAGAATATCATGCAAATCATATTTCCAACAACTTAATATTTTAACACTGCCTTCTATTTACATTTATAAATGCATAATATATATTAGGAAAAAAATTAATGAATTTAGTAAAAATTTAGATAATCATAACTACCAAACCAGGCATGGTAATTTGTTACGAATTCCGAATCATAGAACAGCGTTCTATCAAAAATGTCCGTCATATGCTGGCATACAATTATATAATAAATTGCCCCAGTCAATAAAAGATGAACAAATTTTTAATTCTTTTAAGAAAAAACTTAAGGAATTCTTGTTAGAGAATTGTTTTTATAATGTAGATGAGTACTACAATTTTAACTAAATAAGTATGGCTCCACTCGGTCTGTGTAATATTATTTATTTTTTTTTTGTTACGTGATATATGCTCTGTTTATTTTATATATATATTTTTTTATGTTTACTTGCCTAAATTATATACATTCTTTGTAAAACACTTTGTAAAACTGACTTTTCCAATACCGTGTAGCAATGGTCTTACTGGAATAAAGATTTTTTTTTTTTTTTATTAACACACACAACCAAACTTATATGGAATCGCCCAGTAATTTCGAAAAATAGAATATAATTCTATTTTTTCCAAACCAAGTTTATTACAAAAATAAATAAAAATTATTTAATTTTCTTAATAACAGAAAGTGTAGATTTCTATAAAAATAATTTTTCTGAAAATGACAATTTAACAAGAAATAATGCTATTCAAATAATTTTAATAATCAGTATTGCCACCTCTAGCATCGATGCAAGCACGAATTTGACGAGGCATGCTATCTATCAAGTTGTTGATTTCTTCTTGAGGAACATTTACCCATTTCTCTAAAACAGCTTGCATAAGTTGTTCTGTGTTACCAGAGTTATTTTGACGAGCTCTAATCTTTGTTTTAATCTTATCCCATATGTGCTCTATAGGATTAAGATCCGGTGAGCCAGAAGGCCACTCTAAAACTGCAACACCTTTCGTTTCTAAGGAAATTTTTGCAACTCTGCTGGTATGTGAAGGTGCATTATCTTGCATAAATAAAAAAATCTGATGTGTCCAACACATGACTTTCCTATCTAGTTATTATAGGCTTTTTCCGGTTATTTTGTACAACCTATTGCAGCACCTCTATAAATGTTTAGAGGATAAACTAAATATATACATTTTCCACATACATCTAACTCGAAACATTTTTCTATAGATATTCATTGAAAACGAAAATACTGAAAAATTTAAATTTAGCACTTTTCCTTCAATTTTTTCCAATACGGTCCATTTTAGAAAAATCATATAAAAAAACAAAAATTATAGAGATCGATATCACAAATAACTTTTATTTTAACAATTTTCCTAAAAATTTGAATTTTATTACATTTGGTCAAATTTATCGAATACAGACCATTTAAAAAAAAATTATAGAACCAAAATTATAGATAATAATATTGTAAGTAATTTTTATCTGAACAATTTTCTTCTCCAAACATAAATACCAGATATATTCCATAAAATATAAAAACGGCCTCCCATAAAGTACCCCCCCAAATGTTCCGCCTTTGTCCAAAATCTAATAATTTCACCTCAGGCCGAAATATAAGTAAAATTTAATGTTTTTTCCTTTATTCGTTTTTGAGTTTTCTTCAAAATTCGAAATTTACACGTTTTCTCAAATATCTCGAATACGGTCCATTTTAGAGAAGTTATGTATGGGATAAAAATTATAGAGAATTATATTGCAAACAACTTTTATTTGAACATTTTTTATAAAAAAAGATTTTTTTACATTTTGTCAAATTTCTCGAATACGGACCATTTTAGGAAAATTTTGTATAAAACAAAAATTATAGATAATAATATTGTAAGTAACTTTTATTTGAAGAATTTTCTTCTCCAAACGTAAATAACGGATATATTTAATAAAATATAAAAATGACCACCAATAAAG